>FXXK01000515.1:23312-36671 GCA_900184695.1 Betula pendula | reverse complement strand
TACAGTCACCGCAATGGACCCTACCTCCGAGATCTTGAAGGTCTTGAACATTAATCAGGTACATTCTTTTACATGGCCTAATTCACTCTTTGTAATTTAATTGAAAAGTTTTGGAAGCATTTCTACCTATAGAATCAAATTTATAGAATTACATAGTATATTGGAAATGCAGTGTTTCTGCCTTACCTTAACTATTTTGGTAGTTTTCTTGGCGGTATAGGCTTGGTATTTATAAAAAAAAAGTTGTTTATAAGAGATAACCATTTACAAAATATTTGACTAATAAATAAATATATACATTTGAAATCAGATGCTATCTTGTTGCATCATCTTTGTATTTGTATTTGAATGAGATACTGGATGAGATGTAGTGGATTAATCCATATATGTGCTTTTCTTAGACTTTTTATGTGGCGAAATTCACAATTTGATTGATTTTTAGTTATCTTTGTTCTAATTCCAACTATATTAAAATACTTGGCAAGATTTCGTAAGGGATTTTATTCCAACTGGTTTAGCATGCTTGATGAAGAAGCTTGCAGAATTGAAGATTGTCAAACATTTCATTTCAACGACCCTCAAAATTATACAAGGTTCCATGCCTGAATGTTTTGAGGTTATATGTGACTCAGAGTGTCCAAATGATACTTTGCAAACAAATTTTTGGGGCAGTGAAATTGGAGATGTTACATTAGTTGATTCCAGGTTTTGGTGAATTATACTTTTAAGATCATATAATTTGAAATTGCAGCTTCTTGGTGCATGAAGGGGAAGAATAAAGTTTTGTTCCTAATTTTTTGTGCCAATGAAGTTTCTCCAACACCAATAAAGTCCTGAACACCATGGAACAATGATTGTTCACGGTGTACGCGATAATGATATGGCATGGAATTAATGGTGCCATAGTTTTTGTTTTTCACTATCATATGGCTTTAATAGGCATTTATTTATGTTTATCTTAAGCCTGAAAATTTTTCATTATTCTTTTAGTTAACATTCGAAAGACAAGACTCACCATGCCTCTGTTAATCATGCAACACCCATCTACGCATTTAAGTGTTGGGATAGTGTTAAAGCCATATGACACCAAACACCCGAGTATGAACTTCATTCCCCTCTGCACATCAGCACTATTTGCTAGTTTACGATCATGCATGCACTCAATATATGACCTTAGAAGTATAATTCACCAAAACCTGAAATCAACTAATGTAACATCTCCAATTTCACTGCCCCAAAAATTTGACTGCAAAGTATCAATTGGACACTCTGAGTCACATATAACCTCAAAATATTCAGACATGGAACCTTGTATAATTTTGAGGGTCGTTAAAATGAAATGTTTGACAATATTCAATTCTGCAAGCTTCTTCATCAAGCATGCTAAACCAGTCGGAATAAAATCCCTTACGAAATCCTGCCAAGTATTTTAATATAGTTGGAATTAGAACAAAGATAACTAAAAATCAATCAAATTGTGAATTTCGCCACATAAAAAGTCTAGGAAAAGCACATATATGGATTAATCCACTACATCTCATCCAGTATCTCATTCAAATACAAATACAAAGATGATGCAATAAGATAGCATCTGATTTCAAATGTATATGTTTATCTATTAGTCAAATATTTTGTAAATGATTATCTCTTGTAAACAACTTTTTTTTATAAATACCAAGCCTATACCACCAAGAAAACTACCAAAACAGTTAAAGTAAGGCAAAAACACTGTATTTCCAATAAACTATGTAATTCTATAAATTTGATTCTACAAGTAGAAATGCTTCCAAAACTTTTCAATTAAATTACAAAGAGTGAAGTAGGCCATGTAAAAGAATGTACCTGATTGATGTTCAAGACCTTCAAGATCTCGGAGGTAGGGTCCATTGCGGCGACTGTACCCACTGGTTTTTCATTGTAAAAGACGTAGGATGTCTTGAGATCTCAGGCCTCTTCCATCAATTTGAACTATAAAAATAACTCAAATCTAAACAGTAATCATGTAGAAAACCAATCTAAATTGTAAAAATAACTCAAATCTAAACAATGATTCTGCAAAAACAAACTTAAGAAATCTGAAACCATTAAGTGAATAAATGGTGCCTTGATTCCACTAATTTTTTGGAATTTGAGTAAAATCAAAAAAATACAATAGAGAAAATACAAAGAATTGAGTAAAATCAAAATTCTCCGACCACCTAAAAGAATGTACATGATTGATGTTCAAAGTTTTTGAGATCTCAAAGGTGTAGTCCATTGCAGCTATTGTATCCATCGGTTTTCCATTGTAGAAGATGTAAGACGTCTTGAGCCACTCCCAAGCCTCTTCTACCAATGATTGTTCCGACTGGTTTAGCATGCTTGATGAAGAAGCTTGCAGAATTGAAGATTGTCAAACATTTCATTTCAACGACCCTCAAAATTATACAAGGTTCCATGCCTGAATGTTTTGAGGTTATATGTGACTCAGAGTGTCCAAATGATGCTTTGCAATCAAATTTTTGGGGCAGTGAAATTGGAAATATTACATTAGTTGATTTCAGGTTTTGGTGAATTATACTTTTAAGATCATATATTGAGCGCATGCATGATCGTAAACTAGCAAAGAGTGCTGATGTGCAGAGGGGAATGAAGTTCATACTCGGGTGTTTGGTGTCATATGGCTTTAACACTATCCCAACACTTAAATGCGTAGATGAGTGTTGCATGATTAACAGAGGCATGGTGAGTCTTGTCTTTGAATTGTTTTAAATAGTGCTGATAGTATTAACTAAAAGAATATAAAAAATTTTCAAGCCTAAAATAAACATAAATAAATGCCTATTTGGATTGAGTTAGTAATTTTGATATTGACATGATATTTTGAGCGCTTAATTTGAAATTGCAGCTTCTTGGTGCCTGAAGGGGAAGGATAAAGTTTTGTTCCTAGTTTTTTGTGCCAATGAAGTTTCTCCAACACCAGTAAAGTACTGAACACTAAGGAACAATGATTGTTCACGGTGTACATGATAATGATATGGCATGGAATTAATGGTGCCATAATTTTTGTTTTTCACTATTATATGGCTAACTAGTGATGTGAATGTCTAGAACTTTGATGTTCAGCAGTTATAGAAGTGACATCACTACATGAAGATGTTCTTGTGCTTAGATCTAGCCTGTCTTGGATCCCATTTAATCCAAGGCTTTAAAAATGTTCACTCACTCTAAATAGTAACACTTTGGCTTGCTTTTTTATTGTTCTAGAAAAGCATAAACCTTTCTTAGCATAAATAAAATAACCTTTAAACCCCTACGTAAAACGTTTGAAAAGACTCCTTTATATAGAGTAAGAAAATTTAGTCTTTAAGAAACAAATCAGATTCCATAATATTTTAGGATTACTGGTCCGTTCGAACTGATAAGTGACCCGTTCGAACGGCACTAGGTTAAATGCTGGAAATTAGGATTTCTCAAAACGGCGGATTCAAACAGATAATGGAACGAGTATGGAACGAGGCTCTTTGGAGTAGCCTTAAATAAATCCGTTTGAACGCACTTGGAACGAAAAATGGAACAGAGCTCTTTGGAACTCTGAAGAAACTATCCATTTGAACTGGTCTTGGAACGAAAGATAAAACGGCCTTTTCTGGAACTCCTTCAATGAAACCTGTTCGAACTGAATTTGAAACAGACCTCTCTAGAAGTTCTTCAATAAAACCTATTCGAACTGGACTTGGAACGGAACTTGGAATAGAGCTCTTTGGAACTCCTTAAATGACATCTGCTCAAACTGGACATGGAACGAGGCTTGGAACGGAGCTCTCTGTTGCTTCTTCAGAGTACAACTATTCGAACTTGAATAGATTCCGTTCAAACCAAGACCAAGTAAAAACAATAAATTACAAATACAATTTGAACTACATTTTGTCCAATAAGTCTCAATTACAAAAATCATTTTGGAGCACCCAATTAACTAATCCAAAAACTAACAAACTCTCCTTTTGGCAATTCAGTGACAAATTTTTGATCCCCAAAATTAAATGAAAGAGCATAGAGAATAAAAAATAAAACAAAATGTTTATCAAAAGAAATGTTCATTATAAATCAAAATTATCACCCCTTTTTGTCCCTAAATAACAAAGGAGAGATAAATAAAATCAACCATCATGTTGTTGGTCTGAGATTTTGAGCGAGGCCCAGCAGCCTCATCATCATCCATAGGCAAAGATAAAACTCAAAGAGTTAGTGGCAGCATCGTCCATATTTGTATCCGCAGGATAAGATAATAATAAAGATTAAGAGCAAGGATCCTGAAGATAAACTAATTATTGATGATTAGATGCTAATATATATTATCTGTGTATGAATATTGTTATGTAGAGAAGGAGTTGTTATTGTTTTAAGGAAATATGGTAAGTATGGACGTACTTACTGAGGATGACACTGTGTTCTTTTATATTCAGTAATTATCTTTTTCATATACATGTGTTATAATTGTTCATAAAATACATGCTATGTGAAATGAAAAATAATATGCTGATAAGATAGCAATAAACAAAACTGGTGAAGTAGGAGGGGGAAAGGCTGAGCTAGTGGACTGAGGAACTATGTCCATAAATCCGGTAATAAGAACTAATGCTATGGCCACAGGCTTCCAGTGCAAACAAGTGATTTGTATAAGTGGAAGGAATAACGGTCGATAAAATGGTTGGTATTAAACCTACCAGGAGAGGGGTGTAATTCACGTTGCATATAAGACTAAACAAAGCCCTCACAACGTTACATACACAATCATTCATTATATATGGCATTCTGTATTATTTAATAATTTAATAATCTGTTGTATTGGGATTCAGTAGACTTACTTGTTTGCCTATGTAAATATGATAATGTCATGTTTGCATAGACTGTGATGTAGGAGGCGAGGGCGATGGTCATTTCGCTAGTTTTGACGGTTGCTAGATGGACTTTTGCAAGGATGTACTTGATCCATGAGGAGGCAATATTTTGTTATATATTTGTCTCTTTTGATTTTGTTTATTATGACTTATATAGTTAGCCTTAATTTGTATTATGTTTAAACTAACTTGATGTTGTAACTGTTGTGCCGTTTGTGGCATTTTGCTTTAATTTTATGCATTTTGAGTGCACATATATGTAATATTAGAACTTTTGTTAACGTTCTTTAAATATCATTAGGTAATTCAGTCAGCTTACTTGTGTTGTTAAGTCATTCTTATGTATTATTAAAAGAAAAAAAAATCGCTACGAGATTGGATTTCTAATGTAGTAATGTTACGTGAAGATCAGAGATTTCTGCTTACGGTTCTATTGCATAGAAACCGAGGTGTTACATTTTCTTTGCCACACTAGGAGCATTTTCCACTCTTGGCTTAGCCTTTGATCTTCTTCCAGTTTTTCTCACTTGGTAGCAACCTTGCCAATATGTTTGGTATGTTTTATTTCTTCTTCCAGCCTTCCGGCTCAGAAGTAGAACACTAAGCCACATGCTTACTAGCGCTTGGCTTCTAAGACACTTTCTGTTGCGATAAACTCTCGACTTATGTGCAAATCCTAATACATTTAATCTAAACTAATTTAAAGAGCCAAGCAGGGACTGTAGTATAATGTCCACTTGAGATTTATCACAAATCTCAACATCCATCAACTTCAATTTCTTTACAATTAAATTGTAATATGAAGTTTCACCAAAACATCTTCCTGTTAATGAAGTTTAAAACAAGTGATACATCCTACATGTTCCGCAATAATACATTTGACATTAAAGTCAACATGTAATAATTAGTCATATCTTTTTTAACTTTAACCAACGAATCAAATTGTTATTTGTCCCTTTAAGAGGCTTTCAAAATTAGAATATCTGAACATAGTTAAGCAACACATAAATATTCCATTAAGCTACTAGCGCTATATAAAAATTATGTTTCCAGACAACATAATGTGGTCCAGTCAAATCAACAACATATATTATAGTTTAAAAAATGGCTAAATGGAGACATTCATAGTTTTGATAAAATATATATTATATATTATTATTTTTTATTTGTCTAATCTGTACAACGGGTGGGTGCATTTCAGTGTAATATTTCAGAGTTGTTTGGCAGTCTCTAGGAATTTCTGTTTGTAATTTAGAGGTCCATTCTTGATTTCTCAGTATGAGTTTCTGTGCATAAAAAAGCAATTCACCAAGGCACTGCTAGAAATATGACCTTATAGTGATCTTATATAGCCGAGAAAGCCAAAAATACTTCACTTCCCCGAAACAATCAATGGCTCCTCTAATGACCTCCCAAGCCATCCTCGTCCGAAGCCCACTCCTCCTCCCACTGCCAAACCTGAAACCCATCTTCCATGACCCCCAAAATCTCCTCTCTCTCCGCCTCGCCACCAAACGTAACCCTATCCTTGTCCTTGCTTCCGCTTCCGCTTCCTCTTCTTCCTCTTCTCTCCCCACTCTACCCCCACAAACCCCAAAAATCCCTTCTCAGTCTGCAATCACCCAAAGCCTCACTACCGTCGCAGGCATAGCCTTATTCTTCGCAACCCTCACCCACAAACTAATCGGAAAAATCTCTCCCAAAATCACTGAACAAGTCTACCTACGAAGCAGTTTAGGTGGCATGGTTGGGCCGCTGTTCTTTGCGGCGCTAAAAGATCGGCCCACCGGGTACCTGAACACGCCGCTGACGGTGGTGGCGGCGGGCTTGGCCAAGTGGCTTGACATCTACAGTGGGGTTTTGATGGTTAGGGTTTTGCTCAGCTGGTTCCCCAACATTCCATGGGAGCGCCAGCCCTTGTCGGCGATTCGGGACTTGTGCGATCCCTATTTGAATCTCTTCCGAAATATAATCCCACCAATATTCGATACATTGGATGTGAGCCCGCTTTTGGCTTTCGCAGTGTTGGGCACTCTTGGGTCCATTCTTAATAGCAGCAGGGGTATGTATTGAAGAAGAGAGGATTGCTGGGTCTACTTGGTTCATGATTGGGTAAGGAATAATACATTTTACTAGTTTTTTTTCTTCTTCTTAATTTTAGTTGGATTTTGCATTAGGTATCCAGTTAATCTAATATAAACAAATGATTCATAAAACTCTAGGACTAGTTTTCTTGAGGAAGGGGAGAATGATGCAGAATGTCTCACAAAATTTCATGTCTTTTTTCTTTTAAGGGTATTTTCACCTAATATGTTATTAAGGGTCTTTAAAGTCTTTATTTGTATAATAGGAATTCTTGTCCATTAATAGGGAGTAAGACCCTTTATTTGTAATAATAAGGAATTGTTGTCCATTAGCGATTAAGAGTCCTAACAAGCAATTAATTGATTCTTTTTCTTAAATGTTGGTTAACCCGGGTTGGGTTAACCAGCCAAAAAGCGGATAGAATTACTCCCCACCGCCTTAACTATACTCCATATAAAGAGTTCTTTCGAGTCCCTGACCTACAGCTCTCTTTCGCTGTGTCTCTCTCATCCTTGGGTGCCACCACTCGCCGACCGACCGCCGTTATCGTCCTCAACCTCCTCTCCTCTCCTCTGGCAAACCCTGCCGACCCAAAACGGTAGGGATTTTTCGTTTCTTTGCTTCTACAGTAGATTCTAGGGTTCGTTTTTCCTTATTTGGTTGAAATTTTGAGCAAGAATTCTTTTTGTTCTTAAATCATAGGCTTTGGAATTCTGCAACCCCTTTCTACATTAGATTCTAGGGTTCGTTTTTCCTTATTTAGTTGAAATTTTGAGCAAGAATTCTTTTTGTTATTAAATCATAGGCTTTGGAATTCTGCAACCCTTTCTACATTAGATTCTAGCGTTCGTTTTTCCTTATTTGGTTGAAATTTTGAGCAAGAATTCTTTTTGTTCTTAAATCATAGGCTTTGGAATTCTGCAACCCTTTCTACATTAGATTCTAGGGTTCGTTTTTCCCTATTTGGTTGAAATTTTGAGCAAGAATTCTTTTTGTTCTTAAATCATAGGCTTTGGAATTCCGCAACCCTTTCTACATTAGATTCTAGGGTTCGTTTTTCCTTATTTAGTTGAAATTTTGATCAAGAATTCTTTTTGTTCTTAAATCATAGGCTTTGGAATTCTGCAACCCTTAGCGCGAATATTTATTTAACAGGGGCAAAACACATGAAAGACAATATTGCATATGTTCCAGTGGCGAAGCGTAGAGCCATGCAAGTGCCAAAGAATCTTAAGCTGCGCAGGAAAAAGTTTTATGCCCTTGATGAAATGATTGAGCACTTATGTTATCGGACAAGTTTAGTCTCCGTTCGTGAACGGGCACATGGGATTGCTTATACGGAACCTCTGTTGACAGGATGGAAGCCTCCATTGAAAATCAAAAGAATGTCAAAAAGGAAATGTGATAAGATTAGGAAGCGGCGGCACATAGTCCCCCGCAAATCAATTCTTGATGTGATCCAGGAGGTCGAGTATGTCAAGCAAGAGGCCAAAACCATTTTCCTTCTTGAATGTCTACAGAAAACCCCACCTCCTGTATTAATATTCTGTGACAACAAGGCTGATGTGGATGACATTCATGAATACCTCCTTTCGAAAGGACTCGAAGCAGTAGCCATCCATGTAGGCAAGGATCAGGAAGAGAGAGAGTATGCCATTTCATCCTTTAAGGCAGGGCAGAAAGATGTCTTGGTTGCTACTGATGTTGCCTCCAAGGAGTTGGATTTTCCTGATATTCAACACGTCATTAATTTTGACATGCCAAATGATTTTGTACGCTATATTGAAAGGATTGGACGAACTGGCAGATGTGGCAAGACAGGAATAGCAACAACATTTATAAGCAAGAACCTGAGGGAAACACTACTTCTCGATTTGAAACATCTCTTGAAAGCGACAAAACAGAGGATTCCACCAGTGTTGGCCGAGCTACATGAGAAGATGGAAGAGGCAAATTGGATGTAAGGGCTATGCATACTGTGGTGGGCTTGGTTACAGCATCGGGAATTGCTAGACATCATTCTTTTTTGAGGTTCCTATGGAGGGAACGAAATGATAGAAATTTTGAAGACTAATGACATGTTTGGTACGTATAATAACTATTCGAAGGAATAGCTTTTATTAAGAATGGAATGAAGAGAATGATTAGTTAGTCATACCAAATATAACCTAAGAAAGGACTTTAGAGGAGTTTAAGAGCTTCTTTTTTATACTCTTTTTGGACAGCTATAATGAATTCTTTGTGTGCTTCCGCTCTATTATTTACATTCTATGTACGTGGGCTTAGCCCCTTCTTTCTAATAATGACGGGCTTTGTTTGGGTGTCAAATTTAATTTGATTTTATTTGATTCTATTTTGCTTCACAGATATCGAGAAAAAATGGGTTTTGAAATATGTTTGGATAGTTTAGAAAAATATTTGAGTAAGTGATTATATTGAAAAAATAATAAAATATTATATTTTAATTATTAAAATATTTAAAAAAAGAAAAAAAAGAAAAAGCTGGAACCACCATAGGGGTGGCCGGACCACCCCAGGGGTGGCCGGACCACCGCGAGGTGGCCGGACCACCGCCGAGGTGGCCGGACCACTGCCGGCGTGGGACACCCCTCAAATTTTTTTTCTTTTTCAGTTTTTTTTTTTTTTAAAATAAAAATATAATTTATATTATTTTTTGAGTTGGTTGGAATAAATTTGAGTTGAGTTGAAAAAATTTGAGTGTTGAAGATTGTTGACTTTGTGAAAATTGAGAAGAATTGAGTTAACAAATTAAATTAGTTACCCAAACATGCCCGACATTATTACTTGCGAAAAAGGGTACTCAGCAAGTATTCGCTTGAGGTGGTCCTAGTAATTTTGTTGCAATTGAATATGTGAATGTGTTGTACATTGTCTCTTGAAATGTTCGCATTAATTTTGTGACCTATGGCTTGTACACATCCATCCATGCATATATATGCAGATATGTAAGTACATATGTATGTATGTATGTATGTATGGATAATGGATTTATGGGTCAAGTACTTGAGGCATAAACAGAAAAAGAGAGAGAGCATCCTATATCAAAACTTGGCCCGATTATGTAGAGCGAATACCAATTACTCTGAGCTCTTAATTTCTTCGGTCCAAGTTTAGGATCTGGATCCCCTCGAATTCTTTCCAAATTTAAGTTTCTCAAATTTTCAAATCCCAGCCCTTCTTTACATCTAAACGTCCAAAACATGCCACGTTTTCACAATTTTAAAACCAAATTCGCCAAAATCTAAAAACAGACAGTAAATGTGTGAGGACATGGGCGTGGATAAACAGAGTGTTCCGGAAGAGAGAGAGAGAGGGTAGAGTGGCGGTTTTGGGTTGCCAGCGACAGTGTGACTGAGCGTTGGGAGGACGGAAGAGTTCTCTCTCTAGGATTTTGGGTTGATTTTATTTTTATTTGTTAGTTTTTTCATTGAGAGGGATGGATTTTTGTTTGGTTCCCAAGACAATTCGAGCGTCAAAAAATGGAACGGGAGTTGGGTTTTCTGGGTTTTGTTTGCACAGTTGCTTTCATCTTTGTCTTCGGTTCCCTTTGTGTGTTTCTTTTCAATGTGGACTTTCGTGTATCATTCTCTACCTCTCTAGATTCATTTTCGCTGAAGCTCAAAAAAACCAGATCTGTCGGCTCCAAAACAACACCACAGGCGCGAAGGAAGAAGGGAAGCTGTAGAAAGTTTTGAGCTCCAAAACCAGATCTGGGATTTTTTTCTTCTTCTTTTCTTGCTCTTTTCGTTCTCCCATTTTTCACCATTGCTGAACAGCCAAGCAGCCACCATCACTCTTGCCTCCAACCCCAGCTAGGCATTAATAAAATCACATAGACGCATTCATTTTTGAAACGGGCATTCACTAAATCACATAGAAATCATTCGGATAATCAGACAGAAGCTTTCAAATTACTAGCTGAATCTGAAATTCATCCATGAAAAAGAAAATCCAAATTAGCCCATAGAGCGTGCTTTGGTGCCTACCATCCCCTTAAGCTCCTTAGGCACTTTGGGCTAGGTACCGAAACCGCGTTAATAGGGAAACCATCGCAAACAGAGACTCAGAAACCCAAAAAACAAAAAAGACTCCAAATTCAAAAAGAGATAGGAAGCAAGAAGAGAACCAACTCAGAAACCCAACTCCCGTTCCATTTTTTGTCACTCAAATTTTACCGGGAACCAAACAAAAATCCATTCCTGTCAATGAAAGAACTTGTCGTCCTCCCAACGCTCATGCACTCGGTCACACTGTCGCCGGCAACCCAAAACCGCCACTCTACCCTCTCTCTTTCTCTCTTCTCTGGAAGGCTATGTTACTTACGCCGCATGTCCTAACCCATTCCATTTACTGTCTATTTTTAGATTTTGGCGGAATAGGTTTAAAATTTGGTTTTGAAATTGTGAAAACGTGGCATGTTTTGGACGTTTAGATGTAAAGAAGGGCTGGGATTTGAAACTTTGAGAAACTCGAATTTGGAAAGAATTCGAGGGGATCCAGATCCTCAAGTTTATGGTTTTTACAGTCCCTAACAATGTATTGCTACGGTGGTGCTCTTTTTATTGGCTTTATCTTCCATAACTCACTTATTTTTGTGGGGCTTGTTTACAAATACTATCTGAAATTTGTATCATTGAATGCACACTTGGGTTTGAAAAATCAAGTATGTTTATGACATGACAAAAAGGATGAACGTGAACTTTGTGAAATGTTGTAAGTGCCATAACTTTGTCTTTTTGATAAGCTTCAGAACTAAGAAATTTGACTTAACGTGGATTTTGTTGTACCAACACTCAAACTTTACTATCTAAGCAACATTGGATGTTCTAGAATTCAGATTTTGTTCCTCTTTCATCCCTCCTAGTGACAAAACAAAACCAAGCTTTTGTTACTTCTAGAAAGCATTTTAGTCTATATAGCGACTAATTCTTATCTACGCTTGTTTAGAGTTGGTGATATATATGCTTGTGTGTTGGGTTAGTTACCTCTAATGACATCCGTATATGTATGCATAAGGTGCTATGAACATGGTTTTATATCAGAGGCAGAGCCCACGAAGCTTTATTTTTTTGTGTTCTTTTTTAGGTGATTTACAAAATGCCTTACTGTGAGTAAGCTAATTAGGAGGAATTATCTAACTAGCTTTTACAAATAGACCTCCATCTACTTTTGGTAGCAAATGAGATTGTCACATTTTATGTTCGCAAATTATCTTACATTCATACCCACGTGTTATTTGAAACACGAAAGTCAGCCTTTAATTCTTGGATTTGCAAATTGCAACAATACAGAAGGTTTAAATTAGTGGAGATACGAAGAATCTGCGATTTTGGATTTTATTGAATCGGTTTTATACGAAGGATTACTTTGATTTTGTCTTTTGATGCTCTTTTGCTCTGAAGAACAACATGAATTGAAAATTCAACTCAGCTAAGCCAAGTGACAGCTTAAGGTCGAGTTGAGCATGTTGGTTTGTGTTTGTGGGTTCTTTTGTAACTTGTAACAAGGTTTAAAAGCATTAACTTCATCAAATTTACAATCTTTTCCCGACAACCATTTGGGGTTTTTAGGGTTTCGGCATCCTTTTTGTGTGGGTTTTTTTTTTTTTTTCTTCCTGTTTTGTGGAGTAAGTGATTATCTTATCCATGTTATTGTATTATACACTTTGGTCCTGACAGAACCAAGGTTATTTTCATTGGGACACTTAAATTTTAGATGTCAATTCACTGAAGATATCATAGATTTTGTTTGTGTTTGAATGCATTTTCTCGAGGTTCTGATCTGCTGCATTTAACTCGTTAGTGAGAATGGCTTCATGTTTCTTGACATCCCAGGTTCTTACCTTTATTTCGATACCTAATTAATATCAATTTTTGGATTCTGTATTATGGTTGAACTTTAAAGAGCCTCCTTTGTTCAAGGATTTTTATAAAAAGTTCTTTTTGTGTTATTAAGAGCATTAGCAGCAGTTTTCCTTAAACCTCATTCCCTTCTTTAGTGTAGGGAAAACTGTTAAAAAAACACAAAAAAGTCTCTGCAGCAGCTTTCCTAAGTGTTCCCTAAACTATAGAAATACCAAGGGAACCACTTTTGGTTCCCTTCATCTAGGGAACAAAAAATGGTTCCCTTAGCATTATTTTAATATAAAAACTTTCTCTCTCCTCTCTCTCTTCTCTACCATTTGTTTAAAACAATATTTAAATAATTTCTCTTTCCTCTCTCTTTCTTCTAGCATTTAATTTAAATAGTATTTAATTCATATAAAGAAAGATGAAAGGAAGCTGCTATAGAGTGCATTTATATAGGGAACTACATTATAAAAAAGTTGAAGGGAAGCTGAGAAATAATGACTATTACTCTTCACTCTTTTAAT
>FXXK01000515.1:0-11840 GCA_900184695.1 Betula pendula | reverse complement strand
AGTCCTCTCTTTGATCTTTTGGTCAATGATTGTATGTGACTGGATATGTTTGGATTCATTTTCCGTTTTATTTGTACTTTTATTTTCTTGCACTCTAATAGTTGTTTTTCGAATGTTTGTTGGAGTCCCCCACCTCTACCTTTTTGTAGTTCTTTCTCTATTTTAATGAAATGGCACAGAGAAAAAAAAAAAATATACCTTTTAAAATCTATGGGTAGAAACCAAGATAATAGATGGTTGAGTCAGTACAAGACACAAATCTTAGGTACCATACCTTCTAGAGTGAAGAAGAGTTATACCAAGAACAATAGAATTAAATTTTGTGGTGATAGATGGTCTAGATTGTTCCCTTAAACATGTATTCATTTATGTGCACTTATATTGAGGTCACAACAATTCCAAATATTCAAGTCATGTATTTAAAAATGAACAGTTTGAATTGATCCAAATAAGCATAAAAGATTATTAAAATATATAAAAAAATTAGAGTAACTAAAAGGGTGGTCGAACAATCCACTTGAAGTAATCATTTTATCCTTTAAAGGAGTGGCCAGCCACCCTAACAAGGGTGGTTGGGGTCGTCGCACTTGAACCACTACGCCAAGCCCGCAGGTGTTGTGTGCTTGGGGCCGGGTGGTCTTGAAGTTGCTAACCACCACCATCACCCTTCAAATGGTGAAGGAGTGGTTGGCCCACCCCAACCACACCTTAGGGGTACTTATGGACCACCCCTTCAAAGGTTGAAGGGTAGTTGCCCACCCCCTTGATGGGCTTCGTCGGCTCACCACAACGACACCATTGGAGTGGGCGACCACCACTTCAAAGGGTGATAGAGTGGTTTGCTTACCCTAACCTCACCTTTGGGTGTATGACCACTCTTTTAAGGGTGAGGGTTGTAATGTCCCGCATAATTAATGCCTATATTATAAAATAGAACAATAATGGTAACCTATCAATTCAATCTTTTTCACATTTTAAATTACTAATATATAAAATGCCTTTTTAAAATTATTTAAAAATTGATCTCTATTTTACTATTATTTATTTAATTTTAAAAATCTACGATGTTCGAATGTTCGTAGTTATATTCGAACGATTGTTGACAATGAATGTTTGAAGTTATATTCGAACCATCGTTCTCAAGTGATTGAAGTTTTTACCGAACGATCTATCTATTCAAACAATTTTGTTTAAAAAAGGACAAGTAATTAAGACACCTCTGCCATTCTTATCCCCTCAGAATGCTTATATAAAAGAAATTATATTTATTAGTCACCATTTTCGTCTAGAAAACGATAGACCAAGTGAGAGAAAGAGAAGAGGAGAGAGAAAGATTTTCATCATTCAAAGCTTTGAGACCTTCTGCCTTGGGGAGAGAGGCTTAATCTATACCTCTAGTCTTTCATTTTCAAGCATGTTTTAATGGTTTAAATTCGCATTTGCTTATGCTTAGCTATTTTCTCCAGTATCAAGGACTTAACTTGATAGTCTACCTTAAAGAAATTAGTTTTTGTGTGGGAAGACATATAAGATTTCAAAAATGGGTTTTTCTTTGGAAATAATATGATAGTTAGTAATCATGATAAAATATTTTTCGAAATCTTGTTCGTAATATGTTAATAATGGGATAAGTTATGGTACATAAAAGCTACAACCTTTATGCATTTTAAGTAATGCGTAGTTTAGATCTTATGGTCGTTATGTGCATGTTTATGAGTTTGTGGATTGCTGTGTTGAGTAGGAGTTAACTATTGTATGAAAATAGGACTTATGGTTGATTTTGGAGTTTTTAGTTCCTGAACTAGGGGAACAAACGTTCGACCCTCAAAAAGTGAACGTTCAAAATGTATGTAATTCTCACATATATTGTAGACACATATCAACTAAATAGGATAGATTATATATATATATCAAGTTAATTTAGAGAAAACTTTATGATACTCACTCAGTCACTCACTCAAAAGAAAGTTAAACATCAGACAATGCTATGATCGTCACAGCCAGGCCCGCGACGACATTTTCTTGGTTTTCTTTAGCAAATCTTTTCCGATTTAGATGACTGGGAGATGTGAGGGCCTTAAGAATTGTTCTTCGATATTCCTAGAATCCTGTACGTGAAGAATCTGGATGAGGCTTCTCTTCCCAGCTTCCTTGAGAATGGCTAATTTTCTTCTTGGTCATGGGCCCCGTTACTCAACTTGTCCAGCTGAGGAATAAAGAATAGGAAATATTGCTAAACGGGTTCCTTTGATTTGGGATTGTGACAAATAAATTCTTGAAAATTTTAAAGTGACTAATTAAACACTTTTTAGAGGAAGGGAAAAAAAAAAGTCTCTACCGTAAAAAAAAAAGATTGACCGAATCTGTTAATGTTCTACATCAATATTAATCATATTGTGACATGTGTCTCTTACAATAAAAAACAAAAAAAATATTAAAAAACCAAATATATATATATATATATAAAGAAGAAGAAGAAAATATAAAAAGATGAGTGCTCAGAACATCTACTGAAGAAATCCTTTCTAGCGGACAACTAGCATTTTTTTTTTTTTTAAAAATCAAGTGGGGCCCCACCTCTTTCATTTGAAGAGATGGGCCGCCAGCTTGCATTTAAAAAAAAATAAAAATGTCATGTAGTTGATCCCCTAGAAGGATTTCTAGTAGGATGTTCATAGCACTCATCTTTTTACTA
The DNA here is from genome assembly GCA_900184695.1 of Betula pendula. Classification (NCBI taxonomy): domain Eukaryota; kingdom Viridiplantae; phylum Streptophyta; class Magnoliopsida; order Fagales; family Betulaceae; genus Betula; species Betula pendula. Next base: position 9,145 of record FXXK01000515.1, on the reverse strand, counting down.
TTACTTTTTTTTTTAGTTATGTTAGATACTAATTTTTTTAATGATTGTCTAACAATGTTGATGCACACACTCCAAATAAATTATTAGATCTTTTTTTATTTAACATATTCATCCGAATGATTAATTGAGAGTATCATGTCACTCACTAGTATAAAAATGTTAGATACAATTAATGTATTTAGCATTTTTGTTTTTTAAACAAGAGTTGATCCAATATGCAACAATGCCTAGTAAAATAAAAGCGCCATAAAGTTGAAAGGAAATGGGATATGTATAACAAAGACACGTGGATTAATGGATGGGTTGGACGAGCTATGCATGTAAACGGGCCAATTGTTAAAACGGAGTTACGTAAAACATGTGAATTTTGTTACTAGCTACCAATGGGATTGCACATAAGAAATTGGGAGGGAGGGAGGGGGATTCGTTCCTTTTGGAGGTCACCCTCAATTGGCCAAAAGGGGGGTTCAGACCCCCCTCTTCTTTTTTTTTCTTTTTTGTTGGAAAAATAGAAAAAACTTCTGAACTACCAGCCGTTTTTAAAAAAGCTCAATAAAGTGTTAAGTAATACAGTATGTCGACGTATGGCCCATCAAATAAACCAATGTTGAGTAAAAAAGTTAACTTTCAAATTTTCTTCCTATAACGATTCTAGTTTCCCAAAAAAAAAAAAAATCCTAAATTAAAAAGACACCAAACCCTTGGGCTGGCCGAGCTACCACATGCGCAAATAGAGCTTGGCCACCTCCCTAAGACCATTCCTAGTGGAACTGCAACAGTATTTTACTAGCCCGATTTAACGAAAAGTCACTTTCTTTATTTTAACTATGCAACTTTTTTAAAAGCACCGCTGACAGCTCCCAGCAAAATTACACACTAATCACTATTCCCGATTGTATAATATTCATTGATTCAAAGATTCTTTATCTTTCTCAGACACTTGTATATTTTTTACAATGTTTGTGTTTTACTAACCAATCCCAATCTTTTGAATATGCTCTTATTCTAACAGGTCAGGTGTTCTGAAAAACTTTGTCATTTTCCTAATGTTTCATATTTTTGAATTGTTGTCTTATTCTAATGGTCATATTCTTAAAAGATTTATCTTTTTCCTAAAAGAAGTGGGTGAAAAGCACGTGAGAAAAACATCTTTAGAGAAATTCTTAATTATTATATATTACTGATTATGTGAGTTTTTGTCGATGGTACGAGGAAACGAAGCAAGAACAAAAAAAATGGCAAAGAAAAAAAGAAAAAAAAAGGAGAGATACCAATCAAAATTTTTTAAGATTTGTATGAGTGAATAGTCTCACAAACATGATGAGTACTGTTCACTCCCATCAAATTTTTTGTGGCTCTAAAATGTTGAGTCCACTAGAATGAAGTTTTTCATCTTTTGTTATACATTTTACTCAACCAAATAGCCAAAAAGCTTATCTTTGTGTGAGTTGCACTGAGGGATGCTCTAAGTTTTTGTTTTGTTGTTTTTTTTTTTTTTTTTTTTTTTTTTAATTTTAATTTTTAAGAAACTAAGGTACTATATGAAGAAAAATCTGAAAAGTGACATTTTTGTCACACATTAGTAGTTTGATGGGTGCAACTGTAAATCAACTTGACACTCATTGGACTTTTTTAAATGGACGTTAGTTGTAGAGGCTTTTTTTTAACCGTTAGAATAAGACATATTCAAAAATATGATGGTTAGTAAAACACAAACATTTAAAAAATATAAATGTTTGAGAAAGAATAAAGAAATCTTTGAAAAATAATATTTAAATGGAATAGTGATAGTGAATAGTTAATTTGCTGAGGCTGCTAGGGGTGCTTTAAAAAAGTTGATAGTTAAAATAAAGAAAAGTGACTTTCAGTTAAATTGGCTAGTAAAATCTGTTGAGTCCACTAGGAATGCTCTTAGGGGTGGCCAATCTATTTCCATGTGGTGGATCGGCCACCCCAAGGTTTTGGTTCTTTTTAATTTAGATTTTTTTTTTTTGGAGAAACTAAATGGTATTATAAGAAGAAAATTTGAAAGTTAACTTTTTTATCACACATTGGTAGTTTGATGGGCCATACTGACATACTGTATTACTTAACACTTTATTAAGCTTTTTTAAAAACGGCTGGTAGTTCAGAAGATTTTTTATATTTTTCCAAAAAAAATAAAATAAATAAAGGGGTGGTTGAACCTCCCTTTTGGCCAATTGAGGGTGACCTCCAAAAGGAACAATCCCCCTCCCTCCTCCCAATTTGCTTATGCGCACATATATCCATTGTAGCTAGTAACAAAATTCACATGTGTACGTAACTCCGTTTTAACAATTGGCCCGTTATATGCATAGCTCGTCCAACCATCCATTAATCCACGTGTCTTTGTTATACCATATCCCATTTCCTTTCACACTTTTATGGCGCTTTTATTTTACTAGGCATTGTTGCATTATTGGATCAACTCTTGTTTAAAAAACAAAATGCTAAATACATTAATTGTATCTAACATTCATTATACTAGATTGACATGATACTCTCAATTAATCATTGGATGGATCATTGTTAAATAAAAAAAGATCTAATAATTTATTTGGAGTGTTGCATCAACATTGTTAGACAATCATGAAATAAAAATATAGTATCTAATATAACTAAAAAAAAAAAAGTAATGGTAGAAAATACATTTTTATTTCACAATGATAACATGGCAATCCCAACTAATCTTTGAATAAATCCTTGTTAAAAAAAATAATCCAATGATTAGTTGAAACTGCCACATCAACATTGTAAGATATTCGTAGGACAAAAATGTGATATATAACATTACTAAAAAAAAAAAAGTTAATTGACAGTACCATATTAATAATTAAAGTGAGATAAAAGTATGATATATAACATTTCTCATTTCACTAATATATCAAAATGTCAATTGGAATTTTCATATTAATAAAAGTGTACAAAAGTGAATCCAACCCTTACAAAATTAAAGTTTACAAGTTTATAACAATTATACTATCGAAACAAAAAAAAAAAAAAAAGTCGAGCGGGGGAGGAGGGATCTCTTCCCTCTTTCCTCCTCCCCCTCATCTTTCTCTTTCTTTTGCTTCTTTTTTTTTTTTAGCTCCTCTGTTTGCTCCTCCCCTGCTGTACCGTCTCACCATCTCCACCATGTCGGCTGCACCATCCGCTTTAACCACCTCGTCGCTCACCTTCTCCATCGTGTTGCTCGTCGGTGCTGGTTTGGTTCTTATATCTTTTGTTAATAAGCTTGATCTACTTTCCTTTGTCAGTCCTGGCCCTCAATGCGCCCGTCCACTGTCTTTCTCAGCTCTCCAACTATCCATTGCCAGCCTCCACACCTCCATGTGATGCCCCTACGGCCATATGTGGTCCTCACGTGTTGGGGCTGTGACTTCTTACCGCCTTCCGCTGCCTCCCTGATTGCTGGTGCCTATGTGTTTTGGAGTTTTTGTTGATTTTTAATTTTTTGCTATTTTTGTTGTTTTTGTTCTTATTGTCCTGGCCCTTAGGTTGAGGACGGTCTTGTTTTCGAAAGTTTAGGTCTCGTTTAGTTTGCGGAATGAGTATTTCATTAGGAAAAGGAATAGTTACATACGCCCTAACTAGAATTGAACCAAAATTATTAAAAAACCTATTAGATTTCTTATTCTCATTTTTTTTTAAAATTATTATTATTATTATTTAAGTAATGTTAAAGTTGTGGGTGGCCGGCCACCCTTAGCAAAAGCCGGGGGTGGCCGCACCACCCCCAAGCGTCTTCAGGGGTGATTGCGACCACCCCCGAGGGGCTTAGGGGTGGTCGCCGTCACTCCCGAAGCGAATCGGAGGTGGCCCCACCACCCCCGGAGTGCCTCGTGGGTCCACCACGAGGTGCTCAGGGGGTGGTGTGGCCACCCACTGCTCTATGTTCCTTTTTCTTTTTTATTTATTTATTTTTAGTTTGAATGAAAATAAAAGAAAAAAAAAATTGTTGTTTTTGGAAAACATTGTCTATTCCTAATGAAATAGCTATTCCTCTAAAAAATAAGAGGAATAAGTATTCATCTTCGTAAGGGAATAACTATTCCAAAGAATAGGTCCCTATCAAACAAAAGAAAAGTTATTCCATGGAATAGCCATTCCATTCCATAGACTTATTCCACAAACCAAACGGGACTTTAGCTAGGGTCGGGGAAGAGTAGATCAGTGTGGAAGACTATCTTTCATAACCAGATAAATAAAGTTGATATGATTTTGGGCTACCCATATCTTAGATCTAGTCTGCTCAGAACAGATCTGTTCCTTAACTGGTATTCTACATGGGTGAGCGGAAGATGGTGTCATAGATAAGTTTTCTCTTTTTCTATGACTGTGTAAGTTTATAGTGTTGTGCTGCGATTATGCGATTTCTAACGCTTATGCTACTGATGTAGTAAAGCTCATGATTTGTAGGAGTTTTTGCTCATGACTTGTTATCAATAGATTATGCAAATCACACTAAAAAAAGAAAAAAAATTATACTAATCAATTTTATCCCAAATCAAATTACATCTTTTAGAGTCATAAACTATATATATTTCACTATGTTATACTATGGCTATTAGTTGTAATTAAGACATGAGAATATACTTTATTTAATCTGTGAATTTGGCGTATGTGGAGTTGCAACTAATTAATGGATACCGTTTCGTATACTTGAAACTATCATGAATATTTATATTACTTAAATTCAGTTTATAGGTTCGAACTAGCAAATGTTTTTGGGACTTTTTTTTATTATCATTATTTGTTAATTATTTCCTTAATTTTGGATCCTTTTAAGTTTTCCCATCTAATATTTGGGACACCTTAAGAAACGAGTACAAAACGACATTGCAAATGGAAATTAAAGCAAACCAAAAGCACTTCCGACACCCTTTATTCTTCACTTCCTGAAACCCCTACAAAAAGTCGAGAGAGATCGAACTCTCACAAAGCAAAGCAAGGTTCTTGCCTTTTCTTTCTGCTTTAATAAATTTCGTAGCAAGAAATTTATGCTTTTGGCACCTCGGTCGGTGTCAGTATTTCATTTATTTATTAATTAAAATTGTTAGCTTAAGTATTATTTAGATGAATTGAGATGGGCCAACAAATGTGGTCAATATTAAGGTGCTTGACAAGGCAATATGATAGTTAGACAGAAAGGAATATTATATATGCCATTATAATTAAAATTGTCACTGCAACCATCAATTCTCACGATTCTCTTTTTCCGAAAAAAAAAAAAATTCTCAATGATAGAGAATTTATTTTGTGCCATTCGAGCTTATTTATATTTTTCGTATTAGTAAGGAATCTAAGTATTAAAAGACTGACTAAGAAAGATATTTTTTCTGATTATAGAAACTCTACTTAATTCTTAGGTCTAATTCATTAAATCCCATGAAAACTTTCTAAAAAGTGAGCCTTGCGATTAATTTCATAGTAAAGTTTAGATTTTATAGATTTATTGGTGTATATATTGCATTTATTTAAAATTTTTAAATAATTATCATCAATATATATATTATTCCTGATGCAACGAAATAAAAATATAATCATGAAAAATAACAAAATTGGGCTTATACTATTTCTTCAGTAATTATACTTGGGCATTTCTTTTTCTCCGTTATTCTTTTTTCTTGGGAGGGAGGCAGTTTTCCTGCATTTTAAAGTGCATGTTACAAAAATTAACAAGAACGTGACGAGTATTGGACTCAAAGGCTTCATTGGAGTTGCGATTTCAAAATGTATGATTTAAAAATAATATTTTTAAAACGTTAAAATTGAAACGCGATTTTTTAAACGCATAATATTAAGTATTTTGGTAAAATTGTAGATTGTTTTTAAAATTGAGGTTTAGCCTTTAAAATAGAGTTATTTTTTTAAAAACGTTACCCATTTGCTTGCGATTTGGAAACACATTATTTTTTTAAATCGCAATTTTTTTAAAGATAACACTCTCAAACAACATATCTATGATTTGATTTAATATCACACCAGTATTAAATGCACTCTCAACAAAGGAAATTTCCTATTACACAATTATTACGCTCTCTAAAAAATGTGTTTGATCCTCCGCAGAATTTAGAGGAACTTCATCTTACTTAGCATGACGCTTAGAGATTAGTAGCAGTTCTCGGTAGATTTTCTTCAATGTAGGAACCAACTCTTTTTGTTGCCTATTCAAATAAGCTCTACAACAGCTTCTCTTTCCATATTTATATACATCTAAATATTTTTTAAAATAAATGTTACGGTTATGAGTGGAAAGAAAAAGTCATTTAAAAATTGTTAAATAATTAAGTGCAGAGAAAAGAAAAATGAAAGAATTTTTTTTTATAATAAAATAATGTTAAGGGAACACTTTTGTTCCTTTTTTGTGGTTTCTGTAGTTAGGGAACACTAAAGGGAAGCTGCTGCAATACTCTTCTTTTAAGCAACTTTCTCTACACTAGAAAGAAATAAAAAGTTTAAAAAAAGGCTGTTGGCTAGTGCTCTGAAAAGCCCATATACACTCTAGTCCCATTTCCAAGCCAATACTTTCTACTCTCAAAAAGCTTACCCCATAACTTAGGAAAAAACGAAAAAACTAAAAAAAAAAAAAAAAAATAGACATTACAAAAACGCTTTACCCGACGATCTTTCACCAATGCAAAAAGGCCTTCTCCCCCTCCCTCACAGATGGTCCTTACTCCACTTTGTAGCCCAGCATAATACTATATACTACAAACACCTCAGTACATGCGAATATATACTCCTCCCCTCTCCTTCTCCCTTGAATTAAAAATCCAACCTCATGAATACACTCCAAACCAGTGCCACCATCCCCAGACATCCATATAGAAATCAACTACAACTCCCGGCCCCGCCACATCCATTTCCACCGAACGAAGCCAAAGCCAGTCCCCAAGCGCGTCCCCTTACTCCTCCAGCCCTCCCTATGCCAGAACAAAATCCATCAAAGCTCCGAGCGAGCCTTCCACAAATTCCCGCATAAGCCTTCCCCAGATGGGCGCCCCCGACACCTCTTCCCTGTTTGGAAAATTCATTTCGTAATTCCACATTCATATTCTTCGGCCGTCCTCGTCCCCCGTTGTAGCCCTGCTTCTCCCGCTCGAGTCCCCAGCCTCCGCCGAAATTCGACGACCGCATCTCTTTCACAAGCTTGTCCAGCTTCCCGAGTTGCCCAAGCCCGCCATAGCGTTGCTTCCACCCACCTCTCCGGGTTCTTCGCGTAGGTACTGTTTAAATAATGAAAACTTAATTAAGCTGTGTCCTGCTATTTATGCTTTTTTGAAAGGCTAGAAGATTTCTCTCACCAGTTTGTTTTGAAGAAATTGCTGTCCGAAAGCAATATTCTGGTACGGTTTGCTGTTTTGATTGGTTTTGTGTTTGAATGCAATTGTTTTTGGAACCCTTCACTTAATACTTGTAATTGGCCTCCGCTTTTGCAATTACTTTTAAAATTTTAAAATTTCTAATTAGTGTATCATCTTTTAATTTTTTTTTTAAATTTCACCGTATTATTAAAATTTTTCATTAAATTTCAACCCGGAAGGTGTCAATAAGTTTTTAAAATATTCATATTTTTTTTAATAAACCAAAAGAAGAAAAAATTACATGGAGAATTTAAGTGTTGGTAAGAATTTAAAAGAATTTACAAAAATACTTATGCCTGAATCGTCTTGAAAAAATTTTAATATATATATTTTTAAAAAAATGCGCTTATTTTCAAAAATTTTACCCACCAGGATATACACCGAAAAATTCTAAGGATGGGTAAAGTTGAAAAAAAAATTGAAATTGATATACCTTTAATTGATTGCAAACGGGCAGTGACCAATTTTAAGAAGAGTTAAATGAAGTTTCTCCTTTTTTTTTTTTTTTTTTTTTTTTTTTTTGGGAATTGTATATCCTATAGTTTTTTCCTTCCCTGAGGCTTGTTGTTGCCTTTTGGGATGTAGCCTGGATGCTTATTTGTGAGTTGGCTTTTGATGGGCACTTGTGTTTCAGCAGGGCTACGCTATCTGCTAGAGTGTTGTAATCTTTTGGTTGTTTGGGAACAGAATTTATTAATCCATTTTTTTAAAAAAAAAACTTAACTACCAAGCCTATTGACTGATTCCAACTGTAACTTATCTATCAACTTCACGGTAACCCCAGGTATGGCCTCCGCAAACTTCTATTGCCTTGATGGGTTACAGGAAGATTGCTCTACACGTACAGCGTGGATACACGCGGCCGAAGCTTGACAAGGCTTTCGCTACCTTGCATGCCATACTTCTAGCATCGCTTTTCCGTCGAACTCGCTCCCACCCAAATCCTATCTTCTCGAGCCGTACGATATCATCCGTGGCCCCTTTCTCCAGCACGAGCCTGGCATGAATTCCATCATGTTTTGTTTTTGGTTTTGGGCCTCGTGGGTTTATAGGACGGGTGTTTCCTTGTTGGTTGTTTCTGTTTCGCTAACTTGCGAGCTTCAAGATTCTGAGGTTTAAGGGGCTTCATAAGATGTTCGAGGGTCTGAGTTCGCGACAGCGGTGTGATATATAAGGAGCATGCGAGGATTGGAAAGCAGTTGTTTGCGACGAGCCAACCGTATGGCCGGTTGTTTATAATTGGTGTATGGTAAACAGCATCCACCCTCAGCCAGTTCGTGCCCTTTGTTGCTGGTTTTGTCCATCCCAAGTATAAGAAGACTTTCTTTAATTCGGTGACCTTGTGGTAGAGTATACTATACTATATACTATACCAGTGTAACACCCATACATCAATCTACAAGCAACTAGATATGGATCCCCATAAATTTTGCCTAGATTGTTAGTAACTTCAGGCAGAAAAATGTGAAAGAGGCCTTAAAAAAAAAAAAAAAAAAAAAAAAAAAAAAAAAAAAAAAAAATAAAAAAAAAAAAAAAAAAAAAAAAAAAAAATTATAACGATTTAGCAAGACCTGTCTGAAACCTATTAAACCAATAAGTCTTATACAACCAGCCTCTCCATATTTACTGTCCTATCATTGATGTTTACACCACTTCGAACAACAAATTATTGGGACTCTATCTCAACCAAATTAGAAAAAACTCACTTAACCCCTTTGACCTTCATTGCTTTACAAGTCAGACCCTAGAAGTTTAAA
>FXXK01000512.1:86047-201027 GCA_900184695.1 Betula pendula | reverse complement strand
CAGGCTGATCTTATTCACCAAATCTTTCCTTGATGACCGTCTGCTCCAACTAAAATTGCAACTTTCAATAATTTAGCAAGAAACTACACGAACAACCCAAACCTTTGTCAGATGGCAATAAGCAAACAATTATTTCTACCAAAGATTTGTCACAACATTATATGTATTGAGAGTAACAGACATTCCACAGTAGAATTTGCACAAATTTCAAAGGCTTTGGCCCACTGGGAAAATCAACAGTATGAATTGCTTTGTCATTCTCCTGATTGGCCTTCAACACAAGTTTCTGCAGGTAATTGCTCTTGGACGAGAGGAACTGCAATGGCAATATAAGTTAAGGTATTAGAAACCAGAGCAACCCAACTAGTTGGGGGAAAAAGCAGTCATTGTAAAAGTTTTTCATTGACTGCATTAAACTGTAAAGCAGAATGACTCATGTTCATTAAACTATTTGTTAGTGACTTAGGAACCTTTTCAAACTTAGAATAAAGTCTGAATGTTAAAACTTAAGCTCCCTGTTCTTGGCAGAAGACACAGCATAAAATTGATTTTTGTTGCTCTATTAATTTTGCATTTGTCTGATATTGTCCATTTGGTATAATTTTGAACTAAAAAATTGTTATCTCCATCTAAAACACAACATAAAATAGATCATAAAGGAAAAAAATAAAAAGATGTTTTAGTGGAGTAATATACAAGTCACTCTCTATGTCTACCAATAAGTAACGTGACATGAGGGTGACCTATATAATTACTCTTTTCCGGTGTGTTTCTACTTTCACAATAATGAGGTAGGAAATAGATGCTTTAGTATCAACAAGAATTTTGCACCTTCAAAATAATTTTACAAGAAATTTCAAAAAATACAATCATTCAAAGGACTTTACATCAACAGAAAAACAGTCTGAACAACATCAAAAACGTACAATTTGAACTTTTATATATTGAACAACGAGTTTCAAGGACCTTACAATTCGAACTTTACATTTTAAAACAGCAAACAACATAAACAACTACCTGTATACAGCTAAATTAAAAAATATGTCAAGTTTTTGTCTTACTCTTGCATTTATTTACTCAAGTTTTTGTTTTACCCCTGTATACTAGAAAATATACAATCATAGGTTTCTCATCCCTTGAATTTTGCACCGAGCTATAAATATCATTATATATGGATTTTAACAATTTTTGTTTTTTTACTAACCATTCTCCTAGGCCAAAGATTCGATGCCTCTCCAGCCAAAACCAGATTTTGATACTCTATGTAGCGTCGGTCTAGCGGGCAAGAAGCGATAGCAAATTAGCACAAAAAAAAAAGTTAATTGATCAAGGGCAAAACCGTCCTTTCACGGTGTCCAAAGAGAATTTTGCAGGCCATCGTTTAAATAGAAACGACGTCGTGCAATCCCTTGTATAAGAACGGCCAGACAAAAATATAGTCATAATATACTTAACTATTAAGCACCCACGCACACAACCATCCAAGTTTGTCTAGTACTGAACTCAACATTTTCACCCAAAAACAATCCTCACCCAAAAAAGTTAATTGATCAAGATACACATTAGGATTAGAGAGTGTTTTTACAAATAATCCCAACCCAAAACAATCCTCTAGTCTAATTCTCAAACTACCAAAAGCAGCATCATAACCCCTGAGAGAAATTTCTTTTTTTTTTTCTAAAAAAAAAAGAGAAGCAAAACATTCTCTAAAAAGAAACTGCAAGTTTCCATCCACCTGATAAAATAGGGCAATGACAGGAAGAGCAGAAGCAAAGAAGATATCAGGTTGGGGCCAATATCCTATTAAAAATGAAAAGAACATTGAATTAAGAAATGAAAAGCCTTGTGCCAAAATTATGCCTTCTCAACTGTAAATGGAACAGAGTTTACCTGATTTTCTAACACCAATCTTGCTTTGAACACTGTGCTTTCCTCTGACATCATTTGCAATTCGTTTTAAAGGAGCTTCTGAAGTTTTCCATTTCTGAAAAAAGAAAGAATTCTATAATTAAATTTGGGGAAAAAATATTGATAGAGCTCTAAATTCAAAATACATATCAAATAACTGAGGAAATTTAAATGTAAGAGAATTAGCAAAATTGAGAATAATTGACCAAGAAAAAAAAAAGAATTGGCAGAATGTGTGAAGAAACAAAATAAAGAAACAGAACAAAAATGGATTTAAAGAAAAATGAAGGACCAGCTCAAAAGTTGTGAAAGATGATGACCGTAGGATCTAAAAATGAGAAAATGCCGGTTCGAATGACTATAAACATCAGTAACTTGCAGCAAAGTTGAAAATACAAGTTAAAAAAAAAAAATACAAGATCAAGCAAATAATCGTTATATCCATAAGGGAAACTGTCCTTTCGAGGTGTCAACAAAAATCACGATATCAAGGAGGTGATCACGGCCTAAGGGATGGCAAATATTTGACCACGACCCGCGAACCCGACACGAATTTTCCGGGTTTGGGTTTACCTTAACGGTTCCGGATTAAACGGTTGGACCGTTTACCGCGTAATTTAACGGGTCAGACCGGTCAACCGCCGGGTGACCGCGGATAACCCGTTTTTAAAAAAAAAAAAAAAACCTGAAAACGCACGCAACCATGCATTTCAGTTTTCACTTACAGATCTGTCTCTCCGAAAATAAAATCTCCCTCTCTTTTCCTCTCACTGTCTCCGTCGACCGGACGGTGTAGTAGCGCCAGTGAGGCTCGCTCTCCCTCTCTCGTCGGTCTCGCGCGCTCCCCGTCATCGGCTCCTCTCTCCTTGGCTTGCCGCTCGCGTTCGCCGTCATCGAAAACTCTCTCTCGGTCTCGCCGCCGCCGTGAGCCTCTCTCACACCGTCAGACAGCCGCTCGATCTCCCTCTCTCGCGGCTCACCGTTGCGGTATCTCTCCTCTCTCTCTCTCTCATGTCTCACGCGCTCCCGGCGAACCGGCATGTTCGGTCTCGTCTCTCCGCTGCTCTTTCTCCCGGTACATCTCTGCTCTGCTTCCTCATCCCATGATTCCCATCTCTGTCTCAGCGGCGTAAGGCTTCATGAAGCTTCTGTAAAAGATTTACTGATCCCAGCTAGGTCTCCCCAAATTACTATATCTGATGTCGAGTTGGTGCAATGCATAGTGAATCGATTTTTGATGAATGAAAAGTCTAATCCCCAAATTACTATATATGATGGGTTTTAACTGTTTAGCTGCAAAATATTCTGAAAAGGGTGTACTGCAGAAGAAAAAAAAAAAAACAAGTAATGAGCCTTTTGGGTTTTCGTCCTAACATCTGTTGACTCCAAATTGTAAGATTTATCCATCCTATAAAAGTCCATGCAAGTCACTGGAATAGGGTTCTTTATGCTTTATTGATGCTTGATGTTTTCCTTGTACAAGATTTTGATTCCTTAAATTAAAGGTGACTATTCAAAATTTTCGTTGAGCTAGTTGGACAGAACTTTTAGGTCAAGTACAAATGAAGTACCTTCAGTTCCCCCATTGAAAATAAACCACCATATCTTAGTCAAATAAGGAGCAGTTAGGAGATTGTCCAATGGTGCATGAGTTCATGTTTAAGCACAATAATTTCCACTGCTACTATCTTTTCTTCAGAAAGCACACCTTCCAAAGCACTATAGAAAATATTAAACTCTTAGCTTTAGGTGACGTACATATTCTTCTACAATTTGGAGCTCTCTCCACATGTACAAACATCAAACCCACAAAAAAGAAAGAACTTTTTCTCTGCATATTGCTTTCTTGAAAGAGAAATGCTACACTACATAACATGATACTAAAAGCTATAATTGAATCCAAAATTCAATAATAGTTCATTCAATATCTATTGGTGATTTTTAGTGTCATATCAGGAGTGTGTGTATCATTTATCTTACATATGCCTCCAAAAACTAGAGTAAAAGGAGAAGGAGAGGAATTTATTATCAACACCATCTTAATTTTCTTTTCTCCCCTATAATTTTCAACCTTCTTCACGTGGCTTTGTCCTACAACAAGCTCTTAAGGACATTTGATCTTCATCTTCACATTTTAGCTTCCTCATGCTCATTTACATTTTTTGATTCACTTACCAACAAATAAACACATTCTCTGATCCGTGTCTCATATACTAAAAAGGTGAAGTTTTGCTTCTTACTTTTATCTGTTTCTAGTTTCATGTTTGGTAAAATACATATGGAAAGCTTATTTATTTATTCATTTTGATTTTCTCGTTGGTTGTTTATTTTAAGAGGTTCGCTCATCATGGGATTTTCCATGCTCATGTGCATGAATACACAACCATTATTTATTCAAACTGTAAGATTTATCTATCCTATAAAAGTCCATGTAGATCACTGGAGTAAGGCTCTTTATGCCTTTATTGATTTCTTAAATTGAATATAGTGTACTGCAGAAAAAAAAAAAATGTAATGAGCCCTTTTTTTCTTCTTCCTAACATCTATTGGCTCCAAACTGTAAGATTTATCTATCATTTAAAAATCCATGTAAGTCACTGTAGTAAAGCTCTTTATGCGTTTATTGATTCCTTAAATTGAAGGTGACGATTGAAGACTTTCCTTGAGCTAGCCTAATTTTTCTTTGGGCTGAACTTTTAGGTGAAGTACATATATTGTACCTTCAGCTCCCCATTGAAAATAAACCACCATTTCTTAGTCAAATACTACGTGGATAATATTTTCTTTTCAATACATTTTCCTGAAGTTTGATATGAACCAGTTAAGGACAAGATTGATATTAACCAGTTCTATAAGTTAATTATGTAAGTATTTTTAAAAAAACAAAATAGTAAAGCACGAAAAGATTTTAAAATAAAAATTGTTAAATTATATATAGAAAGTGCTTGAAATTTGAATGGTATGGGTCAGACATAGTCCACCCAAAAGTTTGGATATCAAATTGTCGAGATGTATTTTATTGGATCCGACAACCAGGACTGGAAATCTCTCACACAGGTATTTGGACACGTACTTTAGAGGGATAGCTTTTAATGCCCCAGTAGAACAAGGAAAAATAAAATAAAATAAAAAAGAACAGAGTTTCGAAAAATTGATGTGCTTCAATAGTAGAAACCCTGAAACCTGGACATAATAAAAGCAGGAAACAAAGGATATCATGGGCTANAAAAGATTTTAAAATAAAATTGTTAAATTATATATAGAAAGTGCTTGAAATTTGAATGGTATGGGTCAGACATAGTCCACCCAAAAGTTTGGATATCAAATTGTCGAGATGTATTTTATTGGATCCGACAACCAGGACTGGAAATCTCTCACACAGGTATTTGGACACGAACTTTAGAGGGATAGCTTTTAATGCCCCAGTAGAACAAGGAAAAATAAAATAAAAAAGAACAGAGTTTTGAAAAATTGATGTGCTTTAATAGTAGAAACCCTGAAACCTGGACATAATAAAAGCAGGAAACAAAGGATATCATGGGCTAGAAAACTGGTGTTTATAGGGGGCCATAAAGAGATTCCATGACTAATCTCTTCAAGATGAAGGACCAGATCACTCACTATCATGAGCTTCACATTAAGGGGCCATAAATAAGTAAGTGATGAGTAGTTTTCTCATTTAATCTTCTCCAAAATGAAACAACTTCATTGTAACTTCAACCAAACCCAACAATAAAAAGTAAGCATCTCAAACCCACACCAAAGGCCGACCCACTTGTAAGCCTTAGGCAGAATCAAAATACCCAACAACTCCAACCAAACACCCGCTACACGACTTGGTGTGATGACAGTAAACCAAAGTTACATACACTTGAGGGTTTGCTAAATTATACCATAGCATTGATACGTTAGTTTCATCATAATATCCCTAATTATGGAATATTTACCACATAAATGAAAAATTAATTTAATTGATGAAACACTAAGAAGTTTAACTTGGCCCACCAATAAGCATACAAGCATCAAAAACCCCAAACTCCAAATGAACAATATTCTACAATAACTATGCATCAACAAAATGTTTAAATAAATTTTAAGAAAACAATTTTATTTAAACACAAAGTTTAAGATAACAAAACAGGAATAGCAATACACAACAATAGTCCAAAAGACATGGAGACAAATATTACCTTAATGATTCGCAGCAAATATGTTTGAACCTTACAGATTGACTCTGCAAAGGTTAGAATATGAAATTTGTTCTGCACGCAAGATCTAGAAACTCACATTTATCTTGTAATGTTCTATCTGCCTGATCAGTAGCATAACAAGTCGATCAAAATGGTCGCAGTGGTCGCACTTGCCGAGAAACCATTGTCAACCATCATTTGGAGATACTTCACTGCCCATGATGTCTCATTATGTTGCAAGAAGCCTTGGATGATTGTGTTATATGTGACATGGTCAGGTGAACAACCGCTTTCATCCATTTTCTCAAGCAACTCCATTGCTTCATTTAGTAGTCCCCCTTTGCAAAGCCATTTGATCATTATAGTGTAAGTCCGAACATCAGCTTGTAAACCTTTGGTAGAAAGAGTATAAAAGAGTTCTCTTGCAGTCATAAGTTTCCCAGCATTACACATACCATGAATCAAGATGTTATAAATCACAATATTAAGGTCTAACTTTTTGTCTTCCATCTCTTGAAACAATGACATTGCCTCTGGAAAGTGTAGATTCTTAAACAGGCCATCTAACAAAATAGCATAAGTTTGGAGATTTGGAGGTTGGCCACAACTTCGCATCTCAAGGAGGAGCTCTAGTGCAGTCTTGGGTCTCCCAACACGGCAAAACCCGCCTATAAGATTGCTGTAAGTGACAACGTTGGGAATCATGACATTGTTAGTCATTTCACGAAAGAGACTTATTGCCTCATTAATGTTTCTATTCTTACAAAATCCATGAATCAATATGTTATAGCTAACAACACAAGGCGAACGACCCTTCTCAACCATCGAATTAAATGCTTTGACAGCTTCATCCATTCTATTTTGCAAACAGTAACCATGAATTAAAGAATTATAAGTGACTGCATTAGGCTCTAAGCCTCTCTGAATCATCACATCAACAACTACTTTTGCCTCTTTCAACATCCCCTCTTTGCCAAGTGTATCCACCAATATGTTGAATGTACACACATCTGGCATGATTTTCCTTTCCACCATCTCATTCAATAATTTAGTTGCCTCCTTCCACTGGCCCAATTTCCATAGGCCCTGAATTAAGGAATTGTAAGTGACAACGTTTGGCTGAATTTCTTTACTTGTCATTTCAGAGAAAAAATTCAAAGCCTCAGTTACCAATCTATCCTTACATAAACTATCAATGATTGGGTTATACATCACTACATTAAGTTCAAGATTTCCTTCTTCCATCTTCCGAAGCAACTGAATAGCTTCACTGGTCTCGCCTATTTTACACAAACCGTTCATTATCGTTCCGTAGGTAACTGTATTAGGTTTATAGCCTATCTTCTCCATTTTGTTACCCAACTTCACAGCTTCAACAATTTTACCCTTAACACATAACCCCTTGACAAGAGTAGTAAGAATTATACAGTTAGGTTGAAAACCAAGTTTCAAAATTCTTGCTAAGACAGAGAAGCCGAAATCCACCCGCTTCAAATGGCAGAAGCAATTAATTAAAATGCTTAGAGTACAAACATCGGGAGCAATTCCTAACAGTTCTATTTCTTTAATCAGAGTAATAACAGTTGAGTGATGCTTCATTCTTGCAATTTCACCCAGCAATTGATTAAAATCCACGAGGGAAGACAATGGGTGCATGTAAAGCATTCTATCGAACAGGCCTAAGGCATCATCAAGATTCCTTAAGCTTCGAGATCTGCATCGATCTCTCACAGATTTCAAGAACTGATTGGGGGTTTCCACATTATCTCTACCACTATTGGTAGCGTTAGCAGAAGTAGCACTAAAACTACGGCAATAATAATAAAAATTTGGAGCATGGATAGAAACCCTTACATGATAATAAGGAGGATCGCTAAGCAAATGATTGAAGAAGAAAGCAATAGAATTTCTAGACTTAGCAGTCGTACCCATTTCCTGAGGAAGAAGATGTAGTGGCTCTGCTCATGAGAAATAGGGATCTGGCTTCTTTTCCGCTTTCACAATGTGCTTAAACGTTACGATGGGAGGGTCTGGGTTCTTTATAATTATAAACGAAATTACACGACGTCGTTTCTGTCCGCTTACTCGTGATTTTTGTTTTGCTTCTCGAAAGGACAGTTTTGCCCTTATGGATTGAAATGAAAAAAAAAAAAAAAAACTATTGTTTTTGTCTTCCCCCTTCCACTCTTCTATCTCTTCTCTGCCAAACGGACCATTATTATGGACCTTGTATGCATTATTAGAAAAAAAAAGGTCGTTTATTTTTGTAAAACTGTTTCGTATATTTGGAGAGACGTCACAGATATTTTGCCTTCATTTCCTCTTTTTGTTTGATTTGTTTCTCCACAACTTTCTTCAATTAATTCTCTTACATTTAACATTTCCTCAATTATTTAATAAGCAGTAGTTCAATTTTTTCTCCAGTGTGAAATTATAGAAATTTTTTTGTTCAACAGTTTGGAGGAAGGATATTCTATAAGCCCAATATTTCCAGTAATGAAATATTCCACTCTGACACGAATAATATTTCCAGTAATGGAGTCATCAGAATTTTGTTTCACTTTAAAAACTCATTTATTGCGAATTATATTTTTGCCACTTGGTCCTAGACACAAGACCATGTTCTATTGGACTGCAAAACTTTATACTCATCATTCATAGCATTTTGCCATTCCTCAAAACTTAAAACATGACTCACTGCTATCATGTGGATCAGTAAGAAAATTAGAAGATGACAAAGGAGAAGAAGAAATAGCAGGTACCGTAAAGCAGTATATCCCTATGAAGCAGATTCATTTGCAAGAGACTGATTTAGATTAAGACTTGTTTCTCAAGCAGAAAAGTAAGTCTCATCAAACACTACATGTTGAGTAAGATAGACAGTTTTTATGATTTGAACTATAACCTAAGAATATGCATTTCTTAGTTCGAATCATGAGTTTATGATCGGTTTAGGGACGAAGAAGATGATAACAAGCACATCCAAATGTTCTTAATATAAATCCCCCCTTCCCCCCTCTTGAATAGATTAAAAAAAAAAATTAAAAAAGTTCTTAATATAAAATAAACTGGATCCTTGTTAAGAAGCGTTTTAAAGGGTGATTTGTTCTTTAGTATAGTTGTAGGTAATCGACTGATTAAGTACATAACTATATTAAAGGCTTCATCCCAATACTCAATAGGAAGATGAGAATGAGCCAACAAAGTCAATCCAGTTTCTACGAAGTGTCTATGTTTTTTCTCGGCTGTCATTTTGTTGAGAAATATATTGGCACAAAATTCTTGAATTATCATATTGTTTTCTAGAAATTGCTTGGATTGGTCAGATGTAAACTCTCCTCCTCCGTCAAATTGAAATAATTTTATTTTGGTGGAGAAAAGATTTTCTACATAAAACTTAAACCTGACAAAACAAGCAAGAGTTATATTTAGTTTGTAATTTCTTCTATTCATTACGTTCCAAGAACTTTGCTATTTTCACAAATATTTTACTAACCCCATGAATCAATAATTTTGATTTAGAGTTGTTTCTTGTTTGAGTTGGAACTTGGATTACACAAGCTGCAGTTTGTGTAATAGGAGGGTCCTTATGCGGTTGTTAATGCCTTGTGACAATGGAGATATTTATTCAGTTATTTTCAGTCGAGATCATGTGCTTGTCTGCATCACAATGTTTATGTAATTCCGCTTATCAAACTAAATTGCGATGTGTTCAATCTTGTGGGTTTGGAGCTGAGAGAAATTCCTTAATCATGGAAATGGAGCATGTATCTGCCTCATGAATATGCAGTTTTTTGCATATCTCTTCGGTGCATGTCTTATCTTCTTATTTTAAGCTGCATAAGCATAGTTTCTCAACCACTAGAGCTGCTAATTCCCTTTCCAACCCACAAAGCAAGAGCAGACTCTCTGAAAAACGTGCATGCACTCAAATAGAGACCTTAAAAGAAGAGAAGGCATGACAAATACAACTTCTCAAGGAAATAAATAAGCACAACAAAATCAGATTTTATTGGTACAAAAAGACTCCATGAGCTGTTTCTCATGACATGGTATTAAGAAACCATCTTAACATAGCAAACTGGGACAAAATACATAATTTGAAACTAGCAGCATCATCAACCAAAAAACCACCGGCTTCCAACTTGTAAAATCCAGCAGTGTCATCAAACTAAACAGCACATAACCACCAACATCCAACTTCCAATATCCTGCAGCATCAAACAAAATCAACAACACATAACCACAAAGCTCCTAGACCTTCCAGCATGTCCCTTCATTCATGAGATCCCTGTAAGAATTTAAAACATTTGACTCTTAAAAATATATAAATCAATAAGAACAAAACATTCTGAGTAATTACACTTAAACCACGGCACTTGTCACACTAATTTTTGTGCATACTTGAATAATTATACTATCTTGAGTGAGATTATATGACCATGCTATCATCGGTTACCGAAAGCAAAGATAATAGCAATATCATTTAAGGAGAAGTTTCTTATTTAAAAGAATGATATAAAAGAAACCAGAAGCTTACTGCAAGCTCAAATGTATTATTTCTATTTCGGACAGTGAATTGCTAGACACGGACATATGTCCCATAAATAAAGCCAAGTAAACAAAAAGAACACATGCTCCCACCAGCCTGAAAATTTTAGAACAGAGAAAGTCTTTAATAATAGTTTTACTGAAAAATTTTCTTCAGAAATACACGATACACAAAAGCTGGTGGGAGTACAAACTGATAACAGTTTTCCACACTTTACAAACTTACCAACGCCAAGATTGCAACTTGAATACAGAGAACTAGATGGATGCTAGATCCTTGGCTTGTACATCTCTTGAAAACGTTTCCACCTGCGACACTACCACATGTGAAAATATACTGGTAAGTCAAACATGAATTAAACAACTTCACCCCATATTCCATAATTAAATTACCCAGAAATAAAACAAAAGCAACAAACTAATTTTATATCACAAAAAGAACGTATATATGTTTCAGCAACAAACAAAAGGAACTGCATATGTATGTTTCAACAACAAAATAAGCAACAAACAAACTACTTTACAACTTACGTTTTGTGAGAGATGGTGAAAACCCACAAGCCAAAACCATGAGCAGTCAAAGACTTTGTACGAAAGCCAATTCAATTCAGCTTTCAAAGGACCAAAAATTCCTGCCTAATTCCAAGATAAGCAAATGTAGAGAGAGATCTTAGACATGTTTAAGAAAAATCAAAGGAGGTTCAAAATGAGGAAGGATCAACAAAAGAGGAGTTCGTAGAAATTTGAGAAATCAAACTTGGGCGTTTGGTGGTTGTGGATGTTGGCGTTCCTCAACAGTGTGCGGTTATGGTAGGCGGCAACACAAAATTTGGAATCCCACAAATGTTGGTTGTTCAACTTCACTTCGCAAAGAAAGAGAGAGAGATGTGCATGAGGGAGAGATCAAAGGCTATCCAGCTCCGTTGTGTCGCTGGTCAATGGTTGTCAATGGTGGAGAACGGTGGCCGAGAGAACTGGGAGTTAGGATTTTGACGCTGAGAAGAGGAGAAATAATTTGAGTGGGCATCGAAATCCTCTTTTTAGTGTGTTTCAGATTTCGTTTTTGAATTTTGTGTTTTTTAAATGAGGTGACATGGCATCACTGACTGGGCGTGCCACGTCACTATGGTGGGATACGGTTTGGATCACAGTATAGTATATATCATAATTCTAATTTAATTGATGAAACACTTAAAAGTTTAACTTAGTGGCCAATAAGCATGCAACCATCAAGAATCCCAAACTCCAAATGAACAATATTCTACAATAACTATGCAACAACAAAATGTTTAAATAAATTTTAAGATAAAAAATTTAATTACAACACAAGCTAAAGATAGCAAATTAGCAATACGCAAGTCCAAAAGACATGGAGACAACTATTACCTTAATGACTTGCAGCAAATATGTTTGTACCTTACAGATTGACACTGTAAAGGGTTGAATAAGAAATTTGTCCAGCACGTTGAAGAACTAGAAAGCTTTCTCATATTTTTTAAAAAATTCTTGTAATGTTTGATCTGCCTGATTAGTAGACAACAAGTCGATCAAAATGGTCGCAATGGTCGCACTTGCCGAGAAACCTTTGTCAACCATCATCTGGAGATATTTTACTGCCAATGATGTCTCGTTATGTTGCAAGAAGCCTTGGATGATTGTGTTATATGTGACAGGGTCAGGTGAACAACCGTTTTCATCTATTTTCTCAAGCAACTCCCTTGCTTCATTTAGTAGTCCCTCTTTGCAAAGCCCTTTGATCATTATATTGCAAGTCCGAACATTAGCTTGCACACCTTTGATAGGAAGAGTATTAAAGAGTTCTCTTGCTATCATAAATTTCCCAGCATTACACATACCGTCAATCAAGATGTTGTAAATCACAATATCAAGGTTTAATCTTTTGTCTTCCATCTCTTTAAACAATGTCATTGCCTCTGCAAAGTGTAAATTCTTAAACAAGCCATCTAACAAAATAGCACAAGTTTGGAGATTTGGAGGTTGGCCACAACCTCGCATCTCATGGAGTAGCTCTAATGCAATTTTAGGTCTCCCAACTCGGCAAAATCCTCCAATAAGAATGGTATAAGTAACAACATTGGGAATTATTCCGTTGTTAGACATTTCACGAAAGAGACTCATTGCCTCATCAATTCTTCTATTCTTACAAAATCCGTGAATCAATATGTTATAGCTAACAACACAAGGTGAACAACCCTTCTCAACCATTGTATTAAATGTTTTGAAAGCTTCATCCATTCTATTTTGCAAACAGTAACCGTCAATCAAACAACTTAGTGATCTGTATTAGGCTCTATGTCTCTCTGAATCATTACATCAAAAATTTCTTTTGCTTCTGTCAACATCCCTTCTTTGCCAAGTGTGTCCACAAATATGTTGAATGTACACACATCTGGCATGATTTTCCTTTGCACCATCTCATTCAATAATTTTGTTGCCTCCTTCCACCGGCCGAAATTGCATAAACCCTGAATTAAAGAATTGTACGTAAAAATGTCTGGCTGAATTCTTCTATTTGTAATTTCAGAGAAAAAACTCAAAGCCTCACTTACTAGTCTGTCCTTACATAAACTATCAATGATTGTGTTATACATCACTACATCAAGTTCAATATTTCCTTCTTCCATCTTTCTAAGCAACCTAATAGCTTCACTGGTCTTACCTAGTTTACAGAAACCATTTATTATCGTTCCGTAGGTAACTGCACCAGGTTTGTGGCCATTCTTGTCCATTTCATTAACCAACTTCACAGCTTCAGCAATTTTACCCTGAACACATAGCCCCCTTACAAGAGTGTTTAGAATTATATAGTTCGGTTGAAAACCAAGTTTCAAAATTCTTGCTAAGATAGAAAAGCCGAAATCCACCCGATTCAAATGACAGTAGCAATTAATCAGAATGCCTAGCATACAAGCATCGGGAGCATGTCCTAGCAGTTCCAATTCTTTAATGAGAGAAATCACAGTTGAGTAATGCTTCATTCTTGCAATTTCACTTAGCAATTGATTGAAAACAACGATGGAAGGCAAATAGTGCATGTGAAGCATTCTATCAAACAGGCCTAAGGCTTCATCAAGACTCCTTAAGCTTCGAGATTTGCATCGATCTCTCACAGATTTCAAGAACTGATTGGGGCTTTCCACATTATCTTTACTACTATTGATAGTTTTAGCAGAAGTAGAACTAAAACAACGACAATAATAAAAATTTTGAGCATGGAAAGAAACCCTTACGTGACAATAACGAGGATCGTTAAGCAAATGATTGAAGAAGAAAGCAAGTGAGTTTCTAGACTTAGCAGTCATACCCATTTCCTGAGGAAGAAAAACAGAAGCAGATCTGATTTGGCAGCTCTGCTCAAGATAAATAAGCAGAAGAAGCACTTTTTCTCGTCCTCTTCGTTTTCCGCTCTCGCAATCTGCCGAAAGGACTTATAAGGACCGAAGGGTAAATATGTAATGTTGAGTCTATTTTCACAAAGTCAACGGAAATGATTTTCCTTCAATTTGACCGACTTTCCATCTCAAGCCGTTTATCATCCACACGTACATACATATACATAGATGAAAGAGAGAGAGAGAGAGAGATCGCAGTGAAAAGATGAGAGTCACCTACAGAAACACCATCTTTCTCTTCATCTTTCTGTTAGCCACTCTCTCTCTGCCACCTGCCTCCGAATCCTCACCGCAATGCAAAGCGTGGCTGGTCCAGTCAATCCCCACCGATATGCCCCATCTCCCGCGCGTCCCCGGCGTTCTCTCTACCGGTTTGTTTCTTTTCACTCCAAATGCAATTTGGTTCTTTCAATCGAACTAATGAAAGCAGAATTTGCGATTGGTTATCAATAGGCGATGTGTTCCGGTGGTTGGCGAGGAACTCCACGCAGAAACTGGACGTAATAGCTCAGTACTGGCAGCTCAATGCGCATGCCGACGATCCTCGCTCGGGGGATTATGGATACTCTGAAGCTCAGATGGATGACTTCGGTGCTCCTCAGGGTTCTCATGTTTACCAAGACCTAGAACACGCCGCTGATCGCAATGTTAGTATTAGGTACGATTTTTCCTTCTTTTTTTTTTTAATATAATTTTTAAAATTTAGAACATGTTTATTTCTAGGGAAAACTTCACAAAACTCTTCAAACTTTCACGCAATTTGAATAACTGTTTTATTTCTCTTACTTTGACGTCTCATATTTTTAATTTGTCTTGTTTCACCCCTCCATCTTTTTATATCGTTAAACCTTTTTTGAAATTTTTAAAATATCCTTTCATTTTAAAAAAAAAAAAATTATAAAAAAAAATCTAAAATGAAAAGTATTTGGTAATTTTTTACCACTCCGTTAGGATTTAACAGAAAATCCTTAACAGAAAATCCTAACGGAGAGGGACTGAATAAGACAAATTAAAAATTTGAAGAGTCAAATTAAGAAAAATCAAACATTAAGGAGAATTATTCAAATCACGTGAAAGTTTGAGAGTTTGTGAAGTTTTCCCTTGTTTCTATCAATCTTACTGTTCATATACTAAAAGTGGAATTTCTTATTTATTAAATTTTTTTTTTGACAGATTATTATTAAATTTCTTGAATAGAAAGTATAACGATTTTTTTGGTGTAAATTTTAGTATAAATTAAAAGAACATTTTAGGACTATACACTCTAATCCCACTCCTATCACATTTTAGGACAATTATCCTTCTTGTTGCAATGCCAATCAGTCTTTTGTCGAGTGGGATAATGAAAAAATAAAAATGTAATTTTTAGCGTTACTCATTTATAATTAACAGTCGTGTTTTTTAAAATGAACATTTATAACTTATGTTTTGGTTTTTAAGTGGTTACTACGTGTTTTTTAAAATGAACATATATAACTTATTTTTTGGTTTTTAAGTGGTTACTACGTGGTAATTCTGAAAGAGAAGATATTTCTATATTTTAAGTATATAAGTTGACTACTCTCTAAGCGAAATTGAATACTATGTAGGCTACTGTCACACTCCGGAGTTTATCCAGACTACACTGAAGAACCATCCAAGCTTGCCTCAGGAAGACCAAATGTGGAGAATGTGACTTTGTTATTGAGTGAATGGTGGGGGTCTGGCGTGGTTCATGCAAAAGTCTGGATATCGGATAGTCAAGATGTGTATATTGGGTCTGCAAACAATGACTGGAAGTCTCTCACACAGGTATTCTGATAGACTATATATATAGATTTTTTTTATTTATTTTGCTGTATAGAGAAAAAGGTATAACTCTTATTTTCTGAGCTAAATCATTCAGTGGAAACAGTAATAACGTCAGCACTTGGGTTAGTATAAACAATGTTTTAGCATCAACATACTCCCCCCCCCCCCCAAAAAAAAAGAAAGATTTTTTTAGCATCAATGTTGTGCTCTCATGTGTCCTATTAAAGCCACTACTGATGGCCGCACAAATTAGCTTCTCTGTGGTTACATGGTTATTAATGAGTTCTGAAAAGTTGTATTGGCATGGCAGAGAAGAAATTTTTTACTGAAGATACAGGATAATAGGTTTGACTGCAGGTTACCGATAGGATGGGCTTTGTGGCCCTTCATAAGAAACAAATCTATTTGGCTTCACACAAATTGAGTCTTTTTAGATCTCGTTCGTCGAGGAATACCAATGAGGATGACTTTTTTAAACTGTGTTATACTGCCATTCTGAAAAACCTTTCGTAGATTTTACATTCATGTGAGGTCTTCACAGGGAATTGCTGGCTGCTCCATTTTTGGCTTTTTATGGCACTAGAAATAGAATAGTAATATAATTTTTGTGGGATGAATTTTTAATTAGTACCATGTAATTTGGATAAAGAAGTGAGAGTGAGAACCCTGCAAAGAGAAGAACGGGCAAAGCAGCAAATTAAGAACAATCATTAAATCATATTTATCTGTTAATTTGCTTCTAATTGTTTCAGCATGTTGGTTTGTCATTGCCCCATGTTATAAGGTGTCCTTTTTATTGAATGGTTATAGGTGAAGGAAGTCGGTATTTATCTTGTTGGTTGTCCAACAATTGCAAAGAAGGTTGGGATCTACTTTGACAACTTGTGGAAACTTGCACATCTCGATTCTTCAGCTTACACCAAAACAGTGTCGGATCAACAATGGCAGACTGATAGAAAAGTTCCTTGCTGGTCACATTTTGTTGATTCTAAAGAGAGGTGCAGGTATGTTAGAAGCTTATTCTGAGAAACAAGTTCAGTTGAATCTAAGGTTTCAAAAGTTATGATCATGTAAAAATCCTTTATGTTCCTGTAGTGTCCAAATAGTTTGGCATCAAATTAGTATAACTCAATCGATATTACTACTCATGTTTCTTCTAGAATATTTTAATTGCCTTTCAAATTCCTTCTCTTTTTTTCTTTTTGCTTTTGTTTTTGTGTGGTTATTTTTATATCCAATCACTATGTATTTCTTTTCTTGTCAAGAACTTTGTAATTAGGGAAGGGGGAATAGTGTGTTTGTAAGATGAATCTAATTCAGACTTTTGCTTTGAAATTAAGCTGGTACTTTTATGCAAAATTTGCTTGAAAATCAGTCTGCTTGGCCATAATTAAGGGATGGCCCCTTCTGAGTGGTGGCCTCAAGCCTGTAGGACCAGTACTCCATTTTGGCTTATAGTGTACATGGCAGGAACTTAAGTATAATGGACAGGCACTATAACCAGAAATTAGTTAATTTTTTTAAACAACTTATTTTGCTTGAAAACAACTGTTATGGTGATTGCCTGAAAAACAAATTTTTTCTTTTCTGAATATTTTAATGCCTGAATTAAAATTTGATCTACCTGCAGAAGGATTTATAGTATAGTCAATATTCCACCTTCAAGTTTCTTACGATACAATTATTTTTCTATTGGATAGAAAAAATACAATCTTATCTATCATTCAGAAACCTTATTTTCTGCAGCTCTTTAATGTGAAGCGGATCATCTAATTAATATGCACACTGCAGCCATTTTGATACATTTTAATTACAACCCCCATCCAAAGAGAGAAAAAGAAAATCATTTGGTATTTGGTCATTTACGAGCTTGGTTATAGCGCACTTATACCACTAGCAAAGAAAGCCTAATGATTTGCTTCACTTCCTAAAGATGTCATAATTTATTATCATTTTTGGTCATTGTCTTGTTGGCAAGCAAATGAAGTGTAAAGATAAAATCTTATGGCACTTAACTATGTATAGTTATGTCACAGGTCACCTCTTCCTCAATTTGTGAGGACTCCCCATGTTGCAGGATATCCTGTACTTGCCAACCCTTATATGTTTAAAATACCATTTCAGACTCCTGGGTACAACCATTCAAACTTGCAGCCTGAATCCAGCTATCTCTCTTTTGCTCCTCCAGAGGTAATATAGAATTCCTAACATTTTGTTGGTGATATGTTTTTGTTCTGTTATTCAACACAAATCTAGGGTTGCTTTGAAATCAACTTCACTCTTTTCGTAATATTAAGCCACAAACTCATCATTTAGAACCGAACCACTACAAGCAACTCTAATGTAGAACTGAAATGGCATCATTTGGAATCTTATCGTATACATTCTTATCAAACTCATTTCAAATACAGAGTTATAAAAAAATATATTAGTCGACAATAGAGTTGTGTCAAATTCTGTGGAAGTCTAGAAATAAATAAAACCATTTTTCAGGTGATTTTGAGATGCCTTATTTAACTAAAAGTTGATAGGTGAAACTACTGAGATCATCAAGATGACAATGGAAACCCGTCAGGGGCTTTATTAAAGGTTGATATTATCTGCACTTATGGCATGTCTAAAATATTTATTGTTCCCGCTTTTTCTGGCTGTGCATGCTTAGCATTTTAGAAGTGTTGTGTTTTATGCTTCAATTTGGTTCCCATTTGTGGTTGGCAGCTATCATTTGGAAGATACCAGGCCGACGAACAGGCTTGGGTGGATACAATAAAATCTGTAGGAAGTGGAGGAATTGTTAGAATTAGTACCATGGACTGGTTAGGTCAATCCCACTATATGAAACAAGCAGTTTATTGGTCATCCCTTTCATCCGCCATATCAGAGGTAACTTCCAATGTCTCTGCTCCTTATTTTCTTGAAACATTGTTATGTTTATTGTTACAAGTAGTTAGCAAATTAGCATTGGCCACTATTCTAATTTCTAAGGAGTGTTAGGGTTGCATCCTTAGAGGCTGGTGTCTTATTTTTAATGTGTACACTGCAGTACTTGGGTCCTGTCTTGCCCATGAAACATCATCATCATCATCATAGTCATCCGTAACATTTTTTTTCTTATTTTCGATTGAGGCTTTAAAGTTTGTTGGCTCTCTTTAAGCAGGGATTTCCACACTCAATGCCATGTGATTTGGAGCACACACAAAAGACCGCTTCACTTTCATTTAGGACATAGATGGGCTATTACATGCAAACATAAACAACAAGATAGCTTCCGATACTTGTGGAGTTTCCCATACCTGAACACGCACTCTCCCTTTTTTAAATGCATTGGCTTCAACCTGATATAGGAGGACCCCAATGTTAATACCAAGTTCTAGGTATTCATTCCAGTTCTATTCTGAGCCTAATGGAGGCTTTAATGCCACTTCCCATGCCTTCCCTGAATAAAGTTTCTGCAGTAAGGTAGTGAACAATAAGTGATATTGCTGTCATTGTTATGTGTTGATGATTGCAATATACATTTTCAAACTTGGTCTGGCTATCTAATCCAGGACTATTGAGCACACACAACAAGTCGATCAGGTTTAAGAGTTGACAATTTTGAAAAGAAATATTGTTTGTAGAACATATAACCAATTATCTTATATGCAGTGAGTAGTTCCCCACCACCCTCCCCACCCCAAAAAAAAGGGAAAAATGCAAAATCAATCCATGTGGTTGGCCTAAATTACAAATCACTCCTTATGATATTAAAGTAAATTCAAAAGTCCCTGTGGTATACCAAAAAAACAATTTAGTCCCTAGAGTCAAATTCCGTTAAAATATTTAACAGATTCCGTTATGTGCCACGTCAGCACCAATAATATCACGGACAGTTATGGCATTCTTAATAAAAATATTAATATATAAAATTTAAAAACCTAATTTAAAAATAAAAAAAAAAAAAAAGGAAGGGGTGGTGCGTGGCTGCCGGCAGATGTGGCCGGGGATGGCGCCGCCATCCCCGGCCACCTCTGGGGTGGCCCCCAGAAGTGGGGGTGGCCTGGATCGGGCTGGGGGGTGGCCTGCGAGCCACCACCCGCCTATGGGGGTGGCCGCGCGTCACCCCGGCCTCCTCTGGGTGGCCCGCGAGCCACCCAGAGGTGGCCGAAGGTGGCTCGCAGGCCACCCCTGCCCGATCCAGGGGTGGCCTTCCGGCCATCTTTGGTGGTGGCTGCCGGCAGCCACGCACCACCCCTTCCCCTTTTTTTAAAAAAAAAAAAATTAGGTTTTTAAATTTTATATTATAACATTTTTTATTAAGAATAATACATGTCATGATATTATTGGTGCTGATGTGGCAAATAACGGAATCTGTTAAATATTTTAACAGAATTTGACTCCAGGAACTAAATTGTTCTTTAGGTATACCACAGGGACTTCTGAATTCATTTTGATACCATAAGGAGTGATTTGTAATTTAGGCTAACCACAAGGACTGATTTTGCATTTTTCCCAAAAAAAAAAAAAAAAGAAAGAAAAATAGAGAGAGAGAGAGAGATCCCTAGGTTTTGGCCATTTTCTTAACACCTAACTGAAATGAAATCATGCCATCTTGCAGTTTCCAGTGTCCTTATCTCTGTAGGCACAAGAAGAAGAAAGAAAGAAATAATGTCATTCCCGTGTTCCTCATGATGATTTTTTGCATACATAGAAAAGCTTCTTTCCATTGCTATGGCAAGCTAGAGAGACTTATTTTTACTGATGTTTCCAAATATGATTTCACTCATTTAATATTTTTTCACCTGTTCTATATCTTTCAACATTCCTGGGTTTCACACTACAAATTTTATGAATTAGTAGGTTGTCTTCTCCAAGCACGCAACAGTAAAGATATTGGTCGCTTACTGGGCACATTTTATCGACAACACTGATCAGTACTTGAAGTCTCTCCTCTACTCCAATGTCCTTTGCTCATCATCAAAGTACAACAAATGTTCTGGAAAGGTTGAGATCAAGTACTATATGGTTCCAGGTTTCAATTCGACGGGACCTGCCACTCAAAACAGAACTAGTACAGGAAATAGCTACCCTGGATATACCAGGGTAAACCATGGAAAGTATGCAGTTAGTAATGTGCGAGCCCACATTGGGACAAGCAATCTTGTTTGGGATTACTTTTATACAACATCTGGCGTAAGCTTTGGAACATACAATCCTGCCATTGTTTCACAGCTTCAACTAGTTTTTGATGCCGACTGGAATTCGCCATATGCTGTGCCTGTTGAAGAGTTCGAAGATGGTCATGCTTGTTCAAGCTGAGTAGTTAGAACTTGTTGGCTTGAAACTAACTGTACATGAATGAGCTGACTACGTGTGCTTCAGATGGAAATGTTAAAGCCTGAAAATCGTTTCATTCGGGAAACTGTTATGTTGAAATAGATAGTACTTCATTGTAATTACAAAATGTATCCATTCTATTTCATTACTATTCTACCCTACTAATGTGGCAGTGACAATCAGTAATGTATTTTTTAAAAAAACAATAACTGATTGGCACTTCACGTCTGTAGGATTGAATAATAGTGAGATAAAAATATGATTTTTAACATTACTCATCTAGTATAATATGTAGCTAGATTTGTTGCTTTAATAATATTGTAAGCATAGTTGGATGATGATGCCTAAAACAATAGCCCAATCCAGAGTTGAATTGCTTGTAGGCATGCATATCAAAAGGACATCGCTTTTGCTAACACATACAAGTATTTTGTGTTTTGGACAGAGTTTTTCTCCAAACTAGGTTGGAGGAATTTCCTTCAAGCTCATCTATAAAAATGCTATGTGTTCCTTTGCATGTGAGAAGCACATGCAAAAGGACACATGGCATTTTTTATAGATGAAGTTGAAGAAAGTTCCTCCAACCTAGTTTGGAGGAAAACTCTATCCCAGTAGTTAATCAATAATAATTTGTGCCTTTTTTTATTAATAAAGTTTTATTCAACGCCCCTCAAATACCACTCAGATCAGTCATTACTAGAAACAAAACTCATAAATCTAACCGTTTAAAGCCCACAATCGAAATATGACTTTGAAACAGGAGCTGGGACAAAATCAAATAACATCAAAAACTGGTAGGAAAGATTCCAAACTAAACTAGCTATCCATTAGAAGGATTTCACTGGTAAAAATTGAGATAAATAAGCAACCTAATGTAGATAAAAATTCTGCTTCCAAGTATAGTTTTCATGACTTGAACTAATCCATTATATGAGGTTTTGATTTGGCTCTTTTTACATAACCCAGCTAAATAAGGGTTGTTTTGGAACTTTTTTCTTTTTTTTTTTTGGAAGAAAACCCTAGTAAGACTAAGAGGACCGTTTTAGGGGTCTTGGAGCTAATATTTAGAACATCTCCAACAGATTATGTAAAGCCTTGAATTATCTAAATTTAGCTAAAATGAGCCAAAATTCACGTCCAACGCTTTATGCTCCGGTTATCTAAACCCAATATTTTGCTTCACTAGTTGCCTACCTTTGGGCAACCACTGTAGCAGAATATAAGGCTTCAATTTATTGTTTCTCAACTACACTAAACTTTATTTTTATTGTTTCTCACTCCTCAGCTATACGAGCTTCTTAAAAAGACCAACTTTTCTCTAGTGAGAGAAGTTTCTTCTTCTCCCACCACCCTTCCCTTTTCCTAATTTATGTGTTTTGTTCCTTTTTTAGTGTTTTCTTCCTTTTCCTCCCTAAAACTCAGCTTCCGGTCTTCCTCCGCATTCGGTCCACCTCTCCCTGCCGCAACGCCCTCCTCTAGTCTTGCCCCGCCTTCTGCTATCGTGCCAATCTCGAATCTATAGCGGATTTTAGATCTGACTCTTTACAAGCCCAATCTATCACTCATTGTCTATTCCCTCCACCGACGCACCGCTCCACCATGTTTCTCGGCTCCTCCGCCCTCTGTATATGCCTTCCCTGCTACCTTGCAACCTCCACACTGCGCATGGATCTCATGCGCTGGCCTATGCTTTGCCTCCACCTTCCTGCCGCCTCCCCCTATGCTGCGGTTGTGTTGTTTTGGGTGTATTGTTGTTTTTTCATTATTTTCTTTATAATTTTGTTAGCTTTTTTGTTGGGTTTGATGTAAGTTAATCTCCTTGTGCTCACATTTGACCCAATTGTGGAAACTATTTTATAGTGTTTTCTTCTTCTTCTTCTTCTTCTTTTTTTGCAAGAAACTATTTTTTAGTGTTTTCAATTTACCTTGTTGGTGCCTTTCTCCGGTGGCTCCATTCCAACCTTGCTCAGCGGTATTCTTTGTGCTACTGTGGTTCTCACTTTAGTGGAGGCTTGCAGTGGTTATACCGCCTTAACTGGTGGCCTATCTTGAATTTTATTCTAAGATCTCATGTGGCCTATCTTGAATTTTACTCTAAGATCTCATAGGGCCGTATTAATTATTTGACACATTTCTTTTTAATTTATATTTACCTACACTGAGTAGATTATTTCAAGGTTTATTGTTGGGTTACTCACCCTTTAATTAAGTTCCATCCCCTCCCCTATTGCTAGTAGTAATTTTGAGAAAAAAATAAAAAATAAAAAACGAGGGTCTTTTCCTTTGCCATAGAACAAAATCATTTGCAACTCATCGAGTTCGCTCTATCACGATTGGAGGGAGACAAATTTGTAATTTCTCCGTAATGAAACATGAACAAGGTTTTTTTCCAAACTCGGCTGGAAGACTTTCTTCTGACATCTATATTT
Source organism: Betula pendula (assembly GCA_900184695.1). NCBI lineage: Eukaryota > Viridiplantae > Streptophyta > Magnoliopsida > Fagales > Betulaceae > Betula > Betula pendula. The sequence goes on along the minus strand of FXXK01000512.1, from coordinate 177,429 downwards.
ATAGCATATAATTTTCATTATATTAAAAATACATGTAAAAATATAATTTTATAAATATAAGTATCAATTCAAAAGGTTTGAGAAATTTCTCAAGGGGAAAAAATACTTTGTCGACCAAACATTTTCATAAGCATTCTTAATGGACTCAACAAATTTTACTAGTCAATTTAACTGAAAATCAATTTTCTCTATTTTAACCATCGACTTTTTTAAAGCACCCCTAACAGCCTCAGCAAATTAACTATCCACTATTATTATTTCATTTAAATATTATTTTTTAAATATTTCTTTATTCTTTCTCAAACATTTATATTTTTTAAATGTTTATCTTTTACTAACCGTCATATTTTTAAATATTTGTCTTATTCTAATGGTCATGTTTTGAAAAATTTGTCTTTTTTCTAGTGTTCATAATTTTAAATTGTTGTCTTATTCTAACGGTCATAGTTTTATAAAAAATTATATTTTTCCTAAAAATTTGTGATAAAAAAAACACATTTATAAGATTATTATTATTATTATTATTATGTGAGTTTAGTCATGGGAGAGGAAGGAAGAAGTTGAAGGAAGAAGAAAAAGAAAAGAGAAAAAATAAATAAATAAAAAGTAAAGAGAAAATATTAATTTTTTAAGATTTGATGAGTACTATTATTAAATATTAATTTTTTAAGATTTGATGAGTACTATTTTTAATATTAAATTCTTCTCTAGTACTCATCAAATTCACTCATCAGATTTTTTTGGTTAAATTGTTAAGTTCACTAGAGAAGAATTTTTCATTTTTTAATTAAATTTACTCAACAAATTGCTAAAAAATTATTTTGTTGAGTCCACTGAAAATGTCCGAACGTACTTTCAGCCAAACCCACCACCGAAAAGCAAACAACTCAAGCCTATGCCAAAAGCCGACCTTTTTGTAAGCCCTACAGAGAAACAGGATACCCAGCATCTCCAACCAAACACCCAACCCACAGTAAACCGAAGTCACATACACTCGAGGGTTCTCAGTACAGAGAGAGAGCGAGGGTGAGAGAGAGAGAGAGAGTGGAAGATGCGGAGTTTGAAAGCTTTGGTTGGTTTGAGGAGGGGTTCATATCAGAGAGTGGGCTTTCTCTCTCTCTCACAGCAGAGAGGCTTTTCTGCTCAACCAAACTACGCTCAAAACGATGATCTTCAAGACCAGGTCAGTCTCTCATTCTTACCCTTTTCTGTAATTACGTATATATGCTTGTATATGTGTATATATGTATGTTTGTGATGAAAATAAGCCAGTTTCAGAGATTTCTATGTCTATGTTCTCTCATTCTCTATGAAGTTTGTTCATTTGGTTTCTAAGATGAAACCCCATTTGTTGGTTTTATTTTGTTAATCTCCAAGGTTCCTAATTTGGGTCAAATTTCAGGTTTTAGTTGAAGGAAGAGCTAAGTCAAGAGCTGCCATTCTCAACAGACCTACTGCTCTTAATGCTCTCACTACTTCAATGGTCTTTCTTTCTTTCTTTTTCTTTTTGGTTACATTTCCTCAGTTTCCCATCACTTTCTCCTTCTAGCGGTTTGTTCATTTTATTTGTTCAGTCCATGCCCATTTGGTAAAATTGTGAACTGGAGTTGTTTTTCTTTTATAGGCGGCTCGGCTTAAGAGATTGTACGAATCATGGGAAGAAAACCCAGATATCGGCTTTGTCTTGATGAAGGTATTCAATTGTTTTTGGTCGCCCACACAACATCTTATTCTTCGTATCTTTTTGGGCAAGCTTGATTTCATTTTAAATAACATGACTTTGGAGTTCGCTCTATGTTGAGAATTGCCATTGTTGTTTTCTGAGAATGGCCAGTGTTATCATATGACAGCAGAAAATGCATGAGGGAATTAAGGGTACTGGTTTTTTGAGCTCTTACTATCACTAAGAAAATGAAGAAAAAAAAAAAAAGAAAAGAAAAGAAGAAGAAAGAGAAAGAAGAGATTATTACTTTGATGATGTAGATGGTCTGGAATTTTGAGAACATAGTGTATCAACTCCAGTGAACCACTTTCTTTCCTCGTCTCTTCTTGTCTTCATTCGATTCATTCCCCTTTGAAAGAAGTAAAAAAAATAAAGAATCTGATGCTCTAGTCTAATTGAATACTTTCAACGCTCATGCTATTTGAAAAAGCTTTCAACATGGGGTGGAGACTCCATAATGTACACAAAGAGTAACTGATCTATGAATATCGTCCTAATTCATGCCTTGTTCCGCACTTAAATGGATAACTCAAACCCTTACCTTGACCAGTTTGTAGTAGAAAACCTCGATGACATAATAGTTTATAGTCACTCACTAGAGGTTTGGAACCCTAAGTACAGTGTTCCAGGTGTAGCAGGAACAGAAGCTGTACACGTTTTTTTCTATTTTCTACTTAAATAAAATATAAACCTGATTACATGGAAAGATGCTTTAGGATGTTTCTGGAGATGGGCATTTTTAGAATGATCTTCTTGCAACTGTTAGTGGAAATGAGCTTCAAAACCTGTTTTCTGCATCTAAATCATTTGCTTTATCAGTGAATGTGCTTCTGAACATGAAATCAAACATGCCTTTCTGCTGCTTCAAATTTAGTCATCCTTGGTGTCTGAGCTGCTGTCTTGAATTTTTTGAAGGGTAGCGGCAGGGCTTTCTGTTCTGGTGCAGATGTTGTTATCCTTTATCATTTAATCAATGAAGGTGCGTTGCCTTCAGTCTTTTTTTTTTTTTTTGAATCACTAGATTCAACTCCATACTTCTCTGTTCAAGGTAGCCACTTGATAGTGATTGGTTTTATGTAATGTAGCCATTCTAACTACGGTTTTCGGAAACCAAAAAAAAAATCAGATATTCATTTCCTTTTTTGTAGCACTTGTAAGACCTAGTTTGATTTTTCATAACTGCGGATTTAGGAAATTCCACCTTTATGGGTTTTCTTTGGTTGTGGGTGTGAACTTGTTCAGGTGTCCAAAGTACTGAGAGCTTAACTAGTAATATCATTGTTTATGATGTGCATATCTGACTAATTTTCATTATATATGGTCCATTGGGTAATGAGGCTGTTATTATGTTACGGATTTTAATAATGACTAAATCAGACCGCTATTAAGGATTGGCACTCAGTGATCAGGCTACAATGTTTATATTGAATCTTACAGATTGTTCTCAGCTACAAATTACTTATTCACCATAAGGAATTTATAAATTTTTACAATGAGTGACCTTTTGATTTAGTAATTGTTATCTAAGATCCATTAAATAAAGATTATCATGGCTTGGGTATTTGCACTAAGCAAATCAGTGGAGAGGTTATGCACATTTGGCCCAGGTTGGTCAGATGGATTATTGAACAAAATCAACATTGGAATTTTGAATCAATTTACACAAAACGGAGATTGCCCCCCGCGCAGGGAGTGAGGAGCAGTTATTTAGGCTGTGCTTGCCATGGTTGGACTTTGATTTTTGGATGAAAATGTTACAAGTATCAATGGCATACATAAGGTGTAACTAGTGTCCTATTTCCTATTTTGTAATTTTAAATTTCTCAATGCACTTTGCTTTTGGTTTGGAAACAGTTGTTCTATAAATCGAGTAGGTTTTGTTGTTAATATCTTTCTACTATTTTGATAACGTGCAGGGAATGTTGAGGAGTGTAAAAAGTTTTTTGAGACATTATATAAGTTTGTATATCTTCAAGGGACATATTTGAAGCCTCATGTGAGTATTCAACCCTTAAGAATTTGAGATGTCAGAAAATTTTGGTGAATGACCTATCTTATCCAAGATATATGTTATTTCCTTTGGGAAATGGCCATGTTTCAGTCATTTTTAAATGTTTGTGGAAAATATTAAGGATATAGATCATGTTTTCTCTTGCTTGCACCTGTAATATTATTGAAGATATAAGAACAATAATTTGTTCTTTCTCCATTCATGAGTAAATTTATAGTATGTTTTAAGCATTGAAGATATTATTTATACCTGAAAAATGTTGGTAAAGTATCCGATAGAGTAGTGAGGGTGAGCCCAAATCTAAAGTATCAAAGAAGCACTAACTTAGTCCAGGCTAGATGCTTACTCAGCCTTGATAAGGTTGATCTAATGTAAATACATAACTAACATCTTTTGATATATCTTGTATAGTGTGGGTATATGAAAAGCATGGGCTAGTGCTGTGTGTATTGGTTCTCTCATCTATAACCAATAAAGTAATCTTTGTTGCCAATTGGTTTTTCTTGTTAGGATCTGGGTGGCATTGACTATGGTATCTTGCATTTGATTTTTGTGTGATACCAGTTTTTTCTTTTTATAATCACATGATGAGTTGTAGCATGCTTGTAGTTTACTTGTTTTTTTTGCTTAGAATAAGTGTTTTTCCCCCTATGGCCTTCTTCTTTATCACTGTTTAGATGGGGCCCTTGATGATCATTTAATCTACATCCATACAGGTGGCTATCTTGGATGGTATCAGTATGGGAGGTGGGGCTGGAATTTCACTTCCAGGAATGTTCCGTTTGGTAACTGATAAAACTGTATGTAACTGCTGCTACGCCCTACTGAATCTAATCATTACTACTAGAGTAATGCCATATAGCATACTTCCATCCCACTATGCTAAAGTGGCATTGTCAATCCCTCATTAGATCAAATCTTAATTAAAAATGAAAAATAATAATAATAATAATCTAATGGTAGATTGACAATGCTATGTCAGCATAGTGCGATGGTGGTGGGATTAGAGTATGCTATTTAGACTCTCTCTAACTACTATAGATTGTTGTTTGAGTTATCAACAGCCTCCTGTTTTATATGAAATGTAAAAAATTCAAATAAGTGAAGCACTTTATTCGATTTTATGCTATAATCTTGACCTATAATGCAAGTATACATCCTTAACCTTTGGATGAGATGAAAATGCCATATTCTTGATTGCATGAGAATTTTCTTTCTGTTCTGTTATGGCTTCCAGACAGAATAAATCTGCACAGTTTTTCTGTGTGATGAGGATCATTTTGTAATTTCTCTTGGCCTTTAGAATATCTAATTAACAGAAATATAGATCTCTAGATCCACTCTTTGATATTACCTCTAGAAGCAAAGATTAGCATTTTTCCTGAACTTTTTATTTCTGGTCTGCTTTATCAGTTGTATAATCACCATGTTTTGGTGAAGTAGATGCATAGATTTAACAGTTTCTAACCTGTGCATGCAAATTACAGGTTTTTTCTCATCCAGAGACTCAAATGGGTTTCCATCCCGATGCAGGGGCTTCCTTTTATCTTTCTCGTCTTCCTGGCTATTTGGGTGAAGTATATTTTTCTCAGTTTGCACTGTGCAATATTTCCAAGAAAAACATAAGTGCAATGAGATTATTTGGATTCACATGGTTTCTGTAAACTGTTCGATCACTAGGATCCAGTATTTAACTGTTTCTCATGTAAACCCCAAAATTTATTTGCAAATGTTGGATTCTTTTTTCTTTGCAGGGGAATACTTAGCCCTTACTGGAGACAAGCTTAATGGTGTAGAAATGATTGCTTGTGGCCTTGCTACACACTATTCACTAAATGCGGTTTGTTTTCACTTCTGTTGCTTCTTTCTTTCTGTTTCTGTGTTTTGTTCATCATTATGGATAGCTCTTAGTAATCAGTTTTTTCCTACAGAGACTTGCTTCAATTGAAGAACGCCTTGGGAAATTGATCACAGACGATCCTTCTGTTATACAAACATCCCTTGCGCAATATGGTGACCTTGTCTATCCAGAAAGGGAGAGTGTTCTTCGCAAGTAATGCTCTGTCAAAGAAATCTTAGTTCTGCAGGATTTTTATCATTTTTCTTGTCCATCATGCTTGTGTAGAAACCCTTTATTATTAAAGTTGTAGTTTCTATGGATATAAATAAGTTCGTATAAAAGGCTGGAAATTTTAGGCTATGCACATAGTGCAGATCATTGTGAGACTGTTGTTGTTTCACTAGGAGTAGAACTGAAGTCTTGGACACAATGCAATGGGGTGAAAGAAGGAAAACTTTAAAATTGATGATTTCGTTAAGATCATAATGCCCCATATTTTGATTTTTGGGACATCGATGATTTAATTTTCATCTGAAACTATAATGCATGAGGATGTATCAACCCATATCTATTTATCTATGATATACTGGCAGTGTGAATAAGTGCTTTATAAATCTATTTGTCATGCTTTAAGCAGCTGGAGAAACCTAATTTACGTGGTTTCATTTTGAGAAATGGCAAAAATACACTTCTGGTCCCTGAAATTAGGCATAGGATTGATTTTCGTCCCTCAAATTTAAAAGGTAGTGATTTTTTCCTTCTTTCCATCAATCATGAATCGAATTGTATGTGTGGCTAATAGAAGACTGATGCGATACAGTTATAATTTGATGTGGCTTTCACATAGATTAATGGAAGGACAACATTACCACTTTTTCAAATTTTTCTGGGACAAAATTGAAACCTCTACAATTTCAGGGATGAAAATTGAGCTTAATCCTAATTTGGGGGAACAAAAGTTTATTTCAGTTTTAAAAATAAGATTCAGTTTTCAGGGTTTTTTGGTATAAGAATATTGTGAATCGCCTTGCTTTTTTGTAATTGATATCCAATGACTCAGATTGATTTAGTTTACTACTTTCGTTACACTGGACTCCTAATTCAATGAGTGATGCATGAGAATGAAGGAAAAAGTGTGCCTCTATGTTTCAAGATTGCTATCCCCCGAGGACAACATGGCTCTCTTTTTGCGTAGAACTCCCCTTTGCCTCTATTACAAGTATGAAATCTTGATTTTCCATTTGATTGGTCTGAAGGTCAAAATAATCAATTGATGGTAATGGCCATTTTTGTAGACATTCATTCGTATTCTTGTGATTCCGGTATTCCTGGAATCACATGATATATTATTTGATAGTAAATTCAAGAAGTGTATGCAGCAGCACTGATCTGTGTGTCTCTGACTTAATTTACTTGCTCGTCCTATTTTGATGTTGACTCAGGATTGACACCATTGATAGATGTTTCAGCCATGATACAGTTGAGGAAATAATTGATGTGTTGGTAAGTACGAAATTATATTTCTTTATTGTGTACTTGATAGAGTTGGATAATGGAGAGTACTTGATCCAACCTTGTCAGATAAAGGCCCGGTAAAACAAGTTGATGGTTGACTCTACTTTTGTAATGAACATTAGTTTTTTCTGTCAATTTGCTGGAGTTTCTGTAAAAGAAAAGAAGATTTCTTTGTTTCTTGTTGGAAAGAATGTCCAGTTTATTTTTATTAATTTTTGGTACTTTTAAAGTACTTATCACGATCTCCAGTAGCTTTGTGGTGGTTACTCGTGTCTTTGTGATGCTTGCTGAAATAATTGACTGTTCTAGTCAACCATATGCTAAATTATAGGATGAATCCCTTTAAACGGTCTAAGTAAATATGTTCTTAGGTACTTTAGCCTCCCTTTTGGTGATAAGCAAAATTCCATCACTACAATCAAAAACTCAAGGGCCACAATTAGCATTAAGTTCCTTATCACTTTTATGATTATGGTAAAATCTAACCCCAAGGGGTTGGATCAAGTGGTGAGGACCTTGGTTTTTGTGGCATCTCCATTAAGTTCAAGGTTCAAATCCCTTTAAATGCAGACAATTCATTAAGGCCACGCCCGCCAGGAAAGTCAGAGCCTTACCCGATTCGTGTTGAGGAAGCGCTTTGCACGGGTCTTGGATTTGCCCGACAATGGTAAGTACACAAAGTGGCACTGCCTTGGAGGGATTTCCTGTCATAAAAAAAAATGATTCTGGTAACATCTCAACATGCCAGCATCAAAGAGTAAATTAGTGACCCAATAATTTTGATTAGTAATTAGTGACCCAATAATCAGCTGGATTGGTTAAGTTTTAATCATTTGTAGCAATATCTTTACAACACTTCCAATAGATTAATTTTTCAAAGAACTACTTTTTATATTATATAGCTGATATCTTTGACTCATTGTGATTCATTTATTGATATGCTCGATTTGCTAAATGGGTTCCATGCTTAGTCCTTTTACTTTGACGCTTATTTGGAAAATTTTACTGTGAACTCTACTCGAAAAATCTAGTTCAACTTAAGTCCTAGATTGAAAGAGCTAATACAAATAAATAATTCAACCATTAATTTGTATTAGCTGCAAGGAGTAGGAAGACTGGTATTTTGAAGTTTATGTGACATGAGATATTGTTCCTTGCATAGAAGAAACCAAGAATAAATTTCTGAATTAAATGTTAGTCAATTGGTGTTGGGAGATATCCTACTCTGTTGGGGCAATTGTTATATGAAAATTTGTAACTCGTTATCTAAATTTATGCTAGAATTTACATCCTGATGTAATGCTTATTTCTTCATAATAATTTGCTTAGGAAAAGGAGGCAGCCGAGTCTTATGATGAATGGTGTAAAGCAGCCCTGAAGAAACTAAGAGAAGCCTCCCCTATAAGCTTAAAAGTTACTTTACGATCTGTGAGTTACTTATTTGCAGTATATGGGGTTCTATTCAAATTGCTTTATTATGACCAGGATAAATTTGAACCATGCCTTGACTTTCTTCTTTGCATTTAGATACGTGAGGGTAGATTTCAAACTCTTCATGAGTGTCTTGCTCGCGAGTATCGGATCTCCCTTAATGGAGTTTCTAAACGGGTTTCTGATGACTTTTGCGAGGTATGGGCTAAACTAATTCTTCGGTCAAGAACACCGTTGAATACGTTTTAACGTTACCCCTAATCTTTTGAACATCGTTGAATACGTTTTACCATTACCCCTAATTTTTTCCTCCTTATTAGAGTTTTTCTTGTATACTATTTGTAGGGTGTTCGGGCACGATTGGTGGATAAGGACTTCGCCCCAAAGGTATGATCTTTCTTTGTCCATAGTCTGTATTTTAACAATTAAATCTTTTTTCAAGTTAAATTGATTGTGTTGGTTGACTTTTTAATCGCCAATGTGCAGTGGGATCCGCCTAGTTTAGCAGAGGTATCAAAAGACATGGTTGACTGCTACTTCTATCGGCTTGATGAGTTAGAGCCTGAACTGGAGCTGCCTACAGCATTGCGAGAGCCTTATATGTGAGATACATGCCTAAGTACTGAATTTATGTAATGAATGTTTGCCTTGATGGTGGTTGGTTTTGAAGGATTTTAGCCATTTCAAGGTTTTTCTTAGAAATAATTTCTGGCATTTTTGTTGTTTGTAACTTGTCTGAAAGTAGAGTTTCATGGTAATTTTTGGAAAGAACTTGTTTTATGGAAAACGTATCGTTTGGAAATACGTTTTTAAAAAATTGTGGTTTGAAAACGTAGAAAAATGTGTTTTTAAATTACATGCGTGGGGTGCAATTTTTAAAACGCGCAAGTTTAAAAGCTAAATTGCAATTTTACTAAATGTTGTAGTGCGTTTTTAAATTGTACTTTTTGAAATTGTTATTTTTTAAAGAGATGCTACAAACTTCTACACTTTCAAATGTACACTCTTTAACATGGCAATGAAAAGTGAAAATCACCATTAGATTTTGAATGAATCATTATTGAATTTTTAATTTAATGATGATTTTCATTTCCACGTTAGAGAGTGTGAGAGTGTGAATGTGTAGCATTTCTCTTTTTTAAATTGCAGGTTTTGAAACGACAATTTCAAACAAACCCTTAGAGTTTGTGTTGTATGGTCCATGAAAACGAGTTTGCATCACTTTCAGTATAATTCATTATGCTTTGAACAACACTTCAAATTCTCTTAGTTGCAATCAACTGACCATTATGGTTGGTAGCTCACAAATCCTTAAAGATGAACATGTAATACCTTTAGAGAAATGTTAGGCTTACAAAAAAAAAAAATTACAAAGTAATGTGGCACAACATAATTGAAAAAGAGATGAATTTAATTTTTAAGAAATTCAATCATGTACCACATCACTTTGTAAGAATTTTTTTGAAAAATATTTTGTAAGCCTAACATTTCTCATACTTTTAAAAGGTGGCTCATGTTAAAGTTTGAAGTGAGTCTAGACACTTTCTACAAATGTAACGTATCAATCTCTAAAACGTAAAACTCTTAACTGTATTTGTAATTCCAAGCTTGCAAAATTTACTGTGTATTTGGTATCATGATCATTCTTCTCTCACAATAATAGATCTCCCGAATAGAATCTTTAAAATTCATGTTAAAGGAATGACTATTACATGGATTACGTAACATGTTTTTCAAAGGTTTTTCGAGTGTTCCACCGTAAGGAAATGTATACTACTTATACGAGGAAATGAAAATGCTTGGGGTACTGCAAATTTTACTACAATTCTCTTACGAGTTCATGTGATAGTCCACATAAATATCACATGACACAACATGCATGAAAATATTAACAAAATTTGATAGATAAATTTAATTGTTTAATAGTCGACAAGATAAATGCTACATGAATTGTCATGTCAGTTTGTAAAAAAATTGTAGTAAAAGTTAGTCCCATTCAATTCCCCCCCCCCCCCTCTCTCTCTCTCTCTCTCTCTTTCTGTTAGGGTTTTTTTGTAACTCAAACGGCTAATATGTGAAGTGTCTCTTATACTCTTATAAAATTTATAAAAATACAAATTTACCCTTAATTAAAAAAACAAAACAAAACCAAAACTAAAACTAAACCAGACCCATGGCCAAGTTGTGGGTCACCAAACCCAATTTGTCTCCGACAAAGATTGGACCACCTATTGTGTTGTACAATCCAACAGAGCAACTTATAAGGATGGATACCGGCATCGACGCATGGATTCAAGCAGGTGTGCTAGCAAACAAGTTAGTCATCGAGCTTGCATTTGTTGGGTACGAATGGTTTCAAGCAGGCCTGCGATCACATTCTGCAACGACTAAAGAACCAGTGTGGCCGTGAGTTCACCCATGGCATTGCCAATTTTTACCCTTTTTAAATTTTATAAACAACCGTATTTTTTAGTCATTTTAACTCATTCCGTTTGGAGTTAACAAAATATCCCAACGGAAAAGGGCCGAAAAATCGAACACCCACATTACAACTTTTAATAATTTTTCGGTGACATTACAAAACCCTTAATAGTTGTATAAAGATAACTAAAGCTTTTCCTAAAAGTTATAATTATCTTAAGAACACTCAAATAGGTATCATTATCCGTTATTAATAGTCATTTTGTTGATGTTTGCTTTTAATTGTTAGCTGTCTGGCCAGAACCACAAAGAGTAAGAGATCAAACACTTCCATGGAAGACAACCCCAGCCTCTACGCATCATGACTACTACAAAGCGTGCAAATGCTTCGGGCAATTAGAGCACAATGCCTCCAAGTAGCGTCACGTGAAAAAGAAAAATGCTTCATAACATTTTTCAATACCTTCAAAGAAAAATAGCATTTTTCAATGCCTTCTTTTAGCATTTTCTCAGAGATTGATTTTACTTTTTTGTTTTGAATTAAAAAATAAAAAATAAAAATAAAAAAACAATTAAATATAGACTTGCCACATGGGACAAAAATACTAAAAGATGATATTGAAGAATGTTAGGAAGCAATTCTCCGTAAAAAATAAGATATTTTCATTTAAGCAAAGCCGGGGTATTACAATAGACAACCTCCAGTTACAGTAGACAACCTCCATTTTTTTTTGCACATCAAGATCTCTATAAATTTTTTTCCCTGGAGTTTCCAAACTCTTGAATAAAAACCTCGTTTTATATGCTGCCTACCAAAACAACTCAACCATAAATGCCTTCACCGAATTATAGTGTAAACAAAAAAACAAAAGCCGAGGATCCTAATCTATCATCTAGGATCCTCCATTGGTAGGGTTTCCCTTTTCTAGCCCTGATAATTGAAAGAGACCACAAGGTAAATTCTTCAATGAACATTATCAACAGGGATACACAGAAATTCGAGAGTAACAATTCCAAATATTAACAAAAGAACAATCCACCTTGTAGTTGACAATCAGTTCAAAATTCCCAGAAGCCTAAGGACAACCAGCATCAGTCATGACCCTCTAAAAGAATCTAACAGAGCCGGGTTTCAAACTTCAGACTTATGCCCATGCTGAAAAGCTCCTGGCACAATAACTTGGCCCCATAAGGTACATTAACCTTTACAATGTCATCTACTGATTCACAAATCCGGCAATATGGACCCCTAATCTTACGGCCACCAGGCACAGCCCGTTGGATCACATTCGCAACATTTTTGCATTTTCGGCAAATGTGCATCTGTGAGGAGTCACTGAGTGTAAAGAGGCGTTCATGCAAGTTTGCTGAGGCACCATGGGCTATAAGGCAGTCACGCTCCATCTCACCAAACTTCACCCCACCAAAACGCTTCCGGTCTGCCACTGGTTGTCGGGTAAGAGGATGGACCGGACCAGTGTTGCGAAATTTTACTTTGTCTTCCGACATGTGGATCAGACGCTGATAGAATGTCGGGCCCATAAATATGAGGGACCGAACCATTTCACCAGTTCGGCCATTGTATACTCTCTCATTTCCCCATCTTGAAAATCCAGCCCTGCCACATATTAACCAATACAAGAATCAGTCTAGTGACCATTTGAAGCAAACAAAACAAAAAGGATAAGGAACAATAGGAGATTAAATATGGGAATAACCCCCAAGACATGTAGACAGAACTTGGAGAACAATATTCAAGCTGGCAAATGAGCACATAAATCTTAGAAGGATCAGATAATCATAGTATGAAGAGGCATATCCTACAAAGCAAAACCCCATAACATAACCACAATCTCAATATGGGCATTGGAACTACTGATAAGTCCTCTTTCTTTCTTTCTTTTTTTGATAAGTAATAAACCAATCTTTGATAGGTCCTCTTGGCACAGATATACTGCCCCATTCCATAATAAGTGTCCTCCTTTCCAACTTGGTGTGTTCCAAAATGAGTATCCTTCGTGCAATTGTCAAAGTATATAACTATTTTATTTTCATATAACAACCGTAATTATAAAAAAATAAAAAATAAATAATAAAAAGTGTCTACTCTTCGATTGTTAAAGCATTTTAACAAGGATGACAATTGAAAAATAATATCAAAGACTCAAAGACGTCAGTTGTCCTTGCATTTAGTATCTTTTCTTAATCTTTGTGTTTTGTCAAATAGGACACTCATTATGGGATGGAGGGAGTACTCAACGACACAAATTGTTGGGATCCACAAAATTTTCTTTTTCCAAAGCAACCCAGGTAAGAAGAAAATTCAAAGAACCGTTCATTAATTTTATGCATGGTGCAATGATATTGAATAAATTATTATGCTCGAGTATGACTGATCACCTGTGAAGCTGTTCCGTGATGGCATCAACAGACAGTGTGGAGAAAGGGGTGGCATATCTCATTGATCCACCACAGGCTATTCCCTTTCCTAAAGCAGCCTCTAGGAGTTGACCAGGAGTTTGTCGTGAAGGAAATGCATGTGGATTTATTACAATATCTGGAACTACTCCTTGTATTGTGAAAGGGAAGTTCTCTTGAGACTCCAAAAAACCTAACACACCTTTCTGCCCGTGCATGCTAGAGAATTTGTCTCCAAGACATGGGGAACGAACCTGGATTAAATTGTAATTGATGCATCATCACATGTACTAACAAACACCATGTATACCCACTTCTAGTAAATGATTGAATCATCATACAGTACATGTTTTTGACATTATGCACATATGCATGAAAAATGCATATAGAGGTACAAGTATGTGTAAGTGTTGCCCACGCATCTGTTTGCATACAGGTTCAAGTGCAATATGGTAAACATTACCTGCCGCAGGGACACCACAGCAAAATTCTTTCCATCATCATTAGAAGAGAGCACAACTTTCTGAACCATGCCCCTTTCAGTGTGCTTCAGTTTTATACTGTGATCAGCGCCTGATTCTGCACACCTCCCTACGACAATGTCACCACTCTGCAGGTTTGCACCAATGAAAGGGAAACCATCATCATCGAGGCTGTCAACACGTCCAATCTTACTTTGAATCTTTCCAAAGTTTACACAATCGTCAGGCTTCCGCCGCTTGTCCGATGATTCCTTGTTGTCAACCTCAGCCTTATAACTTCTGATGTGCTCAGACCGAAACATACCACGCTCCAACGAAGCCTTGTTCATTACCAAGGAATCCTCTTGGTTGTACCCTAGGTGAACATTGACTGCCACAATAGCATTCTGACCATTGTAGAATTCAGGCTTTGGCAGTATTCCATGTTGACCCAGAGGATATCCTGGTTTTCCAAGACAATCAGAAGTCATTGTACGAAAAAGTGGCCTCTGGGGATAATGTAATTGGTGAGACAGAGTGTCCACTCTGATGTCAGGATTTGTTGTGGAAAACCCAATAGCCTGTGAAGAGTGCTTCTGAGACTGGTAAAGGACCCTCCTTGCATGGTCATGATTTGCATATGGGATAATTCCACAGCTCAAACCTAATAAAAATGACATGTCAAGTTCGCAGTGGGTATACTTAGTAGGTGCGTTCCCCTCTTTTTCCATGAACAGATATTTAATGCCCCATGCAGTACGACAGTCTTCTTCCTCTTCAGTTCCAATTAGCTCAACTATTCCCTTGTGCAAAAGAGATTGGAATGTGTAATTTTCAACTTTATATCCTTTAATCTTGCTCAAATTCTCAACAACTAAAAGAGGACGTAGAATCCTTCCAGCATCAGAAAATATGCGTACTTCTTCATGTTTTTCATCTCTTTTGATTTCCAACTGCAAGAATAAGTCATTATTACGATGTTGAGAAAGCAAAAAGAATCTATAAAATAAAATAAACCAACTCAAGTTGCACAGTGGAAATCCAACTGTGGGTTAAGAACCCAAAGAAGATTAAACAGAGACTACTTCATACTTCAACCAAGAAATGGGCAGTAGTTTAGGTATTTTTCAAAACATTGGCTGGAGGTGGACCAATATCCATAGCAGTTCTCAATCTTTTTGTTTTTTTTTGATAAGTATAGCAGTTCTCAGTGTTGTAATCATATCAGTATAGAAATATAAAAATAAGCGAATGGACAATTAAAATACCTATATAATCAAATAAATTAAATGCTATTGATAAAAGTGGAAAATAGATGCAAAACAACTAGAGTGATAGGAGGAGCCTTCTGCCCCAGGCATTCAGCATAACTAACTAGACAAGGCATCCACCACCAGTATAGCCTATAGCAAGAATCGTTCCCTCACATCTAGCTTGCAGTGAGGTTGTAGACTAGGATACATCAAAGTCAACCAATTTATGCATGTCTTTTGCCTGACGCAGCTACCACATACAAGATAGTTGGATGAGCCGACTTCCACAAGGTCTTATAGAATATTAACATTTTACCCAAAGTAATATTTCAATCATGATTCAATATATCTGCCTGAACCATAGCACACAAATGGCTGCATGCCAAAACCAAAATGAAAGAAATCTGAAAAGCCTGCGTGGGAATTGGGATAACTAATAGAGAACCTGGTGTGGCAACTGCTTCCTGCGTCGCTTGTTTCTGACCTCTGCAACAAATGAAATGGAATCTTTACAAACTCCTACCCACTCTCCATTCAAAAACACTTTATACTTTCCACGTAGTGAAGCATCATCCGCCAATTCCTCCATCCCGCAATCGAAGAATTTGGAACTAAAAGGCTCCAATATGTTTGTGCTTACTAGTCCAGTAATGGCCAAATTTTTTACAAGCCCACAATTTTCACCATCTGGAGTAGAGAGAAAGCATACCCTTCCCCAGTGAGAAGGATGTCTGCACACAGAAAATTCTGTCAGATAATATTACAGCACTCGTTGCTAAACATCGCAAACACCAAACACAGTAAGAACTCAACATTCCAACAATCAAATATGCATATGTTAGCACAGACATAATTTTATATTGAACCCTGAGAGTCAAACAACTAATAATAATCTATGCAGAAACAATAGAGGAAACAGCTAACTCAAATGCTGATAGCAATGAGAAATGAATTTAACCTCTCGAATCTCCAAAAAGCAAAAGAAGGCAAAGGGAAAAAGGAGGGAGGATGGTTCAACCCATGTCTGTTACATCCATTTTTTTTTTATATATAACAGTAATTGGTACTTCTCAGTAGTGTTGGGCTAGCTTGATTTAGGCCTAGACGGGGCTGGTAGACATTTTCGTATGTTGGAGAGGGCAATGTGACCATCTTTAGAGTGCAGCAATGTAGAAGATGGTTCAGTCATGCTTAACATGGTGACTTTGGAGGGAAATAAATAATCTAAGTTTTGAAGACCACGAAGACGGCGGTGGAACTAAAATATTTTTCTCAAATACTCTTTACCACCAGACAACTGCTTTTGACTACTTAATATGTCCAGCTTTCATATTTTCTTGATTTTTTTTTCTTTTTTTGGCTAGATGTATCTCTTATATACTTTATGTGTGCCTGAGTTGCGCATTTGTGCTTTTTAATGATATATTTGATTGCTTAAAAAAAAAAAAAAAACCACGAATCCTACCAAGATTTCATTGTTGATATAATGTCTTTCTTATTTCCTTTCATCATCATCATTCACTTTCTCACTTCCTCGTCAATATTTCAGTTCCAACCAAGAAAAACATACATATAAGTTGTGAAGCCTGATAAGAAGCAGAATACATAATGGACAGAGTTGCAACTTTCACTGAGGAAATTAATATACATTCCAAGAAAATTTCACTTGATTCCCTGTTCCTTCTTGATCTTCCATTAAGTTTCCAAAGAACAGGCATTCAGGAACAAAATGACGAACAGGTAAAAAGGCATGATGTAGAGAATCTTCTTCTATTTTGGGATAAAACCCAGCATCTTCATTTTCACATAACATAAATTTAATAAAAAAGGCCAATCTAACAGTAAGGCCAAAGTCCTATGTGCCACCATTCTCTTGATCACAGGAATGGAAAGAGTGCCACAACGAGTCCTGAAAAATTCAAACTAAGAACAGGCTCTTTTTTTCCTTAAGAGATATGCTAATTACTTTTCCGGTTAATTACTTTGTTTGATGAAATCTGATCTTTTCAAATAGTTAGTACAGTCAGGTTATATCTTAAAACATGATTAGTTGTTTAGATCAAGCAACACATTACACACAAACTGTGTCTGTGCCAGTGCCTGATGGTGCCTGATGCACATAAACATTAATGCTAAATGGTAAATGGACCAGGACATAATGTTAAGATACCATTAACCTAAGCATAAATATCAAAAAGACATAATTATGAAGAAACTATTAATGCTAACCATGCATAAATATCAAAAGAAGATTGTTTGGCACAATAACCCAAGTATATATCATTCAACCAATAAGCCAACTATGGAGAAGGTATAGCCAGTAATGCAAGGAAAAACAACACTTAATGTGTTCAACACAACTTACGGGTATCTGGCATCTCCAACCTTCCCAGCATACTGAACCTGCTGGCGTGTCCTCCTCATTTCAGCCATTGTCTGCAATGGATTTGTTCGCCCTAGCGTTGCCACTACACCTGAAATCCTTTCCATCCTCTTGAAAGGATGCGACCATGCTCCAGTTGAGAAGGCCCTCGTAAGACCATTGGTGATTATGGAAGCATCAAGATAGTGTTCAATTGGACGCACAACACGATCTCCATAAAGGTCTCTCTGCAGAACCTTTGCCATGCGCCTCCGTGCATGTGCCAGATGCACTTTCAGCTCTCGCTCAAGCAGCTCACCAGCCAAATCAAACCTCTTGTTTCTAAAATCATCCCTGTTATCACATTTTCTGCGGCCAGAGTAAGCCTGTAAGAGGCACTTCACCATATACCCAAGAAAACTTGCCTTTAGCTTTGGAACATTGAGACTGGGAAACAGATACTTGCTAATGCACTCTTCAATAGATTCCCCAGGAGGAAATTTGGTACCCTTTACAAGTTTATCCACATGAGCTAGAGCTTTCTTCCCTATACGAAAGCCCTCACATCTCTCATCAGCATCATGAATTGATGCAAATAGTATATTTGATATGCTGGCATCTTCACTGTCATAATCTATCAGATCAATAACTTCTCTGTCTGATGACACACCAAGAGCGAAAAACAATATCCATACAGGGATCTCTGTTGACAAAAAATATACAGTAAGAACTTTCTCTCCTCCTTTGATATCCTCAACTTTAGAAACCTCCACTAGCTTCATTATTAACCTATTCTTCTTCATTTCTGACTTGTATGAAACAGTCCAACCTTGACTATTCAAAATCCAAAGCCTCTTCAAACTAATCTGTTCTTGTGCGATAAATGTCTGGAATAAAGACAATATATATTATAAAAATATTTGGAAACAAAAATGTAAAGACAAATATCTACCTATAATCACTCCGGCGCATAGCACCTTGAAGTTAAAGTAACAGACAAAATTTTAGAGACATTAAAGAAGTGGAAAAATGTAAAACAACCAAAAATGTAAGGAATCAAAATAACTACCAATAATAAATATATCGCATAATGCCTAAAATTTTACAGGTGAAAAGAAACTTTGCCAATGGAAGGAATCAAAAGCTAATAATGTAAAAAAAGTTTGGGAAAGTACAATTTGGGATATAGAACCATAGGAATCGGGACTTAGAACAAGGCCACTCATCCCATACTTTTTTTATTATGATAAGTTATATTGGATTCACAAGAAAGTTGACCAACTGGTGATGGTCAAAGGGTTCAACCACCTTGAGTCCTCTCTCCACTTGATTTCCAGACTATGGAATGAAATGGCATCTTTTTTTCTTTTTGTTTTTGTATTTTTAGGGAGAAAAGGAAGAAATAGTATATTGCATGAGCTATTAAATTTTAAAAATCATCAGTCTTGCTGGCCATTAGAAAAGATCACTTGACTCCTTTCAGAACTGTTCCAAAATGTAATTCAAATCTTGTCAAAGAATTCAACTACAATGGAAGTTTGAAACATTTATTTTTAAAATGTGTTTTGTGTCATTCTTCTACACATCTCTTGTCCATCTTTTTTTTAAATCTACCATTGGATTTGTGGGACCCACAGATTCAATGATAGATTTGTTCATCTCTTATACGGAGATGGACAAGAGATGAGCAAAAAATGGAAACCAAACATTTCTCCTTATTTTTTCCAATTCATGTGCCATGAAAGAATATCTAGTCAGGCTGCAACCACAGATACAAAGCCTATATAGGAAGAAACTAAAAGAAGCTATTATTCAAACTCACCTTCTCTGCACCCTTAACTAAAAAATAACCTCCATGATCGAAATCACAATCACCTTTCTCAGCTTCTTTCACCCAGCACAGGTCAGACTTCACCATAACAGGGATCCTCCCTATTATGATATCCCTATTATCTTCACTTACAATACTCCTGTCAATATATTGATCTTTTCCAGTTTTAAACTTGTCACTTCTAACAAGTTTTTGAGTATAAACCTGATAAATTACATGAGTGAAAACACTATTAGATAATAAATTATTGTAAGCAGATAAACTACACATGAAAATGACACACATACATAATATACACAAAGAATTCATCAAACTACAATATTGTGCAGTATATTTCACAGTAGGATCCTTTTCTTAAAGATTTTGCACTTTAAAAAAGCAACTTGTAACTGTGTCATATCATTCAGAAAGAGGGTATAAAGTACAAGAACAGAAAACAAAAATAAAAATAAAAAATAACAAGATCAATAGCAGTTTATTTGCACTAAATAAGGAACAATACCTTCAAATCAATTACCATGTCCTGTAGAGGAACATAATGACAAATCAGGATATAGAAACAGTTGTGTTCACAGAACAATCAACAGCACAATGTTGCACTGGTTAGTTCAACTTCTAAGCCAATCATGTAATCAACCACCAAAACCAAAAAGAAAAAAAAAAATCTATTGCTGGTAAGGGCCAAGTCAGTCGATGAGATTAAAGAGAACAAACACTCATAGACCTACCCAACTTCAGCTAGGCACTTGGCTTACCTCATATTCTGAAAAGCAATGAAGTGGTACAATTTTTTTTTTTTTAATGACGGGAACCCTCGACAAAACCACTTTGTGTACCCACCTTGAAAGATAAACCCGGGACCTATGTAATGCACCCCCACCAAATAGATCGGTTAAATCTAGCTTTCGCTAGGAGTGTGGCTGCCAATGGTACATGTTTTATTAACACAACATAATCTAAGAACTCCACTATCCTCTACTAAAATAACAGCAATGTTAAATCAGCATTTACTTAGCTAATGCATACAGAAATAATGATACAGAACCTAGCAATAAGATGGGACAGTTATAGCATCAACCCAAATGCCAAGCACTTGTCGGAATGAAATGGGCAAAATTGTACTAGTTTAATAGTATTCACCTGTACATGAATATTCACTTTCATCCTTGATGAGTATGTCATGTTCTGAAGCCGGGCATGCCTAGGAAGCATATTGTACTCCTTCCCGTTTCCATCACCACTCTCACCACCCCAGAAGCTTGGCTTATCAAGGTTGACCTTCCCAAACCTAACCGATGCATATCGCCACTCACTTTCTCCTTTCTTTGATGGATCATAGCCAGGCTCAACTACAATCTCACCAAAAGAATCGAAGATCTTTTGAAGACTATTCTTAATAAAATCATTGTACGAGTTGATCTGGTGACTGATCAGACCATACTCGTCGAAAAATGACATTGCTGCCTTCTTACAAAAACTTCTAAGAGACCCTTCATCCAAATCATGGATGCTACTTGAGTCAAGAAATTCATCATCATCTAAATCCAAATCCATATCTTCCTTTGCAGCTGATGATGCCCCCATTGGCTTCAAAATCTGTGACAGAAAACAAGGACAACAAGATTGATAATAAAATTAAAACCATCAAAGGGTGCATATTAAAAACCCTAATGCCCCACTTAGAAGTGGAGACACCCTTGGGCCGTGGCAAAGAAAAGAAAAATAAAACTTACACCTGTTGGGTCCATTCAGAAGCCGAATAGAAACCATTTCTTGTTTTCTCATGAAAAAATAGAGAAACCACAGAGACAAAGCATGACAAAGTAAATCTTCCAAAAACACGTCATATACCCAAAAGCCCAAGCGTAAAGAAATCAACATACAGACGCAAGAAATGCACCAGTTTATTCCTCTGTCATCTGACTCTCTCTTTTCAAATTATGTAAAAGGCAGCTTCTTATTAATCAATTACTGATTCTAATCCCAAACGAACAAAGACATCTTCAGCACGCCTCAATTTCATGTCTTAACCCTTATGTTTCTTACCCAAGTTCATAACTTTTTAGATACACCTCTAAAAAATTCTAAAGGTGTTCATATTTGCTCTAGCATTAAATGCCTTAGTCACAAACTAAACCTTAAACCTTCAAACACTCAGAAAAATCACATTTTTGCATAAGCTCTAGACCCCAAGCAGCAAAATGAAACAAACCCACATACAAAAACCAGCTTCTTCCTCTACCCTCAAACTTTTCCTTCCCAAAACAAAGCGCATTCTAAACAAATATGGGGACTTGGCTTTCCTTTTCTTACTTTCTTTCCAAAACACCGCAAATAAATGGAAATTAATCCTTTCCTGAAACCAATTGTTTCACATCCACCAGTTGCATTCAACAACATTATTCATACTAAAATCTGATGCTTTTCGCCCGAAACTCCAACTTGATCATTAAAAAACAAGCAGACAAAAAAATAAAATTTGTATTTTGAGAGAGAGAGTGAGAGAGACTTACAGTAGGAGTTACAAAAAATGCCCAAAATTAGTGCTTTCTAGGGCTTTTACGCTCCTTACTACACAATGCGTGTGCGATTTCTAGGGTTTTTTTCACACAACACTCTCGCTTCCACAGAGTATTCAGTTTGGTGAGAGTGTAGACGACTGTTTTGAGACTAACGTCCCCGAAATTGGAACTGGCCCACTTTTGTGGGGGGATGGGGTGGGGTCCTCTTTGGGAATAAAGGACAATTTTGTCCTCCTCACGCGAGTTGGAGTCACGAGAGTAGTGCGGTCCTGTGCGGAGAGAAGGAGGCCTAAAAGACGCATGTGTCCTTAAAGGGTCAAAGTCAATGCTTCGTTGGGTTGGGTGGATTTGTGATTCAGATGATAATTTGGTAATTTTGAGTGTCAGTGAAAAAGTCCGATGGTACAGTATACGGAAAGAGAAGACCGATAATGTGAGGGTAGAATGGGAAGAACATTGTGTAGTGCGTAACAAGAGCAATAAGCTGCACTTTTATAATTGAAAAATGCTGGGTAGATCCTTTTGTACTTAGCATTTTTAAATAGTTTTTTTTTTAATAAAATAAATGAATATAAATGTGTTATATAAAAAAGAATGTTAAAATAATGCAACTTAAAAATTTTGAGTAGTATTTCCTTTTATAATTTTTGTACTTTTTTTTGAGTAATATTGCTTAATATTTTCAAATAGTATTTTTTTTAGCTTTTTTTTTTGGGTTTTTTATTTTTTATTTAAAAAATAATAATAAATATGAATTTGGCACATAAAACAAAATGCATACTTAAAAATATTAAATAACTTTCTTTTTAAAGATTATACACCGACATAAAAAAAAAATAAATAAATAAATAAATAAGATTTTATGCTAGGCTAATAATAGTCATTATTATCAAAAAAATTGTGTTTAATATAGTGGCTACAAGCCAATGGATAAGGCTAGTCTCAGTCATGTCTAGGGGTGTACAAGTTCACCGCTTATCGACGTGTTTCGACCGTCTTCGACCGCCTACCGCCCACTGGCGGTCGGTAGGCGGAAGAAAAAAATTTCTTCCGACAATTGTCGGTCGGTAGGAAAAATGGTTTTGTACCGACCGCCTACCGATTTTAACCGACTTTAACCGACATTTACATTCTCATAATCAATATAATTGGAAATGAGAAAAATTCCACATTTTGAGAAATCTAATCATATTGTGCTACATCACTTTGTAATGAGTTTTTTTGATAAAAAATTTTTTAAAGTATTTTTATGATGTCACTATGAGAATGTAAATTGACCGACCTAATAGGTTTGTAAATGTTGATTATGAGAATGTAAATTTGAAACATGTTTTTATATTATTGGGTCATATTATATTTTAAAAATATTCATAATTTTTGAAAATGGTCATATTAGAAACCCTATTTTTCGACCCAAAAAACGATTAGGCTACAAGGTCATAACCTAAAAATTGGCCCAAAAAGTGCATGAGCCACCACAGCCGAACCAAAAACTTGATCCGATTTAACCGACATTTCCGACCGTCATTACCGACAAAAGTCGGTAATGTCGGTAGGCGAAACAAGCCCACATGCGGTAAAGTCGGTACAATTTTCGACTTTACCGACTGTGATTTGGCGAAAGACGAAAATGTTATTTTCGACACCGACTTAACCGACGAACACCCCTAGTCATGTCAACAAATTTCAGTTAAATTTTAAGAAGAAAAGTAAAACCAGTCTCTTTATTTTATTTTATTTGTAATAAATTTTGTTTGGTATTAAAATGTTCAGAGAGCTCTTAAGATTAGGGGTGAGCACAAGTCAATTCGGGTCGAGTATCACAGGTATTACTATTCAATACCTGGCATGCAAGGTGCGGATTTAATAAAATTAAACCCGCAATCCGCATGTTACCATTACAATCCGTCGGGTTTCGAGTATGCAGTCGGGGCAGGTATGTGGGTCGGTGAGTATAAATCTGAACTGTTATTGGGCTTGGACTAAGTTTTGAGGAGTGAGGACTGGACGAGACAGCCGCGTTGGGCGGCGCGCAATGGAGGGCAACAGAGAACCTTCTCTGTCGAGGTGGGTTTGGTGGGACTCGGGAGGGACCTAGGAAGGCAAGGTCCGTCTAAGACTCTGAGGGGAAGAAGAAGAATAGGACTTGGGATGGGAGGGAGGCGAGGAATGAAGAAATTACAAATTAGGTTTAGGTTTAATAATTTAGTAAAGATATATTTATAACATATCTTGATATCCATATGCCATCACAAATCACGGGACGGGTCGAGTACCCACAATTTTCAAAGAAATAACCCACAATCCAACCTGACCCGTCCCGTGCGGCTATGTAAAAATTCAACCCGTACCAATGATTAAACCCTAAAAATTTAAATTTTACGAGTAGATACGGGGCAGGGAGGGCAGGTAGTTCAGGTGAATATGGGTTTTGCTCACCCCGACTTAGGATATGCATAAATAACAAATTATTGTCAAATTTTATCACAAAAAACTTAACGAATTCTGTTAATATGTAATGTGAGAGCCAATAAAGTTGTGACACGTATCCCTCATAATAAAAAATGTATTATTATAAATATATAAAAAATAAAAACTAAAGTTAAAAGTTAAAAACTAAAAACTAAAAAAATAAAAGGTATAGGGCTGGAAGGTGGCTGGGGTGGCTAGGGTGGCCGCGGAGGTATGGAGTAGTCATCGTTGTTCAATGCAGACGAGCAAATAAAAGGCCACAACATATCCACAAGCTCCTTCCTACCCAGAATCAAGCCTCCAACCCAATATGATCCGACCCAAAAAAATACGAGTGAACCAAAGCAATCCCAAGAAGACCCACATCCAGCCCGAGGTCGACCTTTCCGACCACCATAAGCCAAGTTATGAGCAATATTGGCGTGAGCACTCACTCCGGCCAAGAGCACCCTCTCAAAATCCGCAAGTTCATTCAACCAAGCCTTAGGGCCACCATTACTACAATGCAGGGGCGGACCCACTAGTATGGGGGAACATTCATTCCCCAAAAGTTTTAAAGTTCTTCTTAAAATATATAATTTTACAAATTTGTCGTTCCAAAATATTATTTTTGTCCCCCTCAAAACAAAAAATTTCTTTGGCAAAGTACTTTTCGATGAGTTAGAGATGAGATAATTGTGTGTGCATTCATTTGCCAAATAAAAAAGCCTCCAAAAATTCCTCCACAATCTTCTATGTACAAACAAAAAACCCAAAAACAACACTTCATACCAAATATGGAACGTGCTTCAAAAGGCAGCAAAATGAACATCACAATGTAGATATCACAACATATCAAAGGTAGCAAAATAAACACGAAGAAGCTACTACCAAAATAAAGTTACAGGTAAACAACAACAAAAGGTGACTAGCTAGTTGCTTTATTCTTGCTTCTCAATAATTTCCATTTGGTGTTGACACCAATATTTTTGTTGTATTTGAGACATCCTACTTTTTTTCTAGATAAAAAAGGCGGGAAGAGGCAACCAATGTAATTTTTTTCCTTGGGCTTGACCATCGAAGTTTCCACCAGCTTTAGAATGTTCGGTTTGAGCCATAGCTACTACCTTGAAAGGCGAGCCTATCACCACAGTCCCACCAAAGCACAAGTTGATAAAACCCATTCTTAATAGCATCTAGTTCGCAGACTACTATCACAAGCGAATTCGAACCCGTGACCATTAAGAAGAAATGAGGGGGGAATTGAACCTTATCCCCCACTGCTTTACCAACTTGAGACATCCTACTTGTATCAATCATCATTATTCTCTCATCCCAATTCAATTGTTGCAATAGAAGCTTTTTCCTTTTCATATTCATTTTCTCCTCCTCAATAAAAAGTCTACTTTCTATGTCCAACTGCCCAAGCGAAGCTTTTCCCTTTCCATATTCATTTTCTCCTCCACAATACAGCTCATCTCTTTTTCTTGATAAGTGCTTTCTTAAAAAATTTATGTTTTCTTCCTCAAAAATACCACAACATTTTCTCGGAGGAACTCTCTTTTCTCTTTCGTTTTGCCTTTTCGGCTTTCCTATTTATTGGTCTCTCAAAGTCTACTTTGTTATCATGCGAGGCATTGTCCCCTGCTTGATTCATCGAATGAGGAGTGGAATTAGAAGTCTGATGCCATAAATTATCTTCTTTGGAATGACTTTTCGCCTTGACAATCTGAAATATTATAGTAAATAGAAAATAATTAGCATCTTGAACATATTGGTAATTGGATGGATCGACGCCACTTTCAATATAATTTATACCTTGTCTTGTTCAGTAATACCACTTTGATTCTGATATTCAATCTAAGGCAGATGAGGCATTTTTCATTAACACAATTGTTGAATCGTTAACCACCTATTCATCAAGGAGTTAGAAGACCGTTCAGAATAGCTTGTGTGTTCATGTAAGTACACAATTGTTATATGTCTTTTGTTCATATATTCTGACAGATTTTTGTCAAAATTTTCTGTTGAATACATTTGTTTGCTAGTGTCAGTGCGGAGTAGAAGGTTTTTTGGATTCATACGAGTGTAGTGGACATGGATCAGATCAGCAGCATGATCAACTTTCACTTCGAAAACACCTAATGCTAATAATAATGACTAGCCTATTTAAGGAATTTATACATTTTTTTTTATATAAGAGAAATTATATTAAAAAGCGCAAGATGCAGCCATGATATGCAAAAAGTATATAAGAAGACTGCCTAAGTAGGGAAAAAAAAAAGTACGAGAAAATTATTATAGCTAATCACTTAAGAAGCTAAATAAGCAGCTGTATATACCTGAAACTTCTGTATTTGAAATATCAAACGTTAATTATTCCCCCCCTCCCAAGAACAAGAAATAAGCTCGAGAAAGCCCCAAAAGAAGGAAGAAATTGACACTAAACGTTAATTAAGATGGGTACCGCTATCTATTTGAAACAATATATTTGTATTGACGATCTATTTGAAGCAATCTGCTTGAAATATGAAACAATCTACAAACTACCATTGTATTAATGCATTTTCCAAAACAAGTTGAGCTGGATCAAAGCATAGCAACTGACAATGTTTACTGTCAGAGAGGTAGAAATATGCCCAGAAGCAGAAGCCAAAAATAGCAACAGAAACTTACACAAAAGGCCCCTTTTTTAGCCTGCCAAGTGCCAAAAACAGCACGAAACCCACAAGAGAAACTTATACAAACACCCAACAGACTAAAAGGCAGTTTGATGTAAACCCACAACAGGAACTTACCAAAAAATCAATGTTTTGCTTCTTCTACACAAAATGACTATGAAACCAAAAACCAAAAATGACACAAAAATAACATAGGGAGAGAGAACAAACCGATCTCGAACTCCCTATCGATGTTGCAGGTGGGGCTGATGGAGCTGAGGCCGTGCACGGATTAGCGGTGGTGAGGTGCTCGATGGTCTTCTTTGTGTAGAGAGGGAGAGTACAAAGGGATAAGAATCCATGGTAATTACCTGCCCGAATTATTAAGCAGGTAATGTAAAAGATCCCATATGAGACACATTTGTCTAAATAGGTGGCTAGACAGTCCAAAATTTATTTGGATAGGTGGGTCACATATGGAGCTTCTCACGCTACCTGATAATTCGAACATGTAATTGTTGTAGATCTTAATCCGAACACAAAATTAGTCTTGAATTTGTGTAGAGAGGGGCCGTGCAAAGAGAGTTTAAGAGAAGAAAACAAAAGAGATGCGGTTGATTTTCTTTATGAGTAATGCTACACACACTATAATTCTCACTCTTTAATTTGACTTTTAAAATTATCATTGGATTTGTGATTTATCATTATTGAATTGTTATCAAATAGTAATTTTAAAAGCTATTTCAAGAAGTGCAGGAGTGAGAGTATATGTAGCATTACTTTTTTTTATTATTAGATGAGAGAGAATCAAACCAATTTGTTTATTAGTTTATTATGCATTTTTTTAGACCAAGAAAAGCTAGAAACTAATATTTTTGTTCCTACAAGGCTACAACTATCTCATAATGTTAATGTGGTAGTCCTGACCAACCTTTAGATCAATCATTGTTTAAAAAAAAAAATATTTCAATAGTTGGTTGAGATTATCACGTCAATATTATGAGATAAAAATATAATTTATAGTATTACTCATTTTTGTGCTACCTTGCTTATCAAATTTATTGAGCGCGTTGAGTATTAGGACATTCACATTCGACTCAACAAATTTCTTATCCATTTAAATATAATTTAATAAATTAAAAAAATTATAAAAAAAAAAACCTTTGATTAGCCCAATAAAAATGCTCTAATAAGAGCATCAATAGTGGACCAACCAAATGATTTTGTATTCAAAATTTGGTAGAATGATATGCATAACAATCACTCCACAATGCACTCAACAGTAATACAGTTTTTTTTTTGGGGGGGAGGTTTCTTGCTGTAGCCAGCATTGTAGCAACTCCAAATTAATCTCCGAGCGTTCTATATTCAACAGCCATCATTGTTTTTTAATTTTATTGTCTCCTCAACATGGTAGAATAAGGTAAGAATAAAGAAGAATATTCAAAAAAAAAAAATTCTAAGCGAATAGATGAAGAATTTAGAGAGTAAGGTATATGGTGTATTTGAAAAGTGAATAGCTAAATTTTTTTTAAAAAAAAAAATAACTGTCGCTTTTTAAATAAAATTTAGTTAAACATTTGCTAAATCGGGTGCTCTAATAATAGTAAGAAGTTGTCGAAATATTAAGAGTGACCGTGAACATTGTCTGAACAGGTAGTAAACTGTCCCCTTTTTTTGACTTATATTTAAATTCGTTAGGACCAAATTTTATCAAAATTCCTTTTGTGCAATCATGTCTCTTGGAATCATTTTTATGTTTGGCAAAAGGTTGGGTTGGGGTTGGGAGTTTTTGAGTTTTGATGTGATATAAAGTAGAAAAAATGTTGTAAATTTTTTGTATGAAAAAGTTAAGAAGAAAAAAAAAAAAACTTTATTTTTTAATATTTTATTTAAATAGTAATAAAAAGTGTTTGATGTGATATAAAAAATAGAAAAAGTTGTTAAAACGTTATTGATAAAATATAAAAAGTGGAAAAGTTTTTTTTTAGTTCAACAAAACCCCCTAGCCCTTTGCCAAACACTGCCAAAAGAATTACATATACCAAGAGGCTAATCACGAGTAATTTGCCTTTGTTTATCAAAGCTTTTTAATTCTTCCTTTTGTTTTATGTTTTTAAAATAAAAACATTAATAAACAACATAAAACACAAAATACTAAAAACAACTTTCACCTTTATGTCACATCAAAATATTTTTTCAAAAAAATAAGAAAAAAACTTCTAAAAAGCAATAATTAACAAAGCCTTAGGACATGTTTGGTACGCGGAATGGCTATTTCAAGGAATAGTCTTTATTAAGAAATGAATGAGTGTAGTGCATTAGCCTTGAAATAGCCATTCCGATGGCTATGAGGGAATGGTTATTCATTCAATTAAAGGAATAGCCATTCCTCTTAAATTTAAGAGGAATGACTATTTCTTTAATTGAAGAAATAATCATTCTCTCATGGCTATAATAATAGCTATTACAATACTAATTCATTACACTCATTTCTTTTTTAATAAGGGTTATTCCAAGGAATAGTCATTCCGCGTACCAAACATAACCTTATAGTTTTGTCATGCTTGAATCAATATTGAGTAATGCTAGGGACCATTTTTTTGTCTACTTTTCATCCTCCTAAATTAATGTAGATTCTAAAATCATTATTGAATTTGGAATGAATTACTATTAGATTTTGATCCAATGGTAATTTTAAAAACCACATCAACTTTAAGAAAGATGACAAAAAAATGATCTCTAAAATTACTCATCAATATTTGGAGTTGTAAGACTCAAAAGCTTCATTTGTTTACCAACTTTGAAGGCATCACTAATAAGGACACATATATCTAATCATGCATACACATATTCATGAAGAGACACTTTCTTAAATATAGGCAAATTTATTGGTTAAATTTTAAAATGATGTTATTTTACAATCAAATAGTAAAAATGTACATTTTGAAAAAATAAATTCTTCATCAAATTCACATCATAAGTTGATGCATGAAGGAAAAGTAGGGTTCAATCAAGGCGGCGTAGGAGGTACTCAACTTGCACAAGCTTGGTAAGAGGCATCACCCACTCCCCATAGAGGCGAGAAAGTACTGCTGGATCGACCTTGGACGTCCCATTGTTGCCACCATTGTTGTCCAAAGTCACTTCTTGCCCGAACACCGCGGCCTTCTTGGCAACTCTCGCCTTCACAGCTTCCTCTACACTCGGAAATGTCAACAATTTCATCAGAGCATCTCTGTCCTGAAACAACCAAACAAATTGGCCTCATTAGATAACGGTTTTAAAATCACTACTTTTTGTAAAACACATGCGAATAAGGATCTTTTACAATTTTTTTTGAAATTTTAGATTATCAAATTATGATATTTAAGGCCGTT
Organism: Betula pendula; assembly: GCA_900184695.1. NCBI lineage: Eukaryota > Viridiplantae > Streptophyta > Magnoliopsida > Fagales > Betulaceae > Betula > Betula pendula. The sequence goes on along the minus strand of FXXK01000512.1, from coordinate 147,150 downwards.
CCTTGTATTAAACGGCTTGAAAAATAAAATCTATTAAAAAGTAGACATGTTATCGAGACAGTCAAAAAGACTTTTTCTCCCAAAATGCTCATTTTTTATTTTTGAATAAACGCTTCTTCTTTATAAAATATAGAGGCAAGATTCTAATAAAAATACACTTAATTCTCATCAATAATATATTATTTTTTTAATAAGTAGCATTTTTCAAGCCGTTCAATGTAAAAAAAAAAAAAGGCATAAAATTGTAGAAGATTCTAATCCAACATAGGCTCCATTTGTTAACCCCTTTTTTGGGGTGTTATTTGTTTCAAATCTTAAACAGGTGTTTTTTTTATGTTTTCTTGCAATGCAATTAGCCCTAATGACCTAATTACAGCCTAGTGAGTACCTACTGCCTTGTCACATTCTCTGTTACTCAACCGTCATTTTTTTTTTCACCCGAAAAGGCAAACACCGACTGATATCAATGCAAAAAGGACAAAGGACGGCTCACTGTCCTTGTGGCCACTCATTGATGTAATCACAACAAAGCAAGAAAAACCAACAAAACTTCATTTGCAGTAATGTTTAAATGATTCATCCATAATACCTTAGCACGAATTGCAGGCTCATAGTCTTTAGGGGATTCCTGGAATTTTACCTCAGCTACTAACTTTCCATAATGAATCCTTCTGGAAAGGGCCTGCGGGTAAAGGTCATATTATTCCTTATCAAAATATGAGTTATGTCAGTCAATGGTAAAAACACTCCTTTCTTATCCAGACATCTTCAAAACCTGAACTTACCAACTAAAATTTAAAGAGGAAAAAAAAAGAGTACAATACAAGGAAAGTTACAAAACACAGGCACCTTTACCTGTAAACACACAAGATCGCTAGCAGCAGTTGCTGCATAATTGCCATCATCCCCCGGGGCAACAAACAATGCAAGCAGTTTATCGAAATAAAAGTCCCATATGGACTTGTTTATGTTAATGGAAGCGGCTGATGGATGCAAAACCTATAATGGGAATTAGATCAAATGAAAAAATTGACCTTATCAAAATTGAAAAGCAAAACCAGAGTCTTGGGCATGTCATTACCTCCGTACGGTTTTGAGATGGCACAAGAGAGGCTGGTAAATCATTTGGAAAAAAAGGATGTTCTTCTGGGTTTGTAAATCTACCAGCCTGCAACATTCCAGGTCACGTTAGCAATAAAGGTGAAGAAAGGAGTAATAACAGGACACATTGCCCTGGTTTTACCAAGTTTACATTTGGCAATAACACATGAATCAAAAAACATAAACATCCAGGACACATATAAATTAGAGAGAAGGCTCAAACAAACTAAATTAAGTCGAACAGAGCAATTTAGTTCAGAGCTAAGATTTTCAGATCCTGTGTTGAAATGATGTTGGCTTGGGGTACTCTGAAGTCTCTTTTGCTATTAGTCTACTCAAGTTTCTAAAATCTAAGGAAAAGTACACACCCCTCAAACTAACATCTAATTTGCTATGTTCTTCCAAACTAAAGATTGCATTAATATCTTCGATGAATGGTTTTACATTTACCCCTGGTCCTTCCCGGGGTTCTTCTTATATTATTTTTTATTTAAAAAATCACTAGCTTTTTTTCAACAATCAGAAATGAGCCAACCTTTTGATTTTTTAAATAAAAAATAATGTAAGAAGGACCCCTGAAAGGACCAAGGGTAAATATTGAAGCATTCCTCAATGTCCTCTCCCAATTTACCAAAAATTTGCAATGTACCCTAACAAAAATGAGAAATGTTATATACAACATATTTATTCCAGGAATATTCCACAATGTTGATATGGTAATCCTAATCAATCCTTGGATTTTTTTTTTACAATGATTAATGAAACAGTTAGTTGGGATTGTCATGTCAACATAGTGGAATTATTATGAAATAAAAATGTGTTTTCTAGTATTACTCGACAAAAAAAACCTTAATAAATATAATAAAAATAAAATTTAATCTTAAAAAAAAAAAAAAAACGAGCTATAAAAGTGATGGCTCGGTACCCCCTTCATATATATATACTATATATATATATATTATATAAGTATATTACTATATATATATATATAAATAAAATAAAATATCCATACAAAGATAGGGGGTAGAATGAACCACCAACCAAATGGCAAAGGGATGGTTGCCTACTGTTATAAACCTCCTTTTTTTTTATGATGTATAATGAGTATATTTTAGTCGTCTGTTAAAATTTGTACAGATATCATTTTTTGGTTCATACTATATTATATTATGAGCCACATTGCTAAAATTAAACTAGAGTACTGCATGTATATAACAAAAAAATATAAACACTCGCCTATAAATATGATCATATCAAATTAAACTATATCCTTTTTTGCTGTGAAGCATGCATTATCAATGATGCACCTAGAAAAACAATAAGTGACAAGGTCGTGGATATAAAGAGACACGAGTATCAAAGCAAGGGCTATTATCTTCTCTATAGAATTAAATTATGAAAATGTTTTAAAAACCTAATATAGAGAAATAAAATCCTCTAATTTTTTTTAAGATTCTCTTCATTATTATTTTAAATGACTCAAAGTATATTGGTCCGTTTGGGATTGCAACTTCAAAATGTGCGATTTAAAAATAATAATTTTAAAATCTCCGATTTAAAAATGCGGTTAATTATTTGGTAAAATTGTAATTAACCTTTAAAATAACAGTTTAACATTTAAAATCGTACTTTTTTTTTTTTTTTTAAAGAAAAAAAAAAGAATCTTGCATATGATTTGAAACCACTCATATGCAATTTTTTAAAAACGCATCACAAACAATATATTTTATACGATTTAGTTTAAAATCACATTTTTTGGTATGCAAAATTGCAGTGCTCAATGTAATCATCATCTCATAATATATTTTTTTGAAGTAAAATTTCATTCATCATAAATATGCACGTGAAAACTCTTGCTCAGCTAAAACAATGTTACGAATAAAACCAGGGCTAGAGCCATGCCAAACATGGTCTAAAAGACTGATGGATCATCTCATAATATTAATTTCAAAGCATCTTTAATTTTTTTTCTTAATTCATTATATGTTGTTATGTTATATATTAAAATTACAAAAATTGAATAAATTCATTTAAAATTATAATAATTAAAAATTACTGTAGTGGGGGGTATTTTTTTTTAAAAAATACTTTTTTTTTTTTGAAGAGAAAATACTTCTTTGATATCTCATCATCCACAAGTTGTCGACAGCAAAGGAACAAAAAAAAAGTGACTCCCCCAGATATCAGATGGCCCTTAAATATTGACGCAGTGGATTCCAAATTCCACACGCGCAACGTGGACCGTCCAATTGACACGACAAGCCCAATATACGGAATCTTTCGTACCAAACGATACAAAACAAAACGAACCACGACATCAAAAGAAATAGATAATGAAAGTGGAATTCCACGAGCACACCCGGAAAATCAACTTAAATATTGAGGATTCGTTTGCCTTACTGGCTTCAAAATGTCAGATTTTAAAACTTGGCGTGAAGTTTAAAACGAAGTTAAGAGTGACTTTGACGCTTGCGATTCCGCCAAAAAATACATTTTAAATCAATTCATAGAAAACATATTATTTAGAAGTGTGTTTTTAAAAAATTGAGATTTAAGAAGGTAAAAAAATCTGCATGCTTGTTTGGTGTGCAATATATATATATATATTGTATTCTTTTATATTGTTTTCAAAATTGTGAATACCGAGGGAAAAAAAAAGTTTTGAAATTATGTATAAATAGTTTACAAAACAAAAGGCAAAATTGGAAAAAAAAAAAACATGTTTAAAAATGTGAATTAATTTAATACAATATAAAATTCATGTTTGGGTGATAATGAATTTTGGTGGTGTTTTCAACTTCTTCCATTTTTCTTTTGTTGGAGTTCATGTTTGGCTTTTGCAACCCAACTCACATCAGAATTCAAATTGAGTGGGGTTGAAAAAATTTGAGAAAGGTTAACCAAACATAAATTCAAAATAAAAAATGAAAATAGTTGAAAAAAAAAAAGTACATTCAAGGCAATGAGTGTGTTTTTAAAACATTTAATTTTAAATTTTAAACTATAATTTTAATGTTTTGAACACCAAATATCAATTTAGCTTTTTTAGAAAAAAAAAAAAAAGAAAAGTGAATTTTTTTACTGTTCCAACTGCTTTTTTAAAAAGCAAATTTCCAAATGAAACACTTTTTTTAACTTTATTTATAACCATACTATTAATCAACAAATCGCATTGCAAAACGGACTCCTCGATACCATCTTTACCTTAAAACTTCAAAACCCATTAGTCAGTAGAGATCCAGCAATGGGCCGATGCCCATAATAGCACATACCTTAGCTTGGAGGGCCTCAGTGTCCCTAAAAACGAACTGGGCCAAGGAGCCAGAAAACCCGGGAATGTTAGCGTAAGAGAGATTGTACGTCGGAGAATTGAAGGGGAACCGGGCACGCTCGATCAGGCCGAAAACGATGGTGTCTTCTTGTCGGATCAAGGACTTTCGTACGGACTCAAGCGTGAGCGCATTCGCCGGACCGGAAGCCGATAGTGCCTCCGCCATAAAATTGTCTCTAACAAAACCATGAGAAAACAGAAAAAGAATCAGTAATTGCACCACCATGTTTACGCGATTTTTGTTGTTTTTGTCAAAAGACCGAGAAGAAGAAGAAGAAGAAGAAGAAATAAGCAAACATTCATAACGATGTGAAAAAAAAAAAAAAAAAAAAAAAAAAAAAAAAATCCTCTACCACAAGATTTTTGTTGCCTTAATTAGAAGTCAATTTCTATCTACGGAAGGTCAAGAAATAAATACCTTGAATTCGGAGGAGAAAAAAAAATAGGCTGGAATTAGAGAGAGGGAGAGAGAGAAAGAGCCGGGAATGGTGGCGCGTGAATAGCGCGGAATTTGCGTGTGGTCGTGGCGTGGCGTAGCTTCGTTGGGGGGTCGGCGATGAGGGACCCAACCACGTCTGTTTCCCGGTTGTGCCGTTGAAGGGTGTTTGAGACTTGCTAAAGAAGGGTGTTTGAGACTTGCCAAACAAGGTGTTTGGCTTTTCTTTTATTTTTTTTATTCGGTTCGTGGGACAAAGTGGCTTTTCTTTTTCTTGAGAGTTGAGGCGTGTTGGAATATATAATAAACTTTAGAAAAAGATGTTTGTTTTACTATTTCATTCGCTTTAAAAAAAAAAAGCTTTTAATAGAAATCGAAGTAAATATGATAAATTAGTTTTAGAATAGTTATTTTTATGATAATGAGAGAATGAATCTTCTTTAAATATATTTTAAGTATTAAAGTATACGTATACTTTAACACAAAATTTATTTTATTCTATTTCTTCTATTATTAATAAAAACTATTTCAAATAATAGTCATTTTTCATACCAAATATATCTAAGATGTTTTGATCATATACCGGCATCGTTTGACGATTTTTTTTTTTTGGTGATTTTTTCTGTTTTCTTCTTCCAAAAATAAATAATAATAACAAAATAACAAACCACTTCAAACACAAAATATTCATAATAAAACACTCAAAATATTTTCATTCTTTATGTCATATAAACACATTTTTTCAACCAAAAATCAAAAAACATCATTTAAAAAGTTTTATCAAATGAACCATATCTTTTGGCATGCTGCAACAACCAAAATCATGGCTTTATTTGATAATATTTTTCTTTCTCACTTTTGTTTTTTCTTTTTGAAATAAAAATATTAACAAATAATTCAAAACAAAACAGTTAAAACAAATGTCATATCATAACACTTTTTCTAATTAAAAAAAAAACACACCATTTAAAAAGTATTAACAAACAGAGNTAACTTAATTTCTTAACTTGATTGTTATTTCTGAAGAGCTTCTTATCTCTAAAGAGATGTTTTGGTCGTTTACCGGTCTCGTTTGACGATGTTTGTTTTACTATTTCATTCGCTTAAAAAAAAAAAAAAAAGCTTTTAATAGAAATCAAAGTAAATAAGATAGATTAACTTTAAAATAGTTATTTTTATGACAATGAGAGAATGAATATTCTTTAAATATATTTTAAATATTAAAATATATGTATACTTTAACATAAATACTATTTTATTCCGTATTTAATAAAAGCTATTTCAAATAACAGTCATTTTTTGAACCAAATGTACCCGAGATGTTTAGATCGTATACCAACATCGTTGGACGATTTTTTTTTTTGAGATGTTTTCTGTTTTCTTCTTCAAAAAAAGTAAAAAAAAAATTAATAAACCACTTCAAATACATAATATTCATAATAAAACACTCAAAATTATTTTCATTCTTTATGTCACATCAGCACACTTTTTCAACCAAAAAGCTAAAAACATCATTTAAAAAGTTTTATCAAACAAACCTTATCTTTTGGCCAGCTACAACAACCAAAACCATGGCTTTATTTGATAACATTTTTTTTTCTCGCTTTTGTTTTTTCTTTTCGAGATAAAAATATTAACAAACAACTCAAAACACTTAACACTAAATGTCATATCATAACACTTTTTCTAACAAAAAAAAAACACATTTAAAAAGTATTAACATACATAGCCTACATAANTTTGTGGCTCTTTTATTGGACCGGGCATTTATATGATCTATTTTCAATTTTTTTTTTAAAAAAAATAATATTTAGTGGAGAGTTTGTTTGGCCAAAGGGTTTTTTCCCATTCCATTGCTGTTTCTGTAAATCTATCAAGCTGTGTCTTTTGCCATATGCATTGAACCAAGTGAGATCCGGAGTTGTTGAATAAAGAATCAATGTGCAAGGCTTGGAGCAATTTATTATTGCGTTGCCAATAGAATGCAAGCTATGCATCCAAGAAAACTAGACTTGGCGAAAGTACTGAGGGAAGAAAAAGATAAAAGGATTTCCTAAAACAAGATCTACTCTGTTGCATTTCTTAAAACCATGTATTATTCTTTTCATTTTTCATCATTACACCTTGTACAAACAATATCACACACTGTTTCAAACCCAAAAGCCAAATAGATGCAGTAACTCATCATCACACACCAAGAAAAGTTACACATGCATGGTGACTTTAACAAAATCTCACTCAAAAGCGGTATTGTTTACAAGTTGATGCTTACCTACGTAATTAAGAAGTTTCTGAATCATGTTGGGAACTAAGCCGTGAAGGCCCTGGAACATGCTGGGAAATAAGTCGTGCAGTGTCTTTCCACCAAGAAACCTCTATTTCTTTCTCACGGAGCTTGTGCATAGCACATTCTAGAGCAGCTTCTAGCTCTTTTATCCGTTCTTGCTGCCTTGCTTCCAGTAGTTCATGCAACCTTCTCTGAAGTTCTGTGGGTGGAACTCCACAGTGCACTTCTTGAAGGTCTGTTACCTCCCCAAAACTCAAACTACTGCTTCTGATGGAATCAGTATCGTTAACCTGCCATTTTTAGTTTACAGATATTCAGAAATGCTACAGAGAAATTGTGTAGAACAACATACTAGGGGGGAGGGGGTACTTGCCACAAAGTTGGGGAACTTGGTCAAATTTTCTGACCCAAAAATAAGGACATTTCTAAACTTGTCTTCTTATTGATCTTAAAAGGTTTGGTATAAACTGAAAAAGGGAAAATTTCCGCACTATGATGAATACTCTTTTATTGGTGGAGAGAATAAGGATCACAATAATTTCTGAGAATAATTGCCTAAACTCCAATAGTATCTTACTTTTGCATAAGGCAATTATTATATAAATAACGGATGAACTAAAGGTTACAATGAAAATTTCAAAAAGCAAAATCTAGGTGTTCTACTTGGATGTATGACTCAAAATACCAGAGTAGAAGGAAGAAATGCACTTGTAAAATACAAACAATACATAATGGAAAAAGGAGGAATATGCTATGAGAATTTGGTGATCATCTCCAACCAATTTTGAAATACATGCACCCAGGTTGATGACTACAGAAGGGTTTCCAAAACTTCTGAAGGTAAAAACCCCTTCTAGGTAATTGCTAATCTTGTAATTTCCTTCCAAAAAACACATAACACAAACACAATACATGACAGCTTGCTTATTATTAATGAAAACATAAAACAAGAAAAATCTCAAATCCATGTTTTGGAAATACTACGAGAGTCTGACTCCTCTTTGGTGGTACCAACACTGAGTAAAAGCCATTTAAGGGAGAAACATTTTTTCTAATGCACACAAAATCATTGTAAATGAGCTTTCTAGGTTTTATTAGCCGACTCACAGACACACAGGCATCAATCACAAAGGAAGTAAAAGGCAGACCAAAACATAATTCCATGTACCTTTATCCTTCTCTGTTGTGGATGTTTCAACAAATTATCTCTATCCAAGTGGGCCTGCAAACGCTCCAACTCAGCTTCAAGTTCTGCCTCAAGTTCATCCATTCCTTCTACATATTCCTCTTGTTGAAGTGTCTTACATTTTAAAGGCTGATCATGTACCATAATGGTTTCCGAATCTGGTAATACATATGATGTTTGTGACTGAAGTGAAAGCCTGCTGTTAAAGTTTGAGCCCTCTTGTACATCAGTGGTGGAATAGGTAAGAGTGTCAATTGACTCAAATGGCTTACGCAGTGCATCCTTCCTTTGCAACTCCTCTTTGACATTTTGAAGAAGCATTTCCATTTCCGTACGCAACTCCACCATCTTAGTAAGTTCATTTTTACTCGCTGCAAAGAGATATAGCAAACTACATCCCACTCCCAAGTTGAACGAAGTATCTCTCCTACACTGTCCTGGATATATTAGAAAGATGTAAAAGATTTAATTGGTACATAGCAATACAAAAGGATAAATGTAAGTAGAAAAAATGACAAAAGAAAAATCAGACACTGTCACCAGGTCTTTTAAATGAAATCATGCCCTCTCAACATGAAGAAAACAATCATCAGATGGCTCACATAAGGAGGACTTTTGTTCCAAAAACTCACTAGAATTATGACTTTTTTTAGGTTTGAGACTCTGAATTAAAATCTGCGAGTTCAAATATTCTCTCCCTCTCTCGTTTTTTCTTTTTTCAAACATCCCAAAGCATTTCCCTCCTATGTAGATTTTGATTGCTATTGAATGGCTGGTGTTGCAAAAGGAAGCTCATGTGTTTCGTTTACGTAATGGTACTCAAAGGGAAGAAGGCTGAACTTTATGTGACAAGAAAAAACAAAGATAGTGATGCAACTGCACGGAAGCACATACATCTTTAGAAATCAAAGATAAGGATGTGCTATAGTACCTATGTCATGAGGCAATCAGTATGGTACCATTGTCATTAGTCTAGACAACAAGATTGTGTGTATGGTAGTTGTCTATTTAAAAACTAGGCAGAAATAAATGGTAATATTTGGTAACAAGCTAGACAATGTGAGAACTCAAATCTTAGCTCATGTTCTACTTGTCAGAGACCTGAATTTATCCATATTGTGCTGCATTTATCTACAAAATCAATACAATCTGGACTAATTGATTCTCACCCACAACGCATTAAACATAAAATTATGAGACACATCCTAGCATACATAAAAAATAAGCACAATCAACACAAGCAAGTACCAACAACAATAAGTCAATTTCTTAAAAACCTGTCAGTACATAGCGGAGTATATCAAGTGGTAGGATCATGTCTCTTTCTTTTTTCTGAGCAAACAATCATATTTCCCAAAAGGGTAAACTGCATCGACAACCCTTATGGTTTAATACAATTTGATTGACATTTCCGAATTTTCTAATCACGACCCTTTGATATCCAATTGTTCTTATCATCTATTTCCATCCACTTTATGTTAAAATCATTAACGGAAATTATTCACATTATATGTAACTGACTCACTCACCTATATCTCTCTAATCACACCCACGTGATGTCTAATGATTCTTATCTGACTAATTTTCGTTAATAGTTTTTAACGGAAAGTAAATGGAAATAATTCATTAGAACAATTGGATACCACAAAAGGGTGTGAGTAGAAATATTGAAAACCCAAATACAAGTACATCAAACCCAAAGGGTCAAAGCAATCACAAATGACAAACCCGAGCCAAATGAAGCAAACATACTCAAGCTGTCACCTGACGCCTCGCTTTCCGAAGCTGAGGGCGGCGAGTCACCGCCGTTCAGACCATTCATCGAACGCCTTGCGCGCACCACAACATTCCTTCTCTCCTTGGCCCGCCTCAGCGACGCCAGCCACCTCTCAACAATCCGGCGCGGTGACGAGCACTGGAGGCTCGTAGACCCGTCGCTGCGCCGCCACCAATCCATGCCAAAATCTACAACACAGTCCTCCTCCTCCTCCTCCTCCTCGTCGGCGGCGAGTATGTCCGCCACGCGAATGCGTTGGTTCTTGGAGTCGACGCGAACTGGATTCTGGGAGGGGGATTTAAAGAAGAGGCTCTGCTTCATCTGGGGATTGGGATGGGTGTCAGTTACTACGTGTGGCAGGGGCGACTGATCAATACGGAATTGAATGCGATGAGAGGTTTTTTGAATTGCAGATAGGAAAGAGAGATTGGAGGGAAAAGGTTTTCTTCAGAGGAGCGTTTGGTTAGGTCGATTTCCAAAGGGTTTTTAAATTTTTTTTTTTTTTTACTATTTTATCGATGTTGTATGATTGGTCGCATTTATAATGCCAAACACGATTCATAAATGCTGACATGAACAACAGTGTCTCTGTGTTTTTAGTAGTTATTTGATTCAGAGCATCGGATGACTACGACCCAAAAAGAATTTCAAATAACAGTCCCTAAAAAGTATTTTCTAATTTGGAAGGTGTTTTGTATTCAAAACATTTATTAATAATTTGAAGAAAAAAAAATGTGTGTGATGCTTTTGTAGTGAGGTATGAGTTTTGAATGAAAGATAGATTAAATAAATGACAGAAGAGAGAGACAATTGTGTTATTTTGGCAAAAAAATTTAGAACCTTTTTTTATTTTGAATTGCTTGTTAATGTTTTTTTTTTTTAAAAAAAAAAAGTACTAAACTTAGGCTCCGTTTGTTTCGGTATAAAATTATTTCTGAAAAATGTTTTCGGTATTTTTCCAGTGTTTGGTGCGATAGAAAATAATAGTAAACATAAAATATTTTCGAATTGATCGAAAAAAGCTTCTTTAATTTTTATAAAATGGTTTCAATTTTTTAAAACTGTAAACCATTTTTCAAGTTTGAGCATTTCATTCTCAAACCGCTTGAACTTTGCCGGAACTCAAATTTTTAGGTTTATTTTTAAATATATATATATATTAATATTTTTTTACGTTTGGAATAAAAATTGATTTTTATAGGTTAATAATTGTAAGAAATGCTACATTTTCTTCTCTTGTCCTTTTTTCATTCTTCTATTTTTTAAAATTACCATTGAATCTGTAGTCCTCATATGTGGACTCACATGGGGACCACAGATCCAATGATGATTTTGAGAAATAAAATAATGAGAGAAGGATATTGGTAGATGTTGTAGCATTTTCCTAATATTATTGTATGAAAATATAAAAATATTTATGATTTTTCGTTCACGTCAAACGCCGAAAAATATTTTCAACATAAAATATTTTCTTAAAAAATAATTTTCTTGAAAATATTTTATGTCGAAATAAATGAAACATTAAACAAAAAGCATTGTCGAAGGAACATTGTTAGAGCATGCAAGATTGTAATTGTAATGCTTGACATATTGGTTGGAGTTAATAAATCTGCAATCTTTGCATCTTATAGATAAGGAAAATATTTTGGGTACAACAACTTTTATTATAATTCTTTTCCAAATTGATGTAATAGTTCATAATTTGTGAAATAATTAAGAGTGTTGATGAGTCAGTTGCTAATTAGTTAAATTAACAAGTCATTATTTTACTTAGGCTCTGTTTGTTTCGACTTAAAATGTTTTATGGAAAAAGTTTTCCCTATTTTTCGGTATTTGATGAGACCAAAATTAACGGTTGAACCGAAAATATTTTCGTATGACTAAGAAAACTTTCTTTAATTTTCTGTAAATTTTTTTCCCTATTTTTAAAACCGTAGACATTTTTTTAGTTTGATCTTTTTCTTCTTGCACGCACTTTCTCTTACAATTCATTATTCAATGCCACCAAAATCCGCCGCCACTAAAGTTCATCGTCGGTCATCGGAGTCCATTGGAATCAGATGTTGGTTGCTGGAGTATGTCGGAATCCGTCGCGGTGTTTGCCATAAGTCGCCGACCATTTTCCACCATTTTTTATTTTTTGTACGAGCTAATTGGCAAAAAATATTTTCAGAAAAATCATTTGTTCTAAAAGAATGGTTTCGTTGAAAATATATTTCGACGAAAAACCTTTTAAGTAGAAACAAATGGAGCATTAATTAAACAATACCATACCACAATCAAAAGGTACTTAACATAAATATAGCCACTAGAGTCATTATAAAATGGGAGAAATGAGCACTACTTGGTGAAATATGTTCTTTTATAATCAATTTCAAATCATCTACTAGATGTTGTAAAAATTCGAACAATCCCACAACATCAGTAGTGTAATGCTAAAATAAGTAATTAACTTATAATTATCTCACAATACGCCTCCCCATCAAATCACTCACAAACACAAGATAAGACAAGGGATCATCAAGCTCTCATCAGAGAGCCTACAACGAAAAAAATTTATAATCTACTGAGAAAGCTAATATTACATCCAGAATAATAACAATACAAAAGCAATTAAGAAACATCATAATATAGAGATAATGATCAAAAGTCTTGGTTTCAAACTAGGGTTTCAACCCGATCATCAAGTCAAATACAAGTTATTACATACATACCAAATCTTAAATCAATAACCAAAGTTTTATGATAAGCAAATCTATTAATCCATCAAAGGGTTACCATGAAACTGATAACACTGAGAAATCCAAAAAACATATCATGCAAAGGACTCTTGAAATCATGCCACAATTCACCATTTAAAAGTGGGTCAAACTCCTTGTAAATCATCTTAGTGAGTCGGTCCAATAGCCTCCTATCCAAATCCCCAACATTCATCTTCTAGCGGTTCAACAACTATAAAACACAAATGTTTTATAGGTATAAAAGATATAACAAGCGTAAGTCAACAACTTAGTGAGTAAGGATATACAAGGAATTTATGTTATAATGTTTGTGAACCTACTTTTGTATAAAAAGACTGTCTTAACCCAGTTTTGTATAAGGCTGCTTTATTGCAAATAGTTTTTTTTTTCTTTCTTAGAAATTTATTGCAATGAATATTGTTGAAAAGACTTTATTGCTTTACTGTTGAAATGACATTTTTAACAATGAATATTGTCAAAAATCATTTACGTAACAAAAAATGATATCAGTCGATGAATGATTGTCTAGTTTGTAACTCATTCATTGAAAATGATATATTGATCAAGATTATCTGCAACAAAGAAATTATACAACGATTTAAAAATATGAAAACTCATTGAAAAGAATTTAATAATTAAATTAACGTTAAGCGTAACAAAATAAATTGCAAGTTACATTTATATGTTTTAAATGGTAATTAAATTTTGTTGAGTTATTTATTTATTTTGTTAGTTATATTTTTAATCATATATTTTTTGTTTCAACTCAATTTTTTATTCTTGTTCTCTATGAACAAAAAATATTGGCTTCGCCACTTACTGTTAATTTGGGGGTATAGGGGTATGTTGGGTCAATTTAATATGAGATAAGTTTAAGGGCTTAACTTTTCATGTTTCATTAGTTATGGAGTTTTTGGTATATCGGGTGTTCCAAGTCACATGAAAAGGGTTATTCTGTGCCTCAGTGAAGACGCCACAAAAAGTAAAAATGGTAACCATTAAATTCGGAGTTAAAACATAGAGTGAGTCACCATAAACATAGCACAAAAGAGCGAAAAATTGTTATTATGATCAAAGCACATGGCAAAACGGGCAACAAGCATGGTTGGGTATTGTGATCAAAACATCACCTTTAGCAGTTTGAAATCAACGGGGGGTCATACTATCACGTGAATTAAGATTCTTTTCTTTAATTAGAAAAAAAACAAAAAAAGAGAGATTCTTTTCTTTAAAAGTTTCTTTTTGTGCGCAAGCTTTAAAGATATATCTGGCAGGTATGCAAGCTGATATCTATCAAAGTGAGTAATCCTTTATTAAAATGGATTGCCCAAAGACCACACCAAATATTAACCATTGACTACATCATAATCACATGATTTGGTGTAAATTTTGTCAAAGTTTGAGCATCATTTACACTGATTATTAACAATTCCATTTGAGAAGTTACAAGAAAAGAAAAAAAAAAAAAGGTTTTGAGTTGCAATCATTTTTTTTTTTTAAACCACCCAAAAAAAAGTGTCACCTACTTTTATACTATTACTTTAAAAAGACTAATCAAGTTACGTTTGAAGCTCGCTAAAATTATTTATAAAATTCAGTCTCACATAAAAAAAATTAATGTGAAATTTAGCACTTATGAGCACGGTTATAATACATCCATTTAATGTGTTACCCATTTAATATGAGACTAACTTATTCAGAAGTCACACTTTCCTTTTACGTGTTATCGACTAAATTAGTATGTGTAATGCTAGAAACTATATTTATCTCACAATGTTTACATGATAATTTCAACTAATCCTTAGATGAATTATTGTATAAAAGAAAAAAAAAATCAAAAATTGGTTGGAATTAACATATTAGCATTGTATGATAGATGTAAAAATAAAAATGTGATATATAATATTACTATATGCCCTACTTTGATTCCATTTTGTTGATGTGATATTGATAATCCGTCTTTGAATATTTATTTTTTTAAACAAGGGTTGATACAAGAGTATTGAGTAATGCTAGAAATGAGATTTTTATTCTGCAACTATTGTACAATACTAACGTATCCGTTCCAACCAACAATTGAATTTTATTTCTTTTTAATAATGACTAATTCAATAGTTAATTAAAACGGTCATATAAGCATTGTGAAATAAAAATATAATATATAATATTTTTTTTTAATATAATGACCGATTGACACTGTCCCATCATTAACATGCAATAAAAATGAGTTTCTAACATTTATCCGATCAAAATTATAGAGTTAACTAACTTGATTTTGACCAGTTTTAAGGTCTCTTAATAAAACAGCAAAGTGCCTTTCACGGTTTGTGCAATCATTTTCTTGCAACAGGGGATTAGAATGAGGAAAGTCAAAGAAGTGAAGGAAAGCGTCAAGTAATGTGATGGGACCTTTATTAGTGCTTAATCATGCACTTTAACTAACACGTCAATTTGCTTAAAAGGAGATCTGCATAAAGTGGTTTTGGTGGACCAATTAAAGCGGATTTTGGTTCATTTACGCCAGGCGTTGCGCCATGTTCTTTGCTAAGGCCCAAAATGAAATCATTTAATATTGTATATTATCAACTTCTCTTTTTAAAAAATATTATCAAACAACCTAAAATATATATATATATAATCAAAATTTATTTTTATTTTGATGTCACATCAAAATATTGTTTTAATAAAAAAAAAAACACTCTAAAAAAGTTAACAAGGAGCCATATTTGTCTATTTGGGTTTAGTTTATTCATTGGAGATGAAGCCCTGCTGCCCTTTATATTTGACTTTAGAAAAAAAAAAAAAAAGAAAGAAAGAAAGAAAGAAGAAAAACTAAACCTGCTATGGCAACATGGCAACCACATTTTGTCAATTAATATGATATCACGGACTTTGTGGGTGTTGCGTTTTGAAAACAAGTAGCCATTTAATTTATGAAATATGCTCGGGTATTTATAGTTTTTTACTACAAGACTTTATAGTGGTAGCCAACATTTTATGAAAGTAGGTATAATGTGGAGTACTACTTAGTAATACGCATTTAAGTTCTAACATGACAAGTTTTATGTAGATTGTAATGTTAGTTAGTAAACATGATAAGTGTTATGTGGAGTAACATGTGATGGTTCATATTTTTGTCATTGACATGACAAATGCCACGTGAATTTGTAAAGAATTTATAATAAAAGCAATA
This sequence comes from Betula pendula, assembly GCA_900184695.1. Lineage (NCBI taxonomy): Eukaryota > Viridiplantae > Streptophyta > Magnoliopsida > Fagales > Betulaceae > Betula > Betula pendula. The sequence continues at coordinate 131,098 of FXXK01000512.1, read as the reverse complement.
ATATTCTAGTAACAATTGTATCTCTTTAGTATTTTTCATATTACCGGCTAATTGCATAAAATGATGGTATTTTTTTAGAGCTGTAATCAAGTCGAGTCAAGCTTTACGACTTCAAAACTGATTTATTTATAAGAATACTTATTTGAATCGAATTATGAAATATGTGTTTAAGCTTGACTCGTTGAAAGGTCGGGCGAACTTGAGCTCATTGAGCATGCCATTCGAGCCGAGCTAAGTAAAACTACTTTTATTAAATTATATAAATTCTCATATGTAGTTTGTTTTTTTATCTTTAACTCAATTTGGAGGAAATATTGTCTTTCATTTTATGTTATTTTAACCTATTTCAAAAAGGTGAATTTCATGGTTAAGATTAATATTGTTATATTTATCGGTGTAAATAATATCACATTATTTCAATTTATGCGCCAACATATTTATGAGATTGCATCATTTAAACTCTTAGATATTAATAACAATAGATTATGACTATAAATTTATAAAATGACTCGTTGAAAAAGAAAAAGAGAAAAAACTTAAATTTACCAAACTAACCTCCTTGATGGGCACACACGTGCTACATCATTATCATCATTCATCAATCTTTTCTTCATAACACAAAGACACAGACACATAGATCTGACAGAGACAAAAACAAACCTCAGATCCTTGGGAATCCCATAATTCCTCCATAACAACCACCATATCTGACTCTTTTATTTGTTACTAATATACAACGTAGGTATATACCTAATCTCCTTCTCTTTCTCTCTCCATAATCCAAAACTCTTTCGGTCTGTCTCTCTCTGGAACTCAACCTGTCTTGATTGAAAGCTAAGTCTTTCTCTGATACACAAAAGTGTTAGTGTGAATGTGAAGAAAACGACACCAAAGAATACCCAGAAAGTGTTCCTTCAAGACCCAGCAAAATCCATTCCTCTGGTTCCTGAATATACACTCTCTTCAATACCATCATGACAATTCTCAATTGAGTTTTTGTGGGGTTTCTGTGATCTGGGTATTTCAGCTGAAAATGGGTTGAGCTTTTGGTGCAATATGGGTTGTATTGGACCGTTTCTAGGTGTTCCGGCTGGGTATTCTTACGAATCTTGAAAGACTATGGCGTTGTTCCGGAAGTTCTTTTATCGGAAGCCCCCAGACGGGCTTTTGGAGATCTCTGAAAGGGTTTATGGTATGTTTCTAAAGGTTCCATTTTTGTGAATTTTGGTCATTTGGGTGTTGAAGATTAATACGACCCAAAAAAGAAATTGAATTGGGGGGTGAGGGGGGGGGGGTGCTAAAGATTAATGGGTTTCTGTTTAAATTCTTATTATTTAGTTATAGCATTGTGAATTTCCATCATTAGTGTTAATGGTAGTGCCTCCGAACATTGTAATATATATAACATTGAGTCTTTACTATATAGGCAATGGGCTGCCATGGTTCTCACATTATTATCAGTCTAATTGAGAGTTGCTCAATGTGTAACTAGCATCTTTATATATCTTTGGAGATGAAGATTCTGTATATAAAGCTTATATTATATATTGTAAAGCACTAAGAACGTCAGTGAAATGGAGATAACCTCTATGTCAATTAACTACCGAGGCTGAATCTGTTGTTGTGGAAGTGGAACTGTTAAATGAACAATTTGTGTCACAATTTTTAGTATATATTCAGAGAAACTCTTTGGGGGGAAAAATGTTAAATTTCCGTTGTGTAGCAATATTCTTTCTGGGTGATGATGTAAGTTGGTACATAAATGAGGCGTAAAGAAAAGATAACTTACCAGAAAATCTTCGACGAACTCAATTCTTATCAAAACCGGTGCAGCCTTATTCGAGCAATGTTGGTGTTCATCACAAGTAGTTTTGACTGGCCATTGAATTATATTATCTGAAAATGATTTAAACCATTTCCCTTGGAAACTTGACCTAATACTGTTTTTAAGTGAAGCACAATCAAGCAGTATTTCTCATATGTGAAATATCATAATGTGAAAATTTTCACAAAGTTCATACACGGAAAGTCCTTAGTTGCTTTACAAACTCTGACAGATTCTGGACATGCTATATTTGCACAAGTGTTGTACTGCAATTAATGCTACACAGACACATATGTGGACATATTTATATATGTATATGTACTATTTATGCATGCATATGTAAGTACACTGTGTACATGCACATGCACATGCACAAGTGTGAATCGGGTCTATGTTTACATTCATTTAGTCTAATACTAGAATATATAAATTTGGTTTCCAAAAAACACATGCATTAAATTGCAATTAATCCATTTTATTCGCTGTAAAAGCTTAAAGAAAAATGACTTCCTTATCTGTATAGCCTTTGCTTGTTGCCTTATTTTGAGTGTTTTGGAGGAAACACATGTACATTAGACCCGAATATGAAAATCACATTGTTATTTTTCTAACTGTAAAAGGATCTACAGAAGATTTTACTTATATGGCTCTGATCACTCTGTTTGCACATGTAGTCTTTGACTGCTGCTTCACCACGGATGTTTGGGAGGAAGATGGATATAAAGTCTACATAGGAGGAATAGTAGGTCAAGTCCGTGAACACTTCCCTGATGCTTCATTCATGGTCTTCAACTTCCGAGAAGGAGAGAACCAAAGCCAAATTGCTAACATATTGTCTGAGTATGATATGACCGTGATGGATTATCCACGGCACTATGAAGGGTGCCCATTACTCACAATGGAGATGATCCACCACTTTTTAAGATCAAGTGAAAGTTGGCTGTCACTTGGGCAACAAAATCTGCTTTTGATGCATTGTGAACGAGGTGGATGGCCAGTTTTGGCTTTCATGTTGGCTGCCCTCTTGGTTTACAGAAAGCAGTACACTGGGGAACAAAAAACTCTGGACATGATTTACAAGCAAGCACCTCGGGAACTTTTGCAGTTAATGTCACCACTGAATCCAATGCCTTCGCAACTGAGGTACCTTCAGTATGTCTCCAGAAGAAATGTCGGCTCAGAATGGCCCCCACTAGATAGGGCACTTACGTTGGACTGCGTCATTATTAGATGCATTCCTAACATGGATGGAGCTGGTGGTTGCCGTCCAGTATTTAGACTATACGGACAAGATCCTTTTATGGCTGCTGATCGGACTACCAAAGTTTTGTTCTCAACTCCAAAGAGAAGCAAACTTGTTCGGCATTACAAGCAGGTCAATCTGAGTCTTTTAACTCTTCCAATATGATTGCCTTTCTATCTGTGAATTTAGTTAGGGTTCTTGCTGGAAGAGAAAGAAGAACTTATCTTCATTTAATTACGTAATTGACTTGATTGGTTGCCCTTCCTAAGATTTATCTCACTTTTAGAAAGACTAATCACTTTGTGTGCAGTATATTTGTTTGTCTAGATTGTGTTTCATAATTATTCATGTTTCTTTCTTCCAGTGAATAATACTGGTTACCAAAGGTAAAGCTCATAATCCTTGATTCCGATGTTGCTGATGTATGTGACATAAAAGTGCCATTACCCAGTGTTGGTCCTGCCGAGCGGGATCCTGGGAGGGTGGCTTGGATAATGCATATGATATAACAATTTATAAGTTTTTAATCCAAGACAGTTCTCACCATTAGCATATAACGAATCTGCTACATTTTGTAAATCTTGTCCATTAGTTGCCTTGAATGGAGAGGATATCTACCTTTTAAAAATGGTAAGTTGTTCAATTCACAATGCGAGAGAAAACATGCAAATGTCATAAGACTGTTGTGTGATGATCTATGCGTGGAAATAATTCTGGTCATAGGTCAGCTAATTAGATGAATCAACAACTGAATAAATTGAAAATTTGCCTCTGATGGTTCCATATGTGATTTTATTATCATGGTCATTGTTGTTGTTATGTTGTTAGTTATTTTGCTTTGTGTTGTTATTGAATATATCTTTATGAGAATATATGGATGGTCAGTTTTTGAGAAATGGAGATTAGAGCAGAAGAACTCCATAACAACTGAGAAAGGTTTTGTCAAAAGCAAGTGCCTCAGTTCTTCATATTTTTGGTATTTTTTTATTTCTACAAAAAAGATTTTGGTATTTTTCTAATTTAAATGGAATAAAACTTCAAAAGTATCCTTGCCCATTTTAATCAAATTTAAACTGGCTGTAGTGACCTTGTAGTTAAGATAAATCCAAATTCTATTACAAATGTTGAACAGGACTATGAGGCCCATATATTTAGAGTGACTGAGTCGGTACCTTGTCACCATTTGGAATGGTTAAGTCACTGCCACTTGTTAGCCTGGTCAGAAGCATAAATATTTGTTTCTCATGGTTTCATTTCTCTTTATGTTGATGCATTGCGTATGAAAGGGAGCACAAAATTGCATAACAATTTACTTTTCTACATTATTCTAATGTGATTTTTGTTCTTACCATCTTGTAATACAGGCAGATTGCGAACTTGTTAAATTTGACATCCATTGCCATGTCCTAGGTGATGTTGTTCTTGAGTGTATTAGTTTGGATGATGACCTGGAACGTGAAGAGATGATGTTTCGGGTTATGTTCAATTCAGCCTTTATAAGATCAAATATTTTAATCCTTAACCGTGACGAAATTGACTTCTTATGGAATGCTAAGGATCAATTTCCCAAGGATTTTAGAGCAGAGGTATTAATCAATCTCTCCCAGTTTGGTACAACATAATTAAGAACTATGAGGATATGGTCTTAATCATGAGATTCCCACTATTAAGGTTTTGGTGAAACCTGATTATAACCTCATATAATATTTATTGTAATGGTATGTTATATGTCATTTAGTAGTTCTTGGATTCTGCTACTTCTCTTATGTGATCTGACAACTTGTGAAGGTTCTTTTTTCGGAGATAGATGCTGCTACTTCTCTTGTTCCAATTGATTTGCCTGGTATCGAGGAGAAAGAAGGCCTTCCTGTGGAAGCATTTGCCAAGGTTCAAGAGATTTTCAGCAATGTGGATTGGCTAGATCCAAAGGCGGACGCAGCGCTAAATGTGCTCCAACAAATCACAGCATCCAATATCCTTCAGGAAAGATTGGAGACCTTTTCTGTGTGTGCTGCAGAAACAGGTAGCTTGTTGCTAGATTCAACTCTTGAAAAACTAAAATCAGAAACCGATGCCTCTGAAAACAACATCACTAGTCCCACATCGATGGCTATGCTCCAACAAATCAAATCATCAAATGCCCTTCAGGAAAGACTGGAGACCGTTTCTGTGCCTGCTGCAGAAGGTAGCTTGTTGCTGGATTCAACTCCAGAGAATCTAAAATCAGAATCAAAGGCCTCAGAAAAAAACACCAGGAGTCTCACATTGATGGCTCAAGGGAAACAATCTATTCCCTCTTTTAAACCTTCTCTAGATTCTATTTCAGTTGGGAAGAAGATTGAACCCCAAGAGTTACAGATTGCTCTCCAACGGCCTGCCAACTCGAAGATCATATCTCAAAGAGGACCTCCAACTTCCCTATCAGCTCCAGTTTCATATGCTAGTTCCTTGCAAGGCTCACCTCTGCCTATATCAAGATACCACAGTGCACCCTCGGCCCTTGGCATTACAGCTTTGTTGCATGATCACGCCACATCTAATAGTGAGGAAGTCAAGCATGCGGTGACAGTATCTTTACCTTCCCCTACTACTTCAGCTTCTTCTGTTTCAAATTTAACTAAACCTGTACAGCCAATTAATGCGCATATTGCTTCAAAGCTACTACCTTCACTGCCCCCTTTCTCAGTGCAATCTTCAATGGATGCTCCTACAACTACTGGAAAAACTTCTGCAGCTCCTCCATCTCAGTTGATGTCTCCACCAATTTCAAGTATGATAGATTATTCACCTCCCCAACAGCCTGGGACCAAAATACAGTCATTGTTGCCTCCCCCTTCCCCTCCTCCACCCCCACCTTTTTCAGGGGCATCTCCATTGTATGCTACCGAGAGTTTACATTCAATCCCCTCTCCCCCTCCTCCACCTCCTTCTTTTTCATGGGCATCTCCATCTTCATCTGTTAAGAACTCATTTTCAACTCCTCCCCCACCTTCACCCCCTTCTTTTTCGGGGACAGCCTCATCTTCCACTATCAAAAATTCATTTTCAACTCCACCTCCCCCTCCTCCACCTCCTTTTATAATAAAACCTTTATCATCCTCTTTCAAGACCTCATTTTCAGGTCCCCCTCCTCCTCCTCCACTCCCTGCAGTTCCTACTTCAGATGCTTGTGTTCCTTCTGCATTACATGTGAAGAACTCAGGAACTACGTCTGCCCCTCCTCCACTGCCTCCACCTCCTCCACATTCTGGGCCTGCCTCAGGTCCTACTAGAACACCTTCAGCACCTCCGCCACCCCCTCCTCCTGGTTCTGCTTTGAAGGATTCTTCCTTAAAGAACTCTGCTCATGTTCCGCCTGTACCACCCCCTCATGTGAAGAACTCAGCAGCCACATCTGCCCCTCCTCCACTGCCTCCACATTCTGGGCCTGCCTCAGGTCCTACTAGAACATCTTCAGCACCTCCGCCACCTCCTCCTCCTGGTTCTTCTTTAAAGGATTCTTCCTCAAAGAATGCTGCTCATGTTCCACCTGTACCACCCCCTCCAGCTCCTTTTGCTGGGTTAACAAAAGCTGGTAGTGCCTCTCCACAGTCTCACTTGGGAGTTAGAAATGGAAATGTATCTCCAATTCCTGGACCGCCTTCATTCAGTTCAAAAGGAGTGGGCCTATCACGCGCAAGTCCCAGACATCAAGCTCAGCCTAAAAAGACCAATCTTAAGCCATATCATTGGTTAAAGTTGACAAGAGCCATGCAAGGAAGTTTATGGGCTGATGCACAGAAAGCTGATGAAGCTTCCAAGTATGCTTTGTCAATCATCTTTCCGTCACTTTTTGAAAACAGTGTTTTCAGTTCATGTGATTCTTGTAGACATTTTATTGTCCTTATTTGTTTTTATGTGTGACAGGGCTCCGGAGTTTGACATGTCAGAGCTTGAGAGTCTTTTCTCTGCGGCTGCACCAAATTCAGATCATGGAAGCGCAGGTGGAAAATCAAATCGTCGTGTCTCTGGAGCGAAGTCTGAAAAAGTTCAGCTGGTTAGTGTTTATCTCTATTTGTATGGAGCTTATTATAGTTCTTTCCATTTCATTGACTCAAAACTCTGTTTTTACATTTTGCCAAAGCTGGCATGACTTGCTTTATAATGTGAAACAACCAGGATTCACCTGGTTCTGGCTGGTAATTTTTCTCAAGGGGCTGTGTTGGGGTTGGACTGTTCAAGCTAGGAAAAAAAAGAAAAAGAAATCAGGTTTGGGTTGGCCTCCTAGTCCTTACGGGTAATGACTGGGTTAACACTCGAGTTCTTGTTAGAGAAATCTATATTGGGCGTATGTGTTATAAAATTTAGGGAAAACTACACTTATCTTCCTCAAACTACTATGCAATTTGCAATATCCATTTAGGAAAAACTACACTTACTTTCTTCAAACTACTACGCAATTTGCAATGTACCCTCAACGTTCCAATTTTTGCAATGTACTCTACCAATCTACAACTCAATTTGCAATGCCTCCCTTTTGTCAAGATTTTTTGTTAACTTAAATGGCAAGCACATCACGTGACCCACACATGACACAAAATGTCCATTATACCCCATGAAATTTGTAAAATACAACCATATCCTTAGCTTTTTTAAAAAACTTTGCTGGGAGGTGACCCACAGCCAGCTTTGGGAGGGTTTTTTTTCCTCAATTTTTTGTCTTATGTAGGGTATTTTTGTCATTTCAGATCACATGAAATGACTATTATATACCCCCTCCATTAAGATTTAACAGAAAATCTTAATGGATAGGGAGTCATTACAAATTGAGTGGTAGATTGGTAGGGTACATTGCAAACATTGGAACATTGGGGGCATTGCAAATTGCATGGTTGTTTGAGGAGGGCAAGTGTAGTTTCCCTTAAAATTTAGTACTATTATTACAAAAATATGTAATAATAGTAGAATACTATTTAATGAAGCACTTTGCACTGAGGGTGTTCAAATTGCCTTTTCCAACTCTTGTGATAGAAGGATGGTTTAAGTGATTATCTAATTATCAAGAAAGGAAAATTGAAGTGATCAGATCTGTTATTACTTAAAGTTGATTTATTTTTTTTTGATAAGTAAGAAAATTTATTAAAAAGCGTAAGACGCCCCTAAGTATACAGACAGTATACACAAGAGGCCCAAACACAGGGAACCCTCAAACCCTCAAACCCACAACCCTCAAACCTGAAACCCACAAAACAGCAACACCTAATACTAACAGACACACAAAGTTAAAAAACAAGAGGCTTGCCTCTCCCCCTCCTAGTGGAAGCACCCTTAGCTTCGTACTTGATGGAGCATTCTAAATTTTTAAGCTCCTTTCTATCCTTCACCTTCCGGGGAGTAACCTCACTGGGAAGAGAAGCTCCACCTTTCCCCACACCAGAAGAAACAGACGGGGCACTGAACGACAACACGGCCTCAACGATCATGCTTTTGTCCATCCTCAAAAACCCGCTTCCCCTCAACTTACGGCTATAGCGCTGCATGGGCTTATAGGACATCACTGGCAGCGGCCACAAAACAGAACCCAAAGCGCTTCGGTCACAGAACCCAGGGACTGAAGCCCACCCGGAGCCAACTCTGGCCTTGAAATCCCACCCGGAACCAACCTAGTGCACAAGACAGATCCGGGGACCTTAACCGTAGAAACAGAAGGAGAAGGGGCCAAACCTGAAGCACTCGAACCTAAAGCACTTGATGGCAGAGAATTAAGAAAGCCTCGCCGAAGAAGGCTCTTCATCGGTCTAGCCCGCACGAGTGCAGAAGAAGTAGCCACTTTGAGACTCCCATCAACACTGGCCCACACCAACGCAAAAGGAGAAGAAAAGGTCGGAATCTGAAATTCCGGCGTTATCTGGTCAACAGTGGGTCGCTCCATCACAGAAGAAGAAGACGAGGCCGGAATATGAATTTCCGGCGATATCTGGACAACAGTGGGTTGCTCCAACACAGAAGAAGAAGGGGCCGGAATCTGAGATTCCGGCGATATGTGGACAGACACCAACGGCGGGATCACACCATCGACACAACCGCAGTCCACCGTCACAACCAAAATCCCCGGAGACAGACCAGCCAACAGAGGAAACTCTGGCGACACCAACGACGAAGACGCCGGCGTTTCGGAGGCTTGGGCAAACCTATGCTCAATAACGGAACCAAGCCGACGAGGCCTTTTGCGACTTAATAAATAATCTTCTCCAACACCATTTTAAGCTTGTTTGCTAGAATGTCAGCAACAATTTTGTAGATGCCCCCCACAAGACTAATCGGGTGAAAATCTGTGAGGTCAACAGTCCTTGGAATCTTTGGAATAAGGGCGATAAACGTAGCATTAAGGTTCCTCTCAAACTTGTGAAGTGGCTTCCGCTATTTGAAGCGCTTTCTTCAGTCGTTTTGGGTTGTCCTGAGTTATGCCTGAACATTTTGTTGATTTGTTTGACTGTTGGTGGTCCTATGGTAGGCCTAGGAGTGCAGCAGTGTGAAAAATGGTGCCTACGTGCCTCTTTTGGTGTTTGTGGAGAGAGAAGAATGATAGAAACTTTGAGGATAGAGAGAGGCGTTGGTGGGTATTTTACCTATGTTTTTTGATACATTGTATCTTGGATGACGGCGTTTGTTTCTCCTCTGTCACTCAGTTATAGTGATTTCCTTGTTTGTTTTGCTCCTTAGTTAGATGTTTCCTTTTATATACTTCATGTATACTTAGGAGTGTCTTACTCTTTTTTTGCCCTTTTTTTTTTCTTCAATGAGATTGGCTTAGTACTTATATATAGACAAAAAAAAAATGTAAGTCACGAAAAACATTCGTGATATCCTCTTTTAAAACATCCTAGCAAGCTTGGAAGAATGCCATACAGAAACCATCAGGGTCCTGCGCCTTATCACTATTCATAGGTTTCACTACCTCCTTCACCTCCTTTTCCTCAAAAACTCTCCAACCAACTAGCCTTGGCGGCCTCAATGGAATCGAAGGAAAGGTTTCCAAATATATAGGGAATGTGATTTTACTTATCAAAAAAATATATAGGGAATGTGATTACACAATACAACTCATGAATTGACGGCTAGTGGGGGGACACCTCACCAGGGGCAGCTGGTGGGGACACCTCACCAGGGGCAGCTGGTGGGGACACCTCACCTAGAAGCCTTGAAAATTCCAGTCCTATCATTTTAATACTAATAAACAAATATAGAGCAAACAAAAGAGAAACATCAATTACAGCAGGACCTTTTCTGCTCATAACATCCTACTTTCTTTTTTGCATATTATTCTTTGCTGAATTTCTAATGGACAAGAATACATGTTATCATTTGAATCTTGACAAAATGTGAGCAAATATACATCCTAAAATACCATGGGATATGCAAATTCATGACCCCCAATTGTTAGTTTTCTCAAGAGCTCTCATCTCCTGAAATAAAGCTTCTTTCCAACTTGGATTTAAGTTTATGTCCTTTAAGCTTCAGGGGCAAAGATGCAGTATACAACAAGGTTGAACATGTAATATATGAAGGTGAGAGAGATTGGTAAAACATTGGGATATTTGATGTTGAGTGCATAAACTCTTGGAAAATATAGATGGCAGGTGCTGATTGTCAACAGTACAATGAGGATAAATTGAGAAAAATGTTAGCAGCAATAACTAGTTATGAAGAGACTACATGAGAGAATTTTAGGGGTGTGGTGGTCTGATCCTGTTTAAGTAATAAACCTGCATCTTTTTGACAAAATAAATATCTTCTCACCTTGTTGCTTCTAGCCCTTTTGTGGTGCTTTTGAGTGAAGATATAAGATAAAGATGGACGAAAAAGAGATATTCATTCAAAGAAACTCTTTCTTTGTCAGAGAATGGTAACTGTCTCTTTGATGAGTATATTGGAGGAGACTATCAATATGGGACGGAGGGAGTATCAATATGGGACAGAGGGAGTATGTTGGACTATCAATATGGGACAGAGGGAGTATATTGGAGGAGAGATTGGAAATATGTAACAAAGTGACCGGGGACACATGGAAAAGAAAGCAGGTATACAAGTCATGTCATTGAAGGTGCTTGAATTTATGACTAAGGAGTAGATGATAAATGGGATGCTTATAACTAAAGATGAGGAAATGGAAAAGTGAAGATTGATGAGGTGATTGTTGATGTCTACATCCGATCCATTAAGTGTCTAGACAATCTTAATCTCTTGTAAGAGGCCCACGAAATGTGAAGAAGTAGAAGACAGGTGCATGTTAGGTCACTGTTGTTTGGGTGATCAATTTGGATGGATAGGACTGTTTACCTGGTAATTGTAGGTTTTTTATTTGCTCATCATATAAATAGTGGTGTAATTGCTGAAAGTCATTCATTCAGCAGGGTGCTGGAGAATTGAACTTCATACTAAATCTGTGCAGACCAAATAACCAGGTGCTTTTGGAGCCATAGTTTGTATTATGGCTTACAATAGTTTTCCTTATTTCATCTTCAGTACAAAGAGAAAACCTTTTGTTGATTGTATTTTTGTCTGTGTGATGATATGTGCATTGTAGCTTCTTCTATTTTATAGATTTTGTCTTGATAGATAGCTAATCGTTGATAGAACATCTAGTTTTGCTACCTCATATGGAATTTACTTGTTCTTGCAGATTGAGCTAAGGCGGGCATATAATTGTGAAATCATGCTTACAAAAGTTAAAGTTCCTTTGCCTGAATTGATGGTAAGTTACTGCTTATAGCATTCTTTTTTTTAGCACTTCTTATGGAATTCATTTGCACATAAATGCTTCTTTAATGGCTCAGTTGAACTTGAGGTTCTATAGGGGTTATACATGTCTTACAGTTTTGAAATGCAAAATTTAAGCTTCTAGTTTGTTCATTTTTATATAAATGATTGACATATTATTGCTTTCCTTTGACTCTATTACTTTAACTAATTTATTTGCTTCATCTTGTTCTCCTGGACTTTTTATTTTTATTTTTTATTGTTTTTGATAAGTAATCTTGATCTGTATGTTGTATAGGTACTTGGTGTGACTTTATGATTCTATGTACCAAATTGAATTCTTAAAGCATGCTTTTTTAGTAAAAAGTTATTGCTTCTTGACAATCGGTTTTTTTTTTTGGGGGGGGGGGGGGGGTTGGGTTATCTGCATCATCTTTTCTAATCCCATACTGCCACATTAGAGTAGGAAATATCTCTTACATGTAGGCACAATGTACTAGGAAACCTTCCAAAATCATTGTATATTAATTGGCAGAAGATCAGTAGAATGTCTGGAAACAGTAACTGCAGATTTCATAGATTTTATGAAGGAAGAGTTTGGTTCAAGGTGGGGTTTAACTGGGGGTGGCAATCCAATAGTGCCCCTTCATTCGAACTGTTGTAATTATATGACCATGACGTCTCTTTTGTGATCTATTTCCCCCACCTTCACAACTGGTATGCATTATTGATTTATTTATTTTTTGAAATTAAATAAAATTTTAATTCCAAGTTCAATCCCATTACTTGGATATTATGACTTATCTGGGCAATGGAATTCAATTTCTATATATTCTCAAGCTTGATGTCCAATTCTATACACATTCAAATTTTATGCCCGATTGTAGCTGTATATTTGTTTGTGTCAAAAATGACTATTTTGTACTTGAACCTTTCTATATATGGTCATTGAATAGCAAAAAGTATGAAAATATGATTCATGATGTTACCCATATCAGAAAAAATCTCATGATTGTTGAATTGTCTAAAATTGGTTCTGATGTAATGGAATTATTACTTTTTTTTGGGTATTCCATGTAATGTTTGCATTTCTCTGTGATTGTTTCGATGAAAATTGTGTGAATCATAAGATAATAATCTTTCGATCAAGTTGTTTGGAATTTACTCTATAAATGTGAGTGTATGTGTGTGTTACTTCTCTTTTGGTTTTAACAGCTGTGCATGTTTGATAAACACCAAGTCGCACAATTATTTGTGTCCACATGTGTTTTCCCCTGAAGTGTAGTCCTGCATATGTTGTTTAAATTCTAATTTGGTGCCCGTCTTGAATTTATACTTTCTTCTTTCTAAACTTCTTATTCTGCAATGTTATCCAACATTACTTGTAATTTCATTTATTTTTTGTTAAGAAACTTTCGACAATATTGTTTAGTTAGTTTTTGACTTGACTGTCGAACATAAGTTTCTGGTGTTACCAAGACACAATCATGGACAAACACAAACAACTTAAACACATATTAACTAAAGATCTAATGGAAGCTTATATTTACCATTGCTACATATTGGGGAGTTTGAAGTGATATACAATTCTTTAGTTAACAGATCCTATTCCATAAAATGGATCTTTGAATGGCCTCTTACATTACTGCTTCCCTGCCCATTTCTTTAGAGTTCAGTCCTTGCCTTGGATGAATCAGCACTAGATGTTGATCAGGTTGAGAACCTCATAAAGTTCAGTCCAACGAAAGAAGAGATAGAATTGCTAAAGGTATTGGATTTTATTTATTTATTTATTTTCAGTTGAAATCTTCTACTCCATGTCACTGAATATTATATTTCCAATTCGAGTACAGTATGTAGATATTTTCTTATGTTTTTTTTGTATTATAATCATGCTTTGATGTTCAGGGTTATGGAGGAGATAAGGGGAACTTGGGAAAGTGTGAACAGGTGAGGGAATTTTTCTTCTTTTTCTCTTTGCTTTCTTTCTCACATGTAAGTTCTTCTTTGTGTACTGTGGCTGATGCGACCATTACAATTGAATGGACAAAATGTAGGTCTTGAATTGTACATTGACCATCCTTTTAGTCCATTAAAATAAGGCCAGGAAAGATGACATACAGGCGATCATCTATGTGCTGTCAATTGCATTATTTTTTAGCTTATCATTCAAGTTGGAGTCCTGCTTCTGTATTAATACTTGAATTTTCATGATGTTCTGACTAACTGACATGTATGTTTTCTGACAGTTCTTCTTAGAATTGATGAAAGTGCCACGGGTGGAGTCAAAGCTGAGAGTTTTTTCCTTTAAGATACAATTCCATTCTCAGGTTAGATGACTATCTATTTTATCATTTTTCCACATGCTTTCTGTGGTTGTTGTCCTTGCTGTTATGTCAACCCTTATCTTGTATTTCTTTCAGGTTTCTGACCTTAGAAATAATTTGAATGTTGTCAATTCTGCATCTGAAGAGGTGAGTTACATTTTCATATTACGTTCTCTTGTGTCTTCAAAAGTCTTTTCTGTACGGTTGTATCTCTTACACTATTTTCACAATTGTGCTTATCAGATCAGGAATTCGGCCAAGTTGAAAAGAATCATGCAAACCATCCTTTCTCTGGGTAATGCTTTGAACCATGGAACTGCAAGAGGTGAGCTCAAATTTCCTTGGTAGTACTTGTGCCTCATCTTAAAGTATATGAATTTCAGACATACAATGTATCACTGTATACAAGAAATTAGCGATGAAGCCACTTGAGTTTCTAATGGTTATCATAATATAGGTTTGCCATATGTAAAGATATAAAGACAATTTAAAACTTCCAAGCCAAAAAAAAAACGAAAAGACAAAATCTTTCCTAGGCAGATTGCTATCACTTATTAAGGATGCGTTGAAGTTTTAGGGTATGTTTACGCGGAATGGTTATTCTCTCTTTGTTTGGATTGGCGCATTTCATATTTCTCTTTTGCCTAATTTTTCGCATTTTGCGGAGTTTTATATTTCTTTTTGCCTTTAGTGAGGCTTTTTCTTGTATACTTCCTGTGTACTAGGGTTGTGCTCCTTTGTGCATTTATATGATATGATATGAATTATTTATAAAAAAAAAAAGAATGAAAAAAGTGGAATAAAATAGCTTTGATGTTAAAGTATACATTTACTTTAGTACTTGAAGTAGTCATTCTCATAGTTATAAGGGAATGACTATTCCAAGGCTAATTCATTCCACCTTCTTCCATTTCTAATAAAAAATATTCGTTTTTTTAATGAAATGTCATTCAACGTACCAAACGTAATCTTAGTCTATGTTTAAACCTGATGTGACCATATTTTGGGTTTGAAGTAAATGCGAAAGGAAAAAAACTGGGGAATTGGTTGGCCTTATGACTGGGTGGCAGATATTTATCTGTTTTCATTTTGAAACCTGGCTGATCTACCCAAGGATTTTATTTTAGTTTGATATTAAGTAGCTATTGCTTAAATGAGGTGTAGATGTCTCCATCCTTTGGTTGATTGGAGTTGGACCTGCAACCTCATGGGTGCCATTGGGGTCATCTCAAATCCGGACCAAACTATCAATTTATTTATGGATTTTCTGACTGCTATAGATTAATGTGTATATATGGGGCATATATGTATTTGTTGACATCTGTCTTTATCTGTCGTGTGCTAGCTTTTCTCTAGAAGCTCCACTTGTTAGGGTTTGCTTTAACTATGCTGTACAATCATTCTTTGGAGCACCAATGCCTCTTGCTTTCTTCTTGCAGTACGTCTATAACATTATTCCTGCAGGTTCTGCTATTGGATTTCGATTGGATAGTCTCCTTAAACTCACTGATACACGGGCCCGGAACAAGAAGACGACACTCATGCATTATCTTTGTAAGGTAGAATATTTTTCGTTGAGCCCCTGCTGATTTTTTTTTTTTTTCTTTTCTGTCAAGTTTGTCTCATTAACTTAAATACATGCGCACTTGCCACTTTGATATTTTTTTTTCCCATTACATGAGCTTTCACTTTAAGTTCCCACATACAAAGGTATCTGTGGTGTGATGTAAGACGAGAGGGTTCCTTTTTTTGCTTTAAATTTTATCATCACTTGGTGTGTCTTCAAAATTGCATATATATTTGACTGCGTATGTGATGCAGTCATATAATCTGTACATTAGAAGGTGTAGAGGCCTGACTTCCTATGCACTCTCTCTCTTTCTCTGCATAAAGTGATACTACCCCCATCCCGTTTTGTTTAGGGGTGTGCATTAAAGATGGTAGAGTCGAAATGGGCTTGTTGCGTTCCGCCTCCCCTACTATCCGAATAATCGAAATGATGTCCAACTCTTTTTCAACCGAGGTCATTTTTGTCTGGCCTCCGCCTCCGAAATGTCGGAGGGGGAGTTGGGCGGAAGATTTGAAAGAGATTTGATTGTCTTCATCACATACGAAGACTCCTCATCTTCACGATCCTCGTCTGACTCTGGCCTCCACGCACTGAATCAACTAGAGAAGAAAGACAGCGACACATGGGAGACAGAGAGAGAGATAGTCTTGAACGTCATAGGAGAGGGGCAAAAGTGATTTAGGGTTTGCAGCGGGGGAACTTTTAAGGGCCCTATAAAACAATACTGTTTTTTCTTTTAGAAAAATCACTAAATATAAAACGTCATTTGTCCCCAAAAGAAATAATCAAACATAAAATGATGTCATTTATGAATTATATTTAAATAAATAAAGTCGGGTGGGTGGGTGGGATGGAATTCAGTCGGAAACTAAAACTGGACTTCACCCCCACCTCCGACTTTTGTTGGAAAGTAAAACTAAACTGGACTCTGCCTCCGCTTGCTGTAAAACACCGACTTGTGTGGGTTGGAACTGTGTTGGCAGCGGGTCGGAATGCCGGAAATCTGCACACACCCTTGGTTCTGTTTCATGTTGACAAAACACGAAGTTTGAGGATTAATGCACTGACACAAAGTTTAATGATAGTATAGGAAAATGAACACTTCAATGCTTTTACTTTTTGTAAAAATGAGATCAGTTTGGGACTTCTAGAAATGGAAATTGACCTCTGTTAAAGTATTGATTAAATGATTAAATTTACCTTTTCCTATCAGCTTAAGCTTTTGGGACAAGTGGTGATTTAACATGGTATCAGAGTCAATAGTCCTGAGTTCGAATCTTGACTCCTTCATTTCACCTTCCATTTCAATTAAATATTTCACGTGTTGAGCCTCACCTATTAAAAGGGAGTTTGAACCCACACGTGAGGGGAAGTGTTAAAGTATTGATTAAATGATTAAATTTACCTCTTCCTAACAACTTAAACTTTTGGGACAAGTAGTAATTTAACAACCTCAATTTGGGATGGTGGGAATCTCTCTCTCTCTTTGGTGGAGTGGTAGAAGGTAATTCCCCGTACCAGATGAACAATGTAAAGGGGTGCTATATATATTACTGAATTACAATGAAGTATTAATAGTGGGAGAGGCTCTTCAAAAGGAGAGGACTGAATGGTGTGCAGTGAGAAATTATAATCAAGAGTTGAGTAAATAAAAAGTAATCAAGGTTTGAAAACAAATTAAGAGGAGGGATCATCCAGGGATGCAGCTTGAATAAAGCAAGTGAGAGAGACCATTTCTCCTTTGGGAAGGAAAGAGCCTCTGCAGTGGCCATCCTTGTGCAGCTTGTTAATGCATTTCGACGGCAAAGTTATAGGTGCATTTTGCTGAGTGACTTTAACGGTATGGGAAAATGATAGCTTCCTACACCCCCCCCAAAAAAAAGGTTTCATTCTCGAAGAGAAGAGCATCCAGATGCAGAGGAAAACAGGATAACAGCTATGCAGAATTCATGATTCTTTGACTGTCCTTGAAAGTAGCTAGTCCCATGTCTTGAACTACTCGAATAACAATTGAATATTTTGTCTATGGATGAATTGAGTCAATGGTGGAGGAGGGTTAGGACAAAGGCATGTCTAATGTTGGAAGTTTATTATGCAGAAGAAAACATTAATAAACTATTAACTGAAACGTCCATAACATATGCCTTTATACATTGAGGGAAAGGATTTTAAGGAAAGTTTAAAGCATGTACTTGGTAGAAGTAACTGAACTATGGTCATTGTTGGAATTCAGTACATAATATCTGACATTATATCAGCCTCTCTGGGCTAGCTCACCATTGAAATTAATTTGAAGAGAAAGAAATGTTGTATTTCTTGCAGAATGTGGATATATTTTCAATTTGTTGTTAGTTGTCATTGAGAGATTTTCGTGTGACTTTTGATCTTTGCTAAAGTCGCTTCTCCCTCATTTTGTCCATTTTGAATTATGGAGTGTTTAAATTTTCAACGAAAAAAATATGGGATAAAGTCTTTGTCTGGGTTTAGTCTCAAGTTGATTTTACTAATTCATTTGGCGAAACTCAACTAAAGTAAGTCTTAATCTCAACCAATTGTGTTCTGCGCTACATGGATCCTTTTGCACCATCCAGTCATATATAGGGTCACTTCTTCTTACAAGGTTTCTTGGGATCTTTCAGTAGTTGATTAATCCCTGGGTACATCGTTTATAATCATATTCCTCCCCATCTCTGTCTACATCATTACGGTTTCATTTTACCCTTTTTGCTTCTCCAGCTCCAATCAGCATAAAAAATTGGGATTTTTGCACACTTCTGTTCAGGAAAATTCATTTATTCTTCTTAATAATCAAATTCTGCTTGACAAGCTGTAGGTGCTTGCTGAAAAGTTGCCAGAACTTCTAGATTTTCCAAAAGACCTTGTGAGTTTGGAAGCTTCAACAAAGGTATTCTTTCTTCTTTTTTTGGTATTGATTTTGTGGAAACTGTTCATTTCCTGTATTTTCTGTCTTTGTAGCTAAAAGTTTTTTTTACCATGCAGATACAATTGAAATATTTGGCGGAGGAAATGCAGGCCATTAGTAAGGGGCTGGAGAAGGTTGTACAGGAATTAACTGCCTCAGAAAATGATGGCCCTGTGTCGTATAACTTTTGCAAGGTATTCTGTGTATTGGCTGCATGTGTTCATACGTTTGAATTAAGTCTCTCTACATATGTTGCTGCGTAATTTTCCTGCTCTGATGGATGCATTGCTTTGAGGCATGGAATAATAGTTAATGGTTTCTCCCCTCCCCCCTTTCCCAGTCTATAGTGTAACGACTAAAGAAAAAGCACTAGCCACATTTGTGCTATAATTTCAAAAGGACTAATCAATTTAGAAATTTCTTAAAATCACTTATAAAGCTCAATTTCACC
Organism: Betula pendula; assembly: GCA_900184695.1. Lineage (NCBI taxonomy): Eukaryota > Viridiplantae > Streptophyta > Magnoliopsida > Fagales > Betulaceae > Betula > Betula pendula. The sequence goes on along the minus strand of FXXK01000512.1, from coordinate 112,020 downwards.
TAGTAAGTTATCGAATTCATAGAGTGTTTTTATAAATCACTCACTCTATGTAGGCCACTTATCTTTTCAATATAGGACCGAAGTGTTGTAATCTCCCCCCTTAAACCCCTAACGCCCTCGTCAATGCTACGTCAAGCGGTGCTGACAATACCACATGACATTACTAGGTGATTCTGATACTATTTGTAATGACCTAGGGAAAAACGCTAGTCATGTTACAACCCCAAAATGACTAGTTAATTTATAGCTTCTTTAAAATTTCTTATAAAGCTCAATTTCACTTAATAAGTAAACAATGTGGGACTTAATACCCATAAGTGTCTTTATAAACTACCATCTCTATATGGGTTACTTATCTTCTCAAAATAGGATCGGAGTGATATACATAGCTTGAAAGTATTTGGCTAGAGCAAATTCTGAAAAACAAATAGTATCTGTAACCTCTCTAAACCTGTCTATGTAGTGGTTCTTTGTAAGTTGTCGCACAAGTCTTCTCCGTAGACTTTTCCTTTCTTCCCTAACACTCAAGATAAGTGAATAATTAGTTGAAAAAGTCACTATCAACAATTTCTTAACATGATTGGTAATGAAGAGCAGAGTGAGTGAAGAGAAAAGTTGATGAGCTTGGTACATTGCTTCCAAGCCTTAGTCTCCCCTTTTAAAAGGTAGTGCAACTGCACATAATTTTGTGGCTAAAAGGAGGGAGGGGGATAAAACATAATTTTAATCTTTATCTAATATTGTTCTAGAAACTTAGGAATCAGAACATGTTCCCTTATACTAGTTGAGTTCCTAGACCCAAATCAGTCGCACTTAATGATTATAACTGAAAGCTGAAACAGTTGGCAAATCTCGCATTATGTGACATATATGGTTTTCATAAGATAAAGCTTGAAGTTATCAAAGTTAAAAGTCTAGTGAGGATAATAGATTTTACGTTATTTATCGATTGATAAATTACACACGCTCCCCTTGGGTCTTGAGCTCACAACTTTGCCCTTTACCCTATTCTTAAAGAGAAAGGAGGTGTTATTTTAGCTAGAGCTCATTGGTTTGCTGTAATAATAAATATTTCAATGATATCGTTAAAGAATCAGTCAAAACAAGTGAAGCTTTTTTTTTTTTTTTTTTTTTTTTTTTCCAGCTGTGAAGAACTTGACTATAAAGGTTTCTACTATCTGTTTAACTAAAGTTCAAAGGGTTCTGACTTCAGTACTTATCCGCTCCCTGACTGGCAGCTGCTGGGTTCATCTTTCCTAAACTTCCACCTGGTCTTTGGCCCATGCCGTGTGAGGCAGAAACTTGTCTCACGAATGGTTTCAGGGACCGAGCCCCAGCCCAGCAGTAATGGTGCGGCTTAGGTCAACTAACACAAAGAAGATACAGTTCCCTCAAAAATTGCCTTTGGGTTCAAAACTTTGTATGGGGAAGGAGTGTTGTTGGTTTCAAGGTTTTGATCATTTACATGAACTCACTTTTCATTCCAATTCGATGACTTATAAACCACCCAAAATGAGTGATTTGCACATGTTCGAGCATAATTGATCCCATTGTGCTGACCTGTTGCCAGTAAACTTTCTGGCCTCGTACAAGAATGGAAAACTGGAGTGTTTTCTGCATTGGTGGATAAAGAATCGTGAACATAATAATTTCTGGTTGACCATGGTCTACTAACTGGTTTTTTTCTTTTTGGGTAAGGCTGTTAAGAATTGTTATAAACCCATGAGTATAACTTCATTATTTGCCGCCTAGGGCACCTAGCAGAGTAGAGCATTCTGCTTGATCTAATGCCATTTGAAGAGGCCATCCCTTCTTTCTTGTTTAAACACTCACATTTGTCTCACTACTGCTTTGGGTTTATTTTGATTATTTTTTCTGATTAGAATTAATTCAGTTATTAATATTATTATCTTTCATTGAAATATTCAGACTTTAAAGGAGTTCCTTGGTTTTGCTGAAGGGGAGGTGAGGTCTTTGGCTTCACGTTATTCTAGTGTGGTATGCATCAAGCTCATTTTGATGGAGTTGATTTTAGATGATAGTAGGTGCTTGCGAAATGATATACACACAATACTAGACATATTTCTGAATTTGGATGTTTTCAGGGTAGAAATGCAGATGCATTGGCTCTTTATTTTGGGGAAGATCCAGCTCGTTGCCCATTTGAACAAGGTATTTTTAGTCTTACAGTTTTGATTTCTCTGTATTCGTGTTCAAACTACAGTAGGAAAAAAGAAGTGAAATAAAATTAAAACTACTAGTTCTTTATGCACTAGCTATGCATCATTTAGTAGGCACAGTTTTAGCCATGTTTAACATTTAGTAGTAGGCACAGTTTTAGCCATGTTTAACATTCTCACTCCTTGTCCAATGGGTAATACTTGACCTTCACACTTATTCTCGCGATCTTTCTTCTTTTCTTTTTGCATGAAAGATTTAGAGAAAAGGTGGAGGCTCGTTATTGTTACATAGGCTACCTCACATATCTTATTATCTAACTTTTGAGAAATATAACAATGATCAAAATTCTCACAAACCCTAATAACTCTTCTAACACCCTCAAACTGGAGCATATATATATCATATAAGCCCAACTCGGAAGAAACAAGCAAACGGAAAACATACTCTAATACTCCCGCCTTAAGCTCTAACAGCTTGGAGCATACAATACAAAGACTTGTAAAAAAAATAACAAGAAAATTTGCTAAACCAAACATAAACAACCTGAAATTTCACAAAAGGCTAACATTGAACGAAAATTCGCCAAAATTTCAACGCCGGCCGAAAACTCGCCTGAAGACTACCACAAGTGGCCGGATATTGCTGCAAAACATCAAGGCCGGTCGAATCTCGCCGGAAAACACCAATAACCAGTCAGAAACCACTGCAAAACACCAAGGCCGGTTGGATCTCGCCGCAAAACACCAAGAGTCGATTGGATCTTGTTGCAAAACACCAAGGCCGGTTGGATCTCACTAGAAAAAACAAAAAAGGGTCAGAGCCCACTGCAAAACACCAAGGTCGGTTGCATCTTGACAACCAACGACAACAATCACGATTCGATCAATACCACCAACAACCAACTACGATCACAATTGATGATCAATACTACGAACAACAACGTTTAATCGATGATCAATACAACCAAGAATGGTCAACCACAACCAATAACAAATGTTGGATTGATCATCAATACAATTTACAACAGTAAACCAACTACAATGATAACTAGGAAACACTACTCTAGTACTCCCCCTAGCAACAAACCCGATGGTAGCTTCATGTAGTCCAATTGAGCGATAAACCACTTGAACGAGCTGAAAAACAACTGATTTGACTAAAAAATTATCTGAACCAATCAAGAAAGAGCAAGAACTGGCCAAATTTGTACTGAACTAAACTTAACCAACATGAACCGGCTGGAATGTGCTCTGAATTGGAAAGAAAACCATTGAATCAGTCTGAATATGTTCTAAACCGGAAAGAAAACCACTCAACTGGTCAGAAAACACACTGAACTGAGCGATAAATGCACTGAATTGGCCAAAAAAGATACAGAACCAGCTGAAAAGGTGATGAACCACCCAAAAGAGAGCTGAACCAGTCACTAACACTTGAGACTATCCTTATCCGGGATAGTAAACAGCCACCAATCGAGAACCAAACAGGGGTCTTTGTTTCCACCAACATGCCGGAATCTCGCCAAAGACAATCAGACCTTGCCATAAACAACCAGAACTTGCTGGCGACACCTACTACGACATCTGTACACCTTAGAACACCTCATACGTCGCTAGAGAGCACAAAAAATTGCCAGTAAGCACCACAACAGCTGCTGGAGAACACAAAAAACCACCGTTAAACACCACAAAAGCCGCCAGAAACCAAGAAAACCACCGATAATTGTTAGATTTTGCTAGAAAACCATCGAGCACCACAAAGAATACCACCGACCATGAAAACCACCGAGACACTACAAAAGCACCAAAAATAATCACAGAACCAAACTTTACCACCAAAGTTGATCTTACTCCTCCACGAAGAACAAACAATTTTTTTTTTTTTTTTCCTTTCACACTAGAGATTTTCCCAGTCACGATGTATAACTCTGTTAGAAATTTATCGAGGCACTGCCCGCATGGACTTAGGCCCACATCTTATTATATAGGTTTTGAGAAATATAACATTGACCAAAATACCCACAAACCCTAATATTTCTTCTAACATCTTTAATTTATATTAGCTTTTAGAATTACTTCGATTGGTGCCCATGACTACTTGTTAGCTTGATATTTGCCTTTTATTTGGTATCTCATTTTCTATCTTACTTTTATTTGGTATGTCCTTTAGTTGTATCTACTCTGCTCAACTTCGTGAGGATGTTTGTACGAGCACACGACGAAAACTGCAAACAGATTGAGCTTGAAAAGAAGAAAGCCCAGAAAGAGGAAGAAAATGAGAAGGTGAAGGTAGGTACACCCAAAAAGGAGTCTGTACACCTGAGGACTGCCATCAGGAGTGGAAACATCAATTGATCAAGGATTATTAACACTACATTCACCTGAGCAACAGAAGATAATTGCTGCTTGGATGGAAAACCCATACAAGGAGTGAGAATACAAACTACAACCCGCTGCATTGATACTGATGGCATGGAGAATGTTTAATCTGATGGCAAGAATAAGTCAGTGGTTAATGGAAATGCAGGTGTACAAAAGGGAGAGATTTATTTTCAAGCAGTAAGCCTTATACATTCCCTTTCCTGCTTTGGAACTTATTGTATTTTATGAATCTTGAACTTTTTCTTGTTTTTTTTTTAATGGATTGTTGTTTTTGGAGCAGTGGTGCTGGAGCTGAAGGAGTCCTATTGGATGAGCCACTTTTAAGATGCTCTTAATAATTTTTGCGGTAACCGCGGCGGGGGTTTCATCATTGTTTCTGTATATTTTTGGAATGATAGGCAGGTGTACAATCATTTGAATGCATGTACAGAAATAAAATTTCGTTGAGAAGATATGAGCTCTTGAAATAGGTTCGTTTTTGGCACCAAAAAAGAAATTTGTGATGTTTAGATGGAAAGCAACAATACGTGCCATTATCAAATTATCAAGGTTGAATGGTGAACCCCTATCACAATGAGCTTTCCATCTAAAACATTTTAATATGAGTAATGCTATTTAATAGATTGTTATATAACTGTCATACAAATTGATAATGTGATAATAAAAATCAGTCTTTGAATTAGGGCTCGTAAAAAAATAAAATAAAATAAAATAATCGAAGGGCTAATTTTTAATGTTATGTTATTCAAATTGTATGATAGTCGTATAATAGTCTACTAATTATCATTATTCTTTCAATACTTAACGATACAACGGTAAATTGCTTTGGATTTAGAAAGTCCTATTAAGTATATTTCTTCCGGTAAAGATGGTAGGTAGGCAGGTTTGCATGAGTACTTGTTTACTTCAAAACTGTCAATCCAAGCCCAACTCTTGCACAAGTGGGTTGGGTTTTAAACTCAAGCCCTTGCTCAACTTGTCAGCCACCAATAAAAGCTTTTTATGTGACATTACTCCCTTTTCATTGATGATTTTATCATACATATTTTGAAGTTAAAAACTATTGAGATAGAAAGATCGCATCATCAGTGTAGAAAGCTAACCCTTGTTACTTATAAGTAATCATATGTGGGATTTCACCCCCACCAGACCCAATCTATTATCTATTGAACAAAGGTTACTTATTATTATTATTATTATTTTGAATTGGGAATTTCTTTTAATTTAGTCAATTAAGTAGATATATGCTCAGAATGCATGTATTTTAAACACGTCAATTTAATAGATTGGTTCTTCTGACCTAATTTGTTTTGTTAATATGATCATTTTGAAACTACAAAATTGGTTCTTCGAGTGAGATTGCATCAAATCTAAAGGGCTTGTGTATGCATTAGGTATCACTAACAAAGAGTTACACAATTCACCAATTTTCCTTCTACTATCTTCTATGACAATAACAGCAACAATTTCACTTTTCCAAAAGAAAACGCATGTATGACACCTGATCCTGCCATTTTCACTTTGATGGCATCTTAATTCACACAGATGATTAAAGCTGAATCCTCTCGTTTTCTGAAGGAAAGAGAAAACTTATAGAAACTGAAAACACTCAAATCTTATTCTCAACAACTACAAGAGGGGTACTACAGTTAACTTTTATTACAAATCCTTACAAATTCATATGGTAGTTCACCTTTATGGACTGCTACGTTAGTTTGTAAAGGATTAATGTAATAAAGTATGTAGTACTCCAAGCATTTTCCGACACCTAAAGAAAACCCCTACCACTAAATTTAGAAGATTCTAGGCTATTTTTGTCTCTTTACAGTTCCAGAGAGATCACGTACCAATGGTGCTGAGATTCAAATCTTTGATACTTTAGGCTGTTGGGTGATGGAGCTTGCAACAGCTGCAGCTAAAGCAGCCGTGAAGCTAGGATCCTTGGTTAAAGAGGCAGCGTATTCTGCAATATTTCTGTGGTTGTCTTCCACAAAATTTTGAAAGGGTCTTCGATTTTCTTGATGTGGACCAGAGAGACTAAGATCGAGCGCCATAGGTTGTAGAAATGGGTTATTATTATTAGCCATGCGTGGAGGAGATATAATGTTTGCCATTGACCCTCTGGCCACTGTATCTGATGAAGATGAAGAGTCGCCAAGAAAAGTACCATGAACATCATGGTTGTGCTTCCCATCATAAGTTGCCATAAGAACAGACTTATCTTCCAGGCATCTTTGTACCTGAGGTGCAGGAATGACGAGGAAAAAAAAATAGTATTTATTAGACAACAATACATGAAATATTGGAACTGTGTTTTTTATGATCTAAAAAGTTTACAGTACATGAAAACAACTCCTTCAAACCACGCCTGTCGGCAAAAATTTGAACTTTATCCAACTCATGTGGAAGGGGGCGCTTTGCATGATGTTTCGGAGATCTAGTTAGGGTGAAGCCTCGGCTGATACCCCGATTAATTATTAAAAGGAAAAAAAAATTCTTGTTTCTTTATAGAATTCCGAGTATATATATATACCTTCTTTTTGACAGGGCAACTCGGAGCCATGGAGCACCTGAAATAAGCTCTAGGAGATGGGTTGTCTTTGGTGACCTTCTGCCCATATTTCCTCCATTGATAGCCGTCTTTCACTACCTAAATTAATTAACAAGGAATTAATATACAAAAAGGAACATATATATATATACATATATCAAATTTAACAGAGAAATGGTGACCATATATATATATGTATATGAAGAAGACTTACTAGGCTATTGTCCTGATCTGAGTCGGTTCTGACTAGGATTCGTTGTGTCTTATAATTATGTACAACCGGAACCTGATCAGATGTCCGTACTCTCTTGTTAAAGCCGTTAATTTGAGTGAAATTGATCATGTCCATTTGTCCAACTGCCTTTGTTTCTTGGAGATGGGCTTCAAGAATTTTGCATTTGCTCTTCATTACCTCAACCATGAATCTTAAACTTTCATTCTCTTTTAGCAAACTCTTCAAGTCTGCTTTCAGGGTTTCCACCTGGAGGAGTTAATTAACATCTTTTCCCTTAGTACTAAAATATATTAATTTCAGATGCTACTACAAAGAAGCATGACAAAAAAATCATTGCCCAGAAGAAATTAAGGAACAGGAAGAAAAAAGAGTCACCTTTTCTTGACAATTAGAGGTATGAGGTTCCATGTCTGCAAGATGATGAATGAATTTACTTGAATGAGAAGTCATCGGACTGTTGCAAGAATTAAAAAGGACTATGAATGGGAGAATTAAAAAACAAAAATTATTTCTCATGCAGCGGTTGGTATATATTTATGATCAGTTGAAGCAGCCCTAAATATATATTGTAAATAATATCTCATGCAGTGGTTGGTGCTTTATGGCAGTGTCGTTCGCGGAACCTTCATCAGTATCAAAGAAAGACTTGTTTGGCGGCTGCTCTCTCTCTCTCTCAAAGTTGGTAATCTTGGTCGTCGATCTTAATTAGTTTGTTTGTAGGGAAGAGGTTGAAATCAAATCATGTGTCACATAAAAGAAAATAGTAATGTTATTTTTTGTACTTATTTATCACAAGTAATGTTATATATTTATCATGCTGATTGATGCAGGACGGATGCATGAGGTAATATGGGGAGGGCTCAAGACCAAAAAAAATTATAAGGAAGGGCAAAACAATTTTTTGGGTAAGGGCCAATAGATAAAAAAAAAAAGGCTTGAATTTTTGTTTGTCTGTTTGTTTGTTATACTGGTGAGGGTGAGCACGGGTCAAATCGAGCTGAGTATTGTGGATATCTGATACCTGGCTCGAGGTGGTCGGGTATGCTACCCGGCTACCCAATACTTGCACTTCAAAATTTTTATCCGCTAGGTATCAGGTATGCGGGGCGGGTTGCAGGCGCGGGCAAATCGAGTAAAATACCCGAACAGTAACCATACATGAATATGATCCCTTCAACCTCAAGATCGGGTTGTTCCCAATCGCCGAATCCCCCAACCACTCCTTCAGACTCAAGATCGTCGACTCCTAACACAACAGCAACAAAAATCAACCATTAGCAGGGTCACGTTTGGTGGCTCAGAACTTGATTCCATTCAAAATCACAGATCCGATGCATTCTCAAGCACTTTCACAGCTTGGAGAGGCGTGGCAGCTGAGGAGTCGATCTCGCTGACGGCTACCGGAGCAAGACGGACAACTAGACGGCGTGGCTTAGGCGAGATGGATAGCTTGGGCGCGCAGTGCGGGACTACAGCAAATCGAGAAGTTTTCTAGGGTTAGGTGACAAGGACGGAGGCGAGGAATGAGGAGAGAGGAAGAACTGATTTAGGGTTAGGGTAAAAGATGGTTTTTATACGATCATATATTATGCGGGTTGGATTGGGTATCTTTTTTATTTTTTCTTTTTTTCAAAAATGTAACCCGCTACCCAACCCAACTCGGACGGGTTTCCAAACTCAACACCTACCCATGAAAAAATCATAAAAATTTGAATTTTGTGGATAGGTACGAGGCGAGGAGGGCAGATAGCACGGATGCGGACGGATTTTACTCATCCCTACCTACCGGCTACCGGTCCCCCTCCCTCCGTCTTTGAGTTGATATGGTATGTTTTAACCGAATTTTTATATATCAATTATTTAAAAAAGAATAAAAAATTATTTAAATCACGTGACGTGATAATACCGTTACTCTTGAGAAAACAAAACAAAAAACAAATAGATAATAAGCTCGTGTTTAGGACCTTTGAAGTTTGAATCATGAAAATAAGACATCCACACGTACGTAGCATGCATACGTCATCATCACCGACGTTAGCCGATAGTTGAAGGTTCTTTCATCCATTAACTTTTCGTACGTACCTTTTATTTATTTATTTATATATATATATATTTTTTTATGGCCATTGAAACGTGCAGACAAAATCCGTAGACTTAGTCTTTTGTCTTGGAGACACAGGCCTCCGATGCCAAATCAATAGAATAGGGTTAATGTTTTGGGACCATCCATATATTCGGATTTTGATGAATATTAAATTCCTTTTACAATGTGTGGAGGGGACCACTAAACGTGGTCGGTTGGTTCTCCAATTTTTTCTAAAGGAGATTTCTATTCATCCGGTTAAAGATGGTCTGTAAAGTATAATTATAAAGAAAATGAGAAGGAAAAAAATCTTAGAACTCTTGATAAAGCAAAAGCCAAAACACGTAGACATGCTAGTTAGCATGAATTGTTTACTAATTTATATTTTTATGGAAAAAATACACTTTACTCCTTAAGTTTCAATTGTTTTTTAATGTCGCTTATAATGTTTAAAATTTTATAATGTATCCCATCGAAACTTAAAAAAATTGCAATCGACCGATCCGTTAGTCCCTTCCATCTAACTTGATAGAAATTACTATTTTTATTGTTTACGTTTTTAAATTACCATCAATTAAACTATTTATTTTCTAAAATATCCTTAAAGAAAACCAGAATTTGAAAGAAAAAGAAAAAAAAAAAGGGTGGCTCCCATAGGCAATTTGGGGTGGCTTGGCCAGAATGGGAGCCGGTGATTCAACAAGATGGGGGTGGTGAGCTACTCCTATCTGGCCTTTGGGGGTGGTTTGGCCACCTTCATCTTGTTGAAATAGGGGTGGTTCGGCCACTTTCCAAGGTCCAAATGGGGGTGGCTGAAACCATTCCCAAACCTTTTGGGAGTGGCTCAACTACCCCCATCCACCTCCAACTAACCGGAATTGGGGTGGCTGGCCTCCCCCCCACCTTTAAAAAAAAAAATGACATTTTGATAAATAAAGAGTTTAGTTTAGTATCATTTGGGAAAACAAATAGTAAAAATAGAAATTTCTGTCAGGTTAGACGGAATGAACTAACAAATTGGTCAAATTACAATTTTTTTTTTTTTTTTTAACTTCGATGGAGTACATTGCAAATTTTTTAAACATTGGAAGCAACATTGAAAAACATTTGAAACTTTTGGTTGGGGAGGGTAAAGTGTATTTTCCCCTATTTTAATTTTATGGATAAAATTTTCTTTTAAATTAGAATTTTTAACTCAATCTATTAAACTGACATTTTTTTTTTTTTGGGAAAGTATATGATTTAACGAGTAATGTTTGGGAGAAGCACTTTTGCAGATGAATTTCGAAAAAAAAAAGTGATATGAAATGACAAAATTATAATAAAGGAGTGAATATTAAATGCAAATGAGAAAAATACATTTTACCCTCCAAAGTTTTACCACTTTTTCATATTTGTTTCTAATGTTTAAAAATTGAAAATATACCTCAACCAAGTTTTTGAAATTGTCAATGTTGCCCATCTGTTACTTAAGCTCGTATTTTTTAATAGAAATTGACCCATGTGCGATGAATGTGGTTTTGTTTTAATCTTTTTTAGGGGTAATTTGGGGACATTTGCCCCAAAAAATCCATGTGCGTCGCACGTGGGTCGATTTTCGTTAAAGAATGTAAACTTAAGTAACAGGTAGGGAACATTGACAATTTCAAAAACTTTGTTGGAGTATATTGTTAGTTTTTTAACGTTGGAGGCAAAGATGAAAAAATTGTGAAACTTTGGGGGGGATAAAATGTATTTTTTCCAAATCAAATGTTATTATATACATTGATAAGGGTATGGCATGCATTTTTTATCTATGGAAAAAATACATTTTACCCCATCAAAGTTTCACAAATTTTTCACTTTTGCCTCTAACGTTTAAAAATTGGCAATGTAACCATTAAAAATTTTTGAAATTGTCAATGTTGCCTCGGCTTATTCGTTAGCCATTTTCCTTTTTTTGGACAAAAATGACCTACATGTGTCGCACATGTGTTTTTAGTGAATGAAAAGTCTAAAATGCCACCATTTTTTTCCGAAAAATGTATATATATATATATATATGATTGTAGCCATCCAAAACCACCTAAAGGGGTTTATGCCTTGGGGGTGGCTCGGTCTCTTCCATTTCGCCAAGGGGGTGGCCGAGCCACGCTCATCTAGCTGAAATAAGGTGGCTCTGCCACCTCCAAGTGGCCAAATTGAGGAGGTGGTTCTGAAACTACCCCCTAGTCATTTTTTTTTCTTGAAAAAATAATGGCATTTTGTATTTTTCATATCCTAAACACCCACGGGCATCATATGTTGGTCATTTTCGTTATCGAAGACAGAAATGGCTAACAAATGAGTAATATTGACAATTTCAAAAATTTTGTTGTAAACGTGATTCCAATTTATAAACGCTAAAGGCAAAAGTTAAAAAGTATTAAGACTTTTGGGAGTTAAAATATATTTTTCCCTTTATTTATTTAGAGTCATGTTTATCTATTTAGAGTACTCAAGAGTTGTTTTAATTATCACTGTGGCACTACAGTGCGCACTTGTTTTAGTAGAGTCTTTGTTGGAGTTTATCTCCAAGTCTTTGTGGAAGTACTTTAACTCCAAGTTAGAGTAGGAGTCTGTCTCCTATTCTAAGTCATGTAGTTCCCATATTCAAAGGGTGATCGTGGAATAAAGAGCATGAATAATTTTATCCCAAACACAGTATTTGACAAAGAGTCGATCCTTCAATTTTCTACCGCTAATTAATTCTATCAAATTAGGCTGGAACAAGAAGCTAGACCCTGATTTTTTTCTCGTTTGAGAGGCAAATCTCACGTTCCGTTACGAATTGTCGTAACATGAAACTTCATATATTTTCTAATAACATGAAACTTCATATATAATTCTGATGATATAGGACTTTGATGATAAATAATCTTCTGCTGATCATGGGTCATCCTTATCTTTGAACAATTTCATTTTCCGCTTATCTTCAGTATATACTTTCAGCATCTTAAGAATTGTCTGAAGTTTATGCTTGTCTTTGAGACAGAGAGAGAGAGGCCCGACATGTAGTTCAAATATTGACAATCTTTACGGCCAAAATCATCAAAAACGGCTAATCAATTTTTTTTTTTTTTCATTCATATGATTGTTGAATTATTCCAAATAAACTGATACGGACAAAGTAGTCTTCAACAATAAGTCAATTGAAGAGTCTATATCTGCCAAGTTAAAGGCAACTTGATCTTCTAAATTCAAGAGTGATCTCTGAAATGGTGCAGAAAGAAGTTGAATATTAGCCGTCTCTGAATAATCAAATGCGTAAAATTCATACTAAACTCCAGTCCTTTGGCTTAGCATTGATTCTATTGATATTAGTTCCTTCTTTCTTTCTACAGGTATAATGATGGACGCCACTAGCTTGGATAGCCAAGTGGTAGCAGGCCTATCATCCTTTGACTCATTCCTATCCATCTACTTCGAAATAATTTGACAAACTACTCAATCTTGACGCTTGGCACCCTCAATTTTTTTTCACCAATTTGAAAAAAATTTATGTCACATGCCCCTACTTCCACAATTTCTGCCACACTTGTGACCCATCAACATGTCGTCCCATTGTCGCTCTTGTTTTGAGTTCTCGTTTGAGTTCTCGAGGTCACAAGAAATGCACATTCCGGTTTCGTCGAGCTAGGCCTTGGCCTTTAAGACTTTCTTTAAGATGGTGGCCGACCACACCCACTTATAGTTTAAGGTTGATCGGCCATCTCTAAATTTTTTTTTTTTTTTTAAATAGCATATTTAAGCGTTTTTTTTTTAATTTTTTTCATTAATATAATGATGAACTCCTTTTTTTAAAAAAAAAAAATCAAAGCATGCTTATCGATTCTCTACAATAAAAATTACTAGTTCCATTCCCAATACGGCTGCCAAAAGTCAAGTCCTTCACTTAAAAAGAGAGTCAATACCAAATATTGAAAGTCCAACAGCAAAGCCTCCACACAAAGGAATATATAGAACTTTAAGACAAAGACAATCAACACAATCCATGCACGAAATTTCCCACTTGACCTGAGTAGTTGATTCCATTACCTGTCGGTACATGAACAGACTCACTCCTTATCCGTTTGTTTCTTGCCCAAGTGGCGGCGGTGGCCCTGGTGCATGCATTTGGTCCAGAAATTTGTATTCCCCTTGATTGTGTCAATCTCAATTTTGTATTTTGGCTACTTCATGTTGAGTTGGAAACTTCCTAGAAGTGGAGAGACAAAAAAAAAAAAAAAAAAAAATAATTTCAATTGGAATTTTTCATGGAATTATTTGAAGAGAAATTAAAGATTTTGATTTCAGTTTTTAGTTAGTTAATTGACTTGATTTCAATTTTTTCTATGGAATAAATTCATGATATATATAATATATATATATATATTATTATATATATATAGTAATATAATATATATATATATATTATATGCATTACTGAAATTCATTTCAAATCATTTATAATGTAATAGGATTTGGCTTAGCAATTGCATTAACAAAAAAACAAAATTATAGCACATGTGCTGTACTTTATCAATGGTCTAAATTAAATTTTACTCTCTTTTTTTTTTTATGTAAAACTTGGAATTAAATCTAGACAGTTCAAAAAATTATAGCATATGTGAAGTATAACTCCCATACAATTGGATGACATGATAGTAAAAATCAACCTTTGAATTTGAGCTTCTAAGAAAAAAAAAAAAAAAAAAAAAAAAGAGCCCTAATCTAATGGCTGATTTTTACTAACAAAGGTTTCTCCATTGTATGACAACACATGAGTCTATTAAATAGAATTTTTTTTTTTTTTTGTTAAAAAAAAAAACAGCACCTAAGCCAAACTCTCGATAATAAATCTTCAAATATGGTTTAGATCCTCAAATCTCAATGTAAACATGTGTATTCTTTTTTAATTAAGAGTACACATAAGAAATTATATTTTTATCGATCTTAGAGCATTAGCAGCAGCTTCCCTTAAGCTTTTCTTTAATGTAGGGAACAAAACCATTTTTTAGTTCCCTAGTTAAATGCACTCCACAGCAGCTTCCCTTCATCTTTCCTACATGAATTAAATACTATTTAAATTAAATGCTAGAAGAAAGAGAGAGGAAAGAGAAATCATTTAAATATTGTTTTGTAGAGGAGAGAGAAAGTTTTTTATATTTTAATAATGCTAAGGGAACCACTTTTGGTTCTCTAGATGAAAGGAACCAAAAGTGGTTCCCTTGGTGTTTCTATAGTTTAAGGAACACTTAGGGAAGCTGCTGCAGGGACTTTTTTGTGTTTTTTTAACAGTTTTCCCTACACTAGGGAAGGGAATGGAGTTTAAGGGAAGCTGCTGCTAATGCTCTTACAATGTTGACGTCGCAATCCCAATCATCTGTTGGATTTTATTTATTTATTTTCGTAAAACTATCACCTCAACAATGTGAATAGTTTTAGGATAAAAATGTAGATTTTAGCCTTATACTTTAATTAAAGTTTTTTTTTTTAAAAAAAAAAAAATGAATAAGTCATATAAAATTTAATTATTTAATAGTGACATAATAATTAATGGGCTTTCACGTTAATTTATAAAGAATTTATATAAAAAGTTGTAGCATAGCCAGAAGCACTCCAAATTTAATCCAAAAGTCTTCTAACAACACAAATTTACTTAATTAATATTAGTTAGCCTCCAATTGGGTTGTCCTCCTAGCCGGTTAGAGCGGCACTTTAGGCTGCTTTCACGTGTGGTCCATGTGGAGACTGAAGACTTTCTTCCTCGTAAAAGAAAGAAGACCAAGACTAAGAGCTTGCTTGATAAGTTGATATATACATTTCAATTTTCAAAGACATCTTGTAGCTATCCTCGGAAAAACTAAGTACCCCATATTGTACGTTTATTCAATTAATACGGCTACATACATGTAATTTGGTCATATAATGTAAGAGCCCAATCTCATGAATAAAACAAATTAATTAATGATTGCAACATCTACTAACTAGTCTATGGCCCCCTTTAGCAACAAGTTTTCTTTTATTTTTACTTTTTTTTCAAAAAAAAAAAAAAAAACACATCTTTTCAAAATTATTACGACACAACTTTTTTCACTTTTCTTTCACAAAAAATTTAAAAATTATTTTTACTTTATATCATATCATTCATTTTTTATTAATTCACAACAAAATTCTTTACCAATCACTTCTTGTCCATTTTTCAATATACAAATATAGGTTGTCGTGAGTTTGTTGTTTAAGTGTGAAAGTCCAAAATCTTTAGTTATTCCTTTCTCCAACTAGTAATTGTGCCAAAAGAATCTCAAACACAAGAGCATGCACTAATGGGCATCTAACATCTTAAAATTAGTTTGTCTTTGTTGATTGATAGACCCGTATATTGTGATAGTAAAAAGTAATTACATATATATTCTAAGTAGCTACTTGAACTAAAAACAAATGAGCAAATTCTGTCTAAACCATAAAATATATTGGCATGTGGAGTTATTTGTTACTTGTTAGAGTGCCGCTTGGGGTACGTATCACAACTTTTACTACAAATTTCATATAAACTGACATGATAAGTCATGTGTGATGCTTACCACGTTAGCTACTAATTAAAATCTGTACTGTCACGTAGTAATTTACATGACACTTATTATGTGTTGTGAATACACTTGCGAGGCTTGTGTCCCACATTGCTAAGATGAAAGAAAAGTTAGCAGTCTATATAGCATAGTCGGGCCCAAACTCATAGACTTAAGCTTTTTGGTTAAGTGATGTCTCAATATGCTATATTATGGGCTCACTAAATGACTCCTTAGGTGATTTTCTCCCTAACAATTGGTATTAGAACCATGTTCAGCTTCTTCCACTGCTCACACAAGTGTCTTGATTTGGCGCGTTTGATTTGACTCCGATAAAAAAAGTGATCCCAGCTCTTCTTAGAGTACATGTGACACTCTTGGTTTATAAGTACTCACACATAAGGGGGAGTTTGGGTCAATGTGGTAGAAACTCATAAGTGAGGGGAAGATTGTTGTAAGTGCACTTGTGAGGCTTGTGTCCCACATTGCTAAGATGTAAGAAAAGTGAGTGGTTTAGTAGCATAGTTGGGCTTAAACCTATAGGTTTAAGTTTTTGAGTTAAGTGGTGTCTCAACAATGCTATATTATAGGTTCACTAAATGACTCTTTAGGTGATTCTCTCCCTAAAACTATGAGTTTGTAAGGAGTTGTAATTTGTAATAAAAGTTATAGTACCCAAAACATTTTTTATTTATTATTGTTATATCTATTACTTGAACAAGTGTTGATCCATCGATTCTTACTCAAGGAATATTTGGCTACGTTTGAAGATTTTATTGGTTTTGGACTAAGTTTGAAGATTTTAGGGGAGAGTACACTTAACCCCCCTAAGTATCATCACTTTGGCACTTGTACCTTTAAAGGTTTAAAAAGTGACAATTGAACACCACCATCTACCTAATTGTAATACTTAACACCCTTTGTTAGTTTTTTTTTTTCGTCAATTTGGATCAAACTTGTATTACATGCGCTGCACGTGACATTTTTGAACCAAATCTAGATGATGCCCCCATTATTAGATTTTGTATCAAGTCTTTCTGAAGACATGTTGCCACATGGCTTTTGGATCATAAATTCACGGAAGCTCTTGCCTGAAGCCTTTAGCAGCGTCTTAAGCTCAAACCAATGGCACCCAAGCTCAAAAGAACGGCCAAGGTCATTGCTGTGAAGGTTCTTCTGTTTTTGGAATATTATTCCATCTAACAACCTCACCTTGTGGCAGCCCCAGTTCTTTTAATGGGTCGGGTCATTTATTTGACCCATTCTCAACAACTTAGGTTTTTCTGCATTGTTTTGAAGCTTTTGTTTGAGTTGCCCACCCTTTGTTTGATTTTATGTTGTAATCTCCCACTTTCCACTCTCCCCATATTGAATAGAAAAAGAAAGAAGAAGCAATATTACTTTGAAGGTGTTAGTGTTAGGCAGGAGCTAATTCTGTGACTTTATGATCCAAAGCCACGTAGCAAAGTGACTTCATAAAGGCCTGAAACAAAATCCAAAAATGGGATATTATTGGAAGATTTGGTTAAAAAATATCACGTGCGACCGTGACACAAGATCCGTCTAAATTGACGGAAAAAAACTAACATAGGGTTTAAGTGTTACAATTAGATAATTTGTAAAGTTTAAGTGTCACTTTTTAAACTTCGAAGATACAAATGCAAAATGGTTAGTTAAGTGTATTTTTCCCGGTTTAAGATTTTATTGAATTGGATAATTGGATATGAAAGACAAATGAGAGATCATTTCACAAGGCAAAAGTTATAGCTAAGTATTACAAGATATATCCTTATTAGTTGCTTTTCTGATCTAATTGCATTTGAGGTCCACCATGAGTTAATTTTTTTTTTTTTTCTTACTCTTCCTATTCCAGGCATCACAATCACTGTTATAGTATCTTCACAATCCAATCCGGAGTAATATAGTTTCACGTGGGGATGGGTATTAGGTATATATTGTAGATGGGCTAAAAAGTAGTGCTTTTATGGGTGGAAAATGCGAGTTTTCACTCTTCTACGGCTTCTTTTCATGAGTACTAGGAAAAAACTGGAAATGGTGCTCCATTACCCAGATATCGAGCTTGTTCAATTTCTTCTTGGGATTTTCTCAAGATCATATGGCTTTGAAGGACATATGACGTAACATACTTCTTGTAGGGCCTAGGAAGTTTTGTAAAGACCCAAAGGGGCACCAAATCCTGCTGCACACAAAAATTCCAATGGACAAACTTTCTAATTGTTCAATGAAATTAAGGGACTCCTGTAAGGTCCAGAAAATGTTTTAAGCAGCCCACGGTCCAAAGAAACCCCGAATGGCTCCCAAAGCACAGTTAGCCCCTCCCCGGCACTCTGCAACCCACGCCTGAGCCCACTAGCCCACATTGCTAAAATCGTTCCCCAAATCCTCTAGGCCCTCCGATCGGCTTGACCCGCCCCTGTATTCTGTAGCCCCACATTGAGGCCCACCAGCCCATGTCGCCAGGCCCGTCCTCCGGATTCTCCAGGCCCACCAGTTGGCTCAAGTCGAGTGCACCATCTAGAAGCTAGTCGCCCATAGGGTTCCTCCTCACTCCTAACAACCAAGAGAGAGAAAGGCAGGCACGTTTGACACATGATGAAGATCTTCTGGCACCTTTCGTCCCCTCTATAAAGACAAAAGGTATCATCCATGTACTACTACCCTAATTCTCTACCTCCTTCTACATAAGGATCCCTAATAACTAAAGCGTCGGAGTGACCTCACTAGCTAGAGCCAGTGAAGTCATTGCTGACCGCCTCTCCTATTCATGTAGGCTTAGCGACTCGAAGGCCCAGTACTCCAGGCGTGGGGTCACTATAGTCCTAGACCTTTACACTTCTGTCTCCTTTTTTTATCGGTGGGTTTCTTTGCGGTGCTGTTTCTCCCTTAATAACATTAATGTTATTCCCATAAATTAATTGCTGGAGAAAATATACTTTAGTTCCTTGATCCACCACCATATTTTTATTTATGCCTCCAACGCTTTTACAATATTTTCTCTCTAAAATACCCTTAAAGTTATTAAAAAATAACCATTTGAAAAAAATAAACAAAAAAGAAAGAAAAACTAAAAATACAAAAAATAAATGGCCCATTTCATATTAGCCCCCATTTTGAATTTTTTTTTTTTGGGTAAAATACACTTTACCCCCCCTCCTTGGCGCCCGAAGTATCCAACCATTTGCGTTTTAACCTGCATTATTAAAAAAGTAACGATCGACCCCCCCTTGCGGGAAGTATCTCACATTGGCGAAAAACACCTCTCGTCCATTTTGTTCGTCTCTTTGGACGGAAACCTAGTTACGTGCTATGCACGTGACTTTTTTATGTCTAAACTTTCGAAAATACCCTTTGGGGTAAAAAGGTCAGAAAAAAATATATTTTTTTAAAAGAAGCGGTGGCTGCCAACCGTTGGTGGAGGAGGTGGCCTGCAAGCCACTCCTAGAAGTTGCTAGGAGTAGCCCGTGGGCCACCCCAGAGTTGGGGGTGGCCTTTGAGCCACCCCGAGTGGTGGCCACGTAAAATCGTGACCACGTCTAGGGAAGCCAAGGGTGGTCGCGCGCCAACCCTAATCCAAATATGGGGTGGCGTGTAATCACCCCTGGCCACGACCACCCTAGCCCAAATCTGGGGTGGCGCGCGGCCACTGCTGGGGGTGCTTGAAGGCCACCCCTTCTTTTTTTGTTTTAAAAAAAAAAATGTTTGACACTTTATCCCCTTAAAGCTATTTTCAAACATTTGGACAAAAAAAAGTCACATGCATGGCACATAACCTGGTTTTCGTCCAAAAAGATAGACAAAATGGACGGAGGGTGTTTTTTGCCAACATGAGATACTTGAGGGGGTCAATCGTTACTTTTTGAATATTAGAGGCTAAAACACAAATAGCTGAATACTTCCCGCGGCCGGGGGGGAGGGGGGGTAAAGTGTATTTTACCATTTTTTTTGTCAAATGGTTATTTTTTGTTTTTGTTAATAACTTTGTTAGTATTTTGGAGAGAAAAACACAAAAGTATCTAATTGAACACGCAATAGAGTAATGCTACGCAGGAGCATTGTAGACGCATTCCATCTGCTTTTTGGTTGGTTAACCCAATCCGAGTTAACCAGCCTTAAAAAACAAAAAAAAAAAAACAAAAATTAATTTCATAACTGCAGGTGGTTTCCCATTCCACCATTTTTTCATTTTTTTCCCTCCCCTCTTTCTCTCCCCTGAAAACTTTTCCCTTCCCCCTCTCCCACCCACCACCGTCCACCACCAAATAGCTCCGGCCACCACCAACCAGTGCTTCCGCCCACCACGAAGCAGTGCCACCGCCTACCATTCGGCCTTTTCACCTCTCTCTCTCCCCCAAAAACTTTTCCCTCCCCTCTCTACCACTCACCATCGTCTAGTGCCTCCGCCAACGTGAAGCAGCGCCGCCTCCTACCGAACGACGTCACACATTCCGTCTCTGCCCACCAAATGACGGCCGCCACCAATATGTTTCTCTTTTTATTATTTGGCTTTTTTGGTTCTTTCACCTCAACGATCGGGTCATCTAGGTCGAACCTAAGTCTTTTGTCATGACGATTGTTGAGGTTGAATTTAGGGCTCTACTATTGAGCTCCCCCCACCGTGAGTTCCATTATTTTGTTCCTTGTTCAACATTCTAATTATTTAGACATGGAGTTTTCATGTGTTGATATTGGGTTTTGATTTTTCTGGAGACCAGAAATGGAGGAAAAAAATTTGATGGCTATTGATTTGTTTTTGTACTGGATGTTTTGATTTTTGTTGGGTTTTGATATTGGTGGCCGAGATTTAGAGGGGATTTAGCTTTGGGTTTTGATTTTGATTGTAGTTTGTTGTTAGGTGGGTATTTTTTGATGGCCGAATGGTGTTTTGTAATGAGTAGAGATTTTGGTGGCCAAAGTTTTGGAGGATTTCGGTTATGGGTTTGTGAGGATGAGGGTGAATTTTAGGTTTGTGACTTGAGTGATGTTTTGTAAGTGTTGGACGATTGGGGGAGGTTTTCTATTGATGGGATTTTTGGATTTAAGATTGGTTTGATTTTATTAGGTGGGTTTTGTCTTTTGTTGGAGATTAGGTTCTATCTTTTTTGCTTTCCTTTTATTGTTTTATTAACTTGGGCGTTGAGCTTTTGATGTTCAACGAATGGTAAATTATTCTGCTTGTTTGCTAATTGAAAGAGAAAAGAAAAGAAAAGGCCAAACCCATTTGTGCGTTTGTGTTATGCTGCAAGAAAAATTACTATATGTTGTGACAAAACGGAATTTAGGATCTCCAAATAAGCAGAAAATAGCAGAATAGAAAATAAACCAGTCACACAAGACACCAAGATTTAAGTGGTTCAGCTTAACAAGCCTACATCCACTGGCGGAGACAATCCTGAAGAAATTCACTAACAAAAGATGGAGTACAAATTAGTAGTAGGGAGAAAACCACTCAAAATCCAAAGCCCCAATACACCCAAATCTCACTCTCACACAAAAGAGAAATAATTCTCTAAATTCTCTAAGCACCGTGCGGCACTAACATTGAGATACTAACAAAGAGATTGCTCCAATCTTTTTTTCTCCACCAAAAGCTAAGCCAACATCCCCTTTTATAATACCTCATGTTGGCTGAAAATCAAGAAGTCCAAAACCAACTAGTAGAAGGAGTAATAGTCGGCTAAAGGGCTGAATCCAATCCAAAAAAGAATTGGAAAAGGGCTGGGCATGTGACTTGATGAAGACCAAGTCAAATACGTAACACTATAGTTGATCATCTCAACTACCTTTTTAATTTCTCAATGAAAATGATTAGCTTTTGGTCTTTATAAGTTTAGTTTAGACTTGACAAAATTTTCTTCCTTCAGCTTTTTTTTTTTTTGGGTCTTTCCTCTAGTAAACATTGCTACCATATTGGTGGATGTCCAAGTTGAGGCTTACAGTTTTATACTTCGAAATTGAATTGTCTTGTAATGCCATGTTAATTTGATTTATAGTTACATAAATATTTTTCAAATGGGTTTCATATTCTATCAAGTGTAAACAGTTAAAAATGCAATGCTCATATTGCGAAGCTTGAAGCATAGAGAATGAAGAGTTGCGCATGTATGGAGCGAAAAATGCCAATGCGTACCATTGAATGGAAGATCGATATAGGAAAACTTTGAAACTTGAAATTGTCATTGTATTTTTTTACAATTTGCATGATGTTAATGTATTATTACTTTTCTCACAACATATGTCACCCAATGTTAGATCAAGGACAATAAATTATACAAGTTATGTACTTTTTGGTATTAGGTGAATGAGAAAAAAATTTGATGAAACTATATTCATTGCTTTCACTGGACCTGTCAAAAATCCGTGGCATTTCTATGCAAAGGAGTATATGCACTATCTATGCCTATTGCTCTCTTTAAGACAGCCATAAACTATCATTGTTATTTGTATGTTTGAATACTTTAAAAGGCAAAAAGATTAGTAATACAACACAAGTTATATGCACTAACTAAAAGCCTAGTGAGGCAAGTATATAACATTGGAAGAAGTTACAAAGCCAAGAATAGTTCCAAAAAATTTCACAAACATATCAACAATTTGACAAGGACTCAATACATTAGTCTCCATTAGTTGTACTCTTCCACTACTATTTAATATACAAAAGCATTAGTACAAGGTACAAAAGGAAATTGGCATGAGTTTTGCTTAACCAACTAAGGTACAATACAAGTAGAGTGAATATCCATTTTGTGCCTCATAAACGCATCATACAAGTAGAGTGAATATCCATTATGTGCCTCATAAATAGGGGTGAACACGGGTCGGTTTGGGTCGGGTTTCGCGGGTATCTGAAACCCGATCTGCGGGGTCCAGGTTTGAAAAAATTCAACCCGCAACCCACATGTTTCCATTGCAACCCGACGGGTTTCGGGTTCGCGGGGCGGGGCGGGTTTGCGTGCGGGTCAGGTTTAAACCTGAATTCTTATTTGGCTTTGGGCTCAAATTGAATTAATTTTAATTGGGCTTTTCTTGTCAAAAAAGTGCTATAAACTTATTTTTGCTGGATAAAATTTAATTTTTGGCCCTATTTTCAAATATACAATTTTTTGCCCAATTTTTATTTGTACATGAAATGAAAAAAACCTAAACCCATTTTTTTAAAAAAATAGACCTAAAATCACATTCATCAAAATCAATACTCATTTAAATAATAATACTAATAAAATATAATGTTCATAAAAGTGCATCAACTATAAAATATAAAAAAGACATAAAATCATATTCAATGAATCAATAAATGTACATCAACTATCAAAAGTTCAACAAATTCAAGAAAACATTTAAATTAATATCAAATTCAAAATTTCACAAAAGATGAAAAGATTCAAAAATAAAGACACTATAGTCACTAAACACTAGCATCCAATTCAACCCATCTAAAAAAGCAATACATAAAATGCAACACATAAAATGATGGAATCCATCCAACACATAAAAAATATTTATGTGGTGATAACAAACTCTGCGGGATCGGGTACCCGCCAATTTTCAAAAAACCAACCCGCAACCCGACCCGACCCGCGCGGATATGCAAAAAAAAACCCAAACCTACGATTAAACCCTAAAAATCCAAATTTTTCGGGTTTGGGCGGGTAGGGTCGGGTGGGTTTCGCGGGTAGGGTTGGGTTTTGCTTACCCCTACTCATAATGTATCATCAATAACATCCACAAGTTCAAATCTTGGGTTAGGAACCCTCTGCCTTATCAAACTATACATAAGTTCAAATATATCAGCTATTTGATATGATCTGCTAAAATATAAAATATTTCTGCTAGTGCCAAGTTCTGCATCTCACCAATTTCTTGAATAAAGCCTTGATCAAAAGAAGGGCAAAAACTAATTCCCTCTGCAAGCTTTAATCGCAGCCTGCATTGGTAGCATCAATGGGTAGTAAGTTGATATACAGCAATAGAAGACAATGAGAAAAAATCAACAAGTTACCTATCTTCCATTGGAATACTATTAAAAAAAAAAAACTCTAATAATATCGAGCTCAAATTTCAAATGCTAAACAAAAAGCAAAAAAGCAACATTTCACATACATACTCAAGAAGAAAAAAAAATGAATATAATCACATAGTTTAAGATATATAGCTATAACCAATGAAAAAGAAAAAAATAATAAATAAATAAATGACTAACTTATATGAAATAATAATTAATTTTGCTAATTATCGATTCATTTGCTATGAAATAATATTTGCCAACTTGCACACTTTTTGCTCTGAACTACTGCTTGAACCCTTAATTGTTGGCTTCTGCTAATGCTAACACCCTACAAGGAGAATTGATGGCTTGTGAAAAGGCTCAAACCTACCTAAAGTTAAAAGGTTCTAATAGACTACGTTTGAGCTCAAGGAAACTTAGATGAGTATAAGCTTTTATCAAACTACATTGGATTAGCTTTGACATAATGTTTTCCTAATTATAAAGTACTATCATATCTAAGCTCTACTTTTGCATTTACAAAACTCACTAAGAAATAAACAAGAGCCTTAATCCAAAGAGCTAATAAGAGTCAAAAGCAATCTTTAAATCCAACTCTAGCATTTCTAGTTTCATGGATGTACGTAGTTATTTCCACTCTCATCATTCACACTCGTTTGTAATGGTGGGCAATTTTTATTTTTATTTTTTGAATTTCTATACTTTCAACCTTCTATGTACATGTGTTAAGGTCAAAGTTAATCTAGAAGTTTATGGAAGCCATTTCTATCTATGATAAATTTATAAGGAAGCTTTTATTTTCTCACCAACCAAACAGAGAGCAAGAAAAACCAATAGACCAATGCATAAAAAAGAATCAAATCGACACCAATCGTATCAGTGTTTCAATCTGCTTAGCCTGCCAATACATATATTTGTGTAGAGCCACCAATATATATTATAATTTGTTGAATAATCCCTCCTTGAACCAATATTATAAACAAATTATGGCAAAGCCATGTTTTTGGTAAGAACAGCTACCAAGTTCCTTTCCAACTTTCCACAAGAAATCAAAGCAACTTAGGAAGGGGAGCTAAACCCCATTGAAACCAAACTACCATATTAAGCTTTTTTAGCAAATAATGAAGAGTACAAACTCAGAAAACATAAAACATATTGCTAGCATAATTGTGTCTCAAGTCCCCCATTTTTTGCACATGACAAATTCTTGTTTCCAGACTCTTCCCTTATATCCATAATCCAAACACCATAATGTTCAATCTGGTGCATGAAATGATACATAACACCACAATCCAAAGAACACATGCTAAAAGATAATTCAATGGCTTTAATGGGGTCTTTGAAAACTACACAAGTACTTAGAACTCAATGATCAAAAGAAATACCAAACACCAAAAAATAACATACAAACCCATTGAAAATACACAACAGCAACACATACATCAAACTCCAATAGCCAAAAAGTAGAGAACACAAACAATAGTTCACATTAAAAAAACATAAACAAGTCAACTACCATTGGCGACCGTCGATCGGTGGGCAAAGGCGGAATGAGTGATGTCGTTCAATGGGAGGCGGCGCTGTTTCACGATGGGCGGGGGAAATGGATAGTGGTGGGTGGGAGAAGGGGAGAGAAAAGTTTTAGGAGAGAGAAGAGAAGGAGAAAAGGTCGGATGGTGGGCAGTGGCATTGCTTTGTGGTGGGTGGAGGCATTGGATGTTGGTGACTGACATTGATTGGTGGGGGCCAGAGCTATTTGGTGGTGGACGGTGGTGGATGGTGGTGGGTGGGAGAGGGGGGGAGGGAAAACGTTTGGGGGAGAGAGAAAGAGGAGAGGGAAAAATGAAATATTCTGAGTAATTTGAATGGGTAGCTGTTTTGATTTTTTTTTTTTTATTATAGACTAGTTAAACCGAGTTAGGCTAACCAAGCAAAAGTGCAGATGGATTG
>FXXK01000512.1:56858-85832 GCA_900184695.1 Betula pendula | reverse complement strand
AATACTACTTTTTTAAAGGTTTAAGGCATAAATGAAAATGTAAGTAGTGATAATTAAAGGAGTTCAAGTATATTTTTCCCTTAACTAATTATGTCGGGCTCTTATATGGCTAGTACTTCTTCCTTATATAATGTTATTCATAGATCATAATTCCCTATGCTTGATTAAGTGCATGCATAAACAACAAAAATCTTGCGTTTGGTTGTGATAAATGCTTCTCTTCCCATTAAGTACTGCTAATCAATTCCTACAAATAAAATAACAAAGTTTTCTTCCAAACTAGATCGGAAGAAATGTTCAGTTTGGCGAAAAACTTAATCACAAAATAAAACCATATAAAGTTGCACATTTTTTTTTTCTCCGTTAATTTGGAATTTCTATTTACATATACCTAAACTCCCCAGTGTACGTAGCCAAGACAATAACATATAAACTCTCTGCAGGCGTCTTCTTCTCACAGATATTCAATTAATTCAGAGTAGTGGAGTCTAAAATTCTTCCTGAAATGGCTGCGGCAAGTGCTGCAGTGAAATTGGGATCTCTTGTCAAGGAAGAAGCCATTTGTTGGACCAAGAAGTGTTGGAGGGGCGCCCGCGGTGATTCATCATCTTCCTGGATGGAATTCTTGGCACCACACAAGGCAGGTTGGATCAAATCAAGAGTGACTCTGGGAGCTGAAGATCTCATGGATGATGATAAGTGAACAGAACCAAGGTTTGCACATTGGCTCGGCGCGAATGATATTTCAGCCTGAGAAGGGTTCATGTGGTTGTGTTCTCCTTCATAAATAGCTACCAGCATAGATGGATCTTCAGCACTTCTCTGCACCTAAACATCATGAAAAAGAAAAGGGGAAACAATTAACAAAAGAGATTAATCTAGAGTTCTCCCTTTTGTATATGATATAACTCATCTTTTCCTATCGGCTTAAACTTTTAGAATAAGTGGTGAATTAATTAACATGGTATCAGAATATAGATTGAAATGATTAAATTCACTCTTTCTATCAAATTAAGATAACTAACTTTTCAAATAAGTGGTGATTTAATTAATGGTTAAGAAAGAGAAAGATGTGGGTTAATTACCTTCTTCTTGACTGGGCAGCTGGGTGCAAAAGAGCACTTAAAATAAGCTCTAGGAGATGGGTTGTCTCTAGTGACCTTCTGACCATATTTTCTCCATTGATATCCGTCCTTCACAGTCTGCAATGCATTGGGGTTTCTTAATACTTGGAAGCTAGGCCAATTTCTAGCTATACATGATGTATATATATAATAACACAAAGTAATTAATGCTACAAATTAAGAACTTACTAGGCTCTTATCTGATGCATCAGTCCGTACACAAACTCTTGAAGCCTTTGTCTTGATCGTGTTTTCCTTTGGTCTTTTACACGAGTCTTCATCACTAGAGCTGCACTCAGTATTTCCATTAATTCCCATCAAATTCCCGTAATAGTCACTCTCGGCCTTTCTTTTCCTCGAATTAGTGAATTCTTTTTGGGAGTTATTGTTTGCCAAACCCATTTGACCCATCAAATGGGTTTGCAAAGCATGGTAATCCTCAAACAAGTGAGCTAGCATTTCAGTCAGCTTCTTGTTCTCGGAGCTCATCCGATTCAACTCCCCGGCTAGCCCTGCAGCCTGTTTTGCAACAACAACTTTCTCATCATTTACTTGTAGAATTATAGTTTGGAGATATGAACCATGATGAGAATCTTTTATCAAGAGAGAAGAAGAAAGAAAGTAAAAAGCCAATAAATTAAAACCTTTTTCTTTTTTTTTTGCTTAATTGATTATTATTCATTAGAAAAAAGTAGCCTTGAGGAAAGCATGCACAAGTTATAGTCATATATACTAAAATGAAATATAAATGTTTCATATATATTAGAAGAACTCGAGTTCCTGCAAACTGACCTCTTCTTTAACCGGTGCTTTCTCATCATTCACCTGAGCGAAATCTCCCAACAACTCTCTCTTCTGCTCCAAAGTAGATGAAGATTTTTATAAGTTTGATAATTCTAACAAGATCAACAAGCTAGCTATATACGACAACTGTCATATAAGTTAGTTATCTCAATTATATGACAGTGTACTAAATATTAATTGTACAGTACTGACCGGAGCTTCTTCATAATTCATGTGCTGGGGGAAGGAATTAAGGTTGAGGCCGAGAGACGTGTCGAGGCAGTAGTTTGAGTCCATTGGAGAAGGAACGCTGGGCTGCAAATTTGTTTGTGTCTCAAAAGAACACGTGGTCAAGTGAATGAGAGAAAAACCCTTCACGAGGTGGGGAATATATAGGACGAGATAGAGAGAAATAAGGCCAAAAAAGTTGATCAGGAAAGTTGCAAGGAAATTTGTGGACACAGAACAAACACGGAGAGAAATAGAGGAAGAATATTTGAATGAAGTTCTTGGCGGATGTCAAGGTCAAGAAAACTGTATCAATAAAGCAGATACAACTTTGTACTAAAAAAAAATAAAAAAAAAAGCAGATACAACTTGGCACTTTTTCATTTTTATGTTGACTACAAAAATTATCTTGGAGGACTTTTAGCTGCATGCGGCCAATTCATTGCATTTGCCGGCCTTCCTTGCTCCTTCGTTTACAAAATTAAACATAAAGAAAAAGACAGCCAATCTTACTGGCTCCAACCCTCACTCTATCTGTATTGCCGCGGAAGCAATCACTATTTACCTGAAAATAACCTCACCCACATATATTTTAATTAGAGTAGAGCTGGGCGTCCGTCAGCGTCTGTTTTCCATTTAAAAAAAAATTTTAAAAAAAAATATTTTTTTTTATAAATAGGTTAAATTTGTTTAATTCTCATTTATTTTTTTCTAAGGTTATGAAATGGAGATGAAATAAGCCTAAACCTGTTTTTGTTAAAAAAAAATTTTTTCTATTTTTTATCTCAAGTTCAGGCTTATTTCATCCCTATTTCATAACCTTAAAAAAATAAAAATAAAATAAAATAAATTTAATCTGTTATAATAAAAAAAAAATTTATTTTATAAACTGAAACAGACGCTAGGCGTCCGCTTAGCACGAATATTTTAATTATCTTCTTTTATTTATTTTTTAAGTACAAGTATTTATCTTCTGTCCCCTTTCTGTTGACGCTAAAGCCAAGAGGATATTGATGCCAACACGGTTTGAAAGCTCTACTAATCTCTTTCAACCAACACATTGACATTTTTTGTTGAACACTTTCCTTTGTTTTTGTCAGACGGTTTCTTTTGTTGAGAAATTTTTTTTTCTTTTTTTATTTTGTTGTAATAATTGTCGAGAAAGTAAGATCAATGGAAACATATTATTGATTTCTCGGTAGTGAGCATCAATCTTAATATGACAAACTCTTCTTTTAAATTGGGTTGGACTTTAATTATGGTCTTTTAAATTAATATTTATTTTTAAGATATGTAAATAAAAGTTTAATACAGAAAATTTTTAAAAAATTGGGTTGAACTTTCAACTCAGTACGTCTATTAAATTGAAATTTATTGTTAAAACATGTAATTTTTACATATATTTTTAATAAAATTAATTGAGCATGCGACATTTGTTCTAAATACAAATATTAATTTAACATATTGTTACATCGATAGAAATTTATCAAACTCAATCTTAATATATATGTTAAAGATTTAAAAAAAAATGAAAAAATGGCAAGAGGGAAAAACGTCTCTTGGAAGGAGGTAAAGGACCTTTACTAGAATGTTCATAATTAAATAAATAATTTTCCCTTTACTTTCTTCTAGTATTGTCTAGGATCACCACCGTGAAAACGATTGGGTTGGTCCACTTGATCAATAAGTCAAAACTCGACAAAGCCAGCAATAATTTGATAATGCAAAAGAATCAAAGAGGATATTATAATAGTTTCTCCAAACCCCTTTATAGGCCGCATTTGTGGACACGATCATTTCTATTTCATACACTTTCTACGAAAGTTGCATTGAACATATCCAGTAGTACAGTTTTTTAAAGGGGTTTTATTGTTAATTTTTTTTGTTTGAATAATAATAAAAATTAATTTATATGATATAATTGTAAAAAAAATTTAGAGAAAATTAAAAAATAAAAATTAATAAAAAGTTTGTTGCGGAACGGGGCATCTCTCTTTATGCACTAAAATATTGGGAATAATTTATGGAGTACGATCTTTGAGTAGTACTAAACTATTGGGAATAGGCTGAATAGGCATGGGGAATGTGAACACAAAATTATCGGGATCGACTTTGGGGCTCCCCTTGACTTAGCCCAAGACCGTGACCATTGACCAAAGCATGGTGGGGCGATGCAAAATTTCAAGGCAAAATGGGATTTTTCCAGTTCATCTCCTTTATCTTTTACGCAATGCAAATTGCCAAAGATGTCGACATCCAACTGGAAATTTGACAAAAACGTGTCAATCATTTTAAAACCCTATTAGCAATTAAGTGCTGTTTGGGGTACTATAAGTTGTATTGTATATTCTTTACAAATTGATGTAATAGTCTACGTAATAATTATTATATTGATTACTAAATAATTAAATTTCAATGTTATACGTTAGGGATAGTACAACTTTTATTACTAAATCTCCTACTCGAATTGATGCAGTTAATTGTCTATAATTAGAGAAATGATTAAACAAAAAATATGTTTTTATCAATTTAATTAGTTAGTGACACTTGTCAACCATATATATACTCTTAATCATTTAATTAATTATGAATTGTCATATCAGTTTGTATATAAATTATAGTAAAAACTATAGTATTCTATGCATTTTCATTAAATTTACTTTTCAAGTTTTATTGCTTAATTTTGTTCACCTAAGAGATTGCCACTTGAGTTTGTAAAGAATATTTTAGTAAAGATGGTAGTTTCTCAAGAGCATTTTCCTTAACAATTTAGCTTATAAATGCACATTAAGAATATGGCTTTAATCAATGATAAAAATTTTAAATAAAAAATGAAAAGTAATTAATCAACTAAAATATGATTTTGATTTAGGACATCTGTCAAAAAGTATATGTATCTAAAGACCAAAAATTTGCCATGTCTCCTTATAACGGAAAAACCCTAGACGCTTCAGAGAAAAAAACCAAAAACAGCGACGGCCGGGGGAGGAGGGATCTCTTCCCTATTTCCTCCTCCCCTTCGTCTTTCTCACGTGATGAGCACAGCAGATTTTGCTGATGTCCTCTCCACCATCAATGGCCAGATTCTACCTTCTCCGCCATTCATGGCCCCGGATCTACTCTTTAGAAGTTTTGGTTTTGGTTTCTCAAAACCAGATCTGAAACTTTTAGAGAGTTTTCCCCCTCTTGCGCCCCTCCACCGTGTTTCGGGGCTCCTACGCTTCTTTCTCCCACGTCGGCCAGCCTCCCTCCGCTTCCAGTCGGTAGATCTGCTTGGTGCTGCTTGTTTTTTTTTTTTTAATTTTATTTCTGTTA
Organism: Betula pendula; assembly: GCA_900184695.1. NCBI lineage: Eukaryota > Viridiplantae > Streptophyta > Magnoliopsida > Fagales > Betulaceae > Betula > Betula pendula. The sequence continues at coordinate 80,382 of FXXK01000512.1, read as the reverse complement.
TTGCTTATCCCTGCCCTTCAGGTTGAGGGAGGTAATTTTTTCCTAACTTTCGGGTTGAGGGAGTTTTAATAATGTTGATGTGAATTAGACTACCTATGTCTTCAAATTTATCTGCTTGTTGCAGATCTTATCTATAACCGGAGTTGTATATAGGTATGTGGAAGATTAGTCATAGATATTTGATTGTATTTGTCTATGACTTGTAAGTTCATAGCCTTGGGTTATGGTTATCGAAGCTTGTGGCTTATTGCCTTAGCTTTTGATTGTAAGAGCTTTTGCTCAAGAATTGTTATCAATGAAAAAGTAGAAATTCACATTTTCAAAAAAAAAAAAATTTGCCATGTCATTCATCATTCCGTTAACCCCGCCTTTAATGTTAACAGCATTAACGACAATCCAAATAATGTTTGGAAATTGTTTTGTTGTTCTTATTTTCGTATTTTTGAAAACTTTTGTTTTCAAAATTTTAACAAAAAAAATATATATATATTTTTGTTTGGAAAACATGTTTGGTAATTTGTGTGAAAAATGGCTTTCAAAAATAGAAAAATAAAATAAAATGAAAGCTGAAAGCTTGTTTAGATGTGAAAAAGGAAATAAAGACAATTTAAACCTTTGTAGAAAAGCTCAGTGGTTGAAAAAAGCATTATCTCTACTTTAAATAAAATTGAGAGGAATCGGTTTGTGAAACCGGCTCGTGAAACCGGCTCGCAATGGAGAGCATCTGGTTTTGGTGGTTGTGCACCCAATAGACAAACTTTAATGAATTAATCCCTAAAGTCAAATTGGTCCATCACATTTTTTGTCACACCTCAAAGATTACAACCCCAATTTGATACTCATTTTGGTAGACCGAGTTTTAATCCTACGAACACAATGCACATAGTCGGCAGGTTTTCATGCACACTTGTCATTTCACTATATCATTTGAAACGAATTAAGGCATACACATTCTATTAAGGAGTGCTAAATATATTTTGTAGTGCTTATTCTCTAACGTAGTAGTAAAAATTATAATTGGATGAAATAACAAATAAAAATATGTGTAATATTTTATAGTTATTTTTACTGTCACGTCAGAGAGCGAGCACTTGAAGTATGTGTAACATTTTTCTTCTATCAAAATATCAAGTTGTATTGTACAACTTTTGAGACCCTGCACGATGACATTTCCAAAAGCAAATCAGCCTTCTAACTTTGAGAAGCAACACAGAGATTATAGACCCAAAAATGGGCCTTAGAGACTCAGAGAGAGTGAAATGTAAATCATCCTTTTAAGTTGGGAAATCATGGCAACTCTAGCAAGCTAAAAAAAGTTTTAGGCAAGATAGTGCCCCCTCTCGTCCCCTACTGTCCAGAATGGAATAGTTATTCCCTTATTTGGTTACGCCATCATTACAAATAGCAATTCCTTTAATGAGAAATAGTTACTAAACAAATGTAGGGAATAGGTATTCTCCCAGGAATAAAATAGCTCTAAACTCATTTGTCACTTTTATTTCAGTCTTCCACACCCCAACTAAACCTTCAAGGTAGTCGCAGCCACCCCCAACGTGTCATCTGGTGATCTCAACCACCAAATTGGATGGTCTAACCATCCCCCGTGTGGTTATTGGGGTGGCGCTAGCGAGGAGGAATGAGTGTTATTTCTATGTTATTTTTAAAACTAAAAGTATTTTATAAAAATTGGTTGAAATATAATTTCATTCCAGTTAGAAAATTTGGTCATTCTTATGTTATTACCAAACGAATGAATATGATTGTCCATTCTATTCCAACTTCTTGTATTACTTATACTAATAATTCCTATTTTCAGATAATCATAATTATAATGTGCCAAACTTATAATCAATATACTTTGGCCACAATGTGAAATGGCTGGTAATTTGGATGGCTATGAAAGTCTAGGATCTTTTTGCACATTCAGACTGAACCTACTAAATATGTGAATGGTGAAATAAAAAAGTGCAATTAATGCTTAGGAAGAAAAAAACAAGAAAAAGAAATAAAAGAGTACGAGATATGAGAGGTCAGCCATATCAAACTCGTGGCATTCATCCAAATTCCTTAACTGAAATGGAATTAGAATGGTTATTCTAATTCCAACTTGATTAATGCGAATCTTCACATCAATTCATTACACTCATATCGTATCGGCTAACGTAATATGTTTTAAATGATTTTTTATATTAATTTTTATTTTTTAAAAAAATAAAAAAACAAAACAAAAGTTTAAGCCACTTAAACGCATCACATCAATCAATGTAATATGGATATAAAGAGTAACATTACTCTTTCAATTTCTTGTGTAAGTAATAATACTTATTCCTATTTTAGGTAATCATCGTTTTAGTGTACCATCCGTATAGTCTATCTACTCTTGCCACAATGTGAATTTCCTAGAAATTTGAATGGCTATGAAAGTCTAGGATTTTTCTGCACATTCAGTCTGAACGTACTAAATACGTGAATGGTGAAACAAAAAGAGTACAATTGATTCTTAGGAAAGAAGAAAAGGAAACAGAAAAAAACAAAAAAAAAAGAGTACAATACAAGAGAGGTCGGCCATATCAAACTCATGCATTCAATTAAATTTCTTAATTGGAATGGAATCAGGACGGTCATTCTATTCCAACTTGAATAATACTACTATTTATAATTATTTATCATATTTATGTTATATTGCTCGACATGACGTGAAAGTCACTTAAAACACGTCACGTTACATCACATCAATTGATGTAATATAGGCGTGAATAGTATATAACTTTTCTAATTTCTTGTATTATGTATTGATAATACTCATTCTTATTTTCAAATAATTAATCATCGTTCCGGTGTACCAACCTTATAGTCTATCTACTCTGGCCACAATGTGAAATGGCTGGCTCCAAGAATCTAGGATTTTTCTGCACATTCAAACTATGTGAATGGTGAAACAAAAGAGTACAATTGATGATTAGGAAAAAGAAAAAGAAACAAAAGAGTACACAAGGGATGAGAAGTCGAATATATATATCAAACTCATGCATTTGTCATATATAGTAGTTTTCAGTGGAGACTGCGTCTGTGTCTTTAATTGAATTAGCTAGGGGCACAATGTGAACTGGTTGGCCAATTGGATGGCCTAAAAATTAAATATCAAAATGTGCCGTCGACATACAGACGTGATTTATGCTCGAATTGTCACAGTCATACGAAGTTTCGTATGTAATTGCCAGCCACCTTATTGTTATTATTAATATTATGCAGCAATTAATTTAAAAGCTGTAAGTTGGAATTTGTTCAAGCTGATCATGGGATTTGCTAGAGTACTCATTCTTTCTTTTCTTTTCTTTTTCAAGTGTGCTAGACTCATTCTTGTCGATCTTAATATATCAATTTCTTGACATATAAAATTCAAATAGACTAAATCAAATTAATGATCATGCCGACCTGTTTTTCTTTTTTTCTTTTCTTTTTTTTGTCTATTTGTAAATTGTCTAACATGAGCACAGTCTGCGCAGACAAGGCACTGGTCAATTATATATATCTGTACATTCGCATGCCATTGTCTTCTTTTAATACATATTTAACTTGGTGCAGGCTCAAGCATGCATCCAAGTGAAATTGCAAAATTATATATTATACTCATAATGTTGCAGCTAGTTAGAGCACTATTATCAGATGCTCTATAATTTATTCTCTTTCTTAAATATAAGGAAAATTTGAAAAAAACTATAAAATACCATCTGTAGCAGATGCCCTATAGACCAGGTTCCCTTCCCTAAATCATTGGGTAGCTACAGTGCTACCCAATGGATTATTATAATCCTTAAAAAAAAACACACACACTCTCTCTCTCTCTCTCCTTCACTGCATCCCCCTTCTTCCTTGTTTTTTTTTTTTTGCTTCCTGTTTTCGCAGCAGCCCCATCTCCCCTGTTCTCTTCTGCAACACCGAAACAGGCCATGAAGAAGCTACGAAGGTCGCGGTAGCTTCTGGGGGGAGATCTCCATAGAGCTAGCCATGAAAAAATAATGAGAGGAAAAAGATAAAGCTACGTAGAAGAGAGACAATGAGAAGATAAAGGAGATCTCTCACTGGTTGGTGGAATACACTTTACAAAGGCTTCAAATTGCTTGATGGAGATAATGAGAAGAAACAAAGGCTTGGATATTCTGCTGCTTGACAGAGACGACGAGAGAGAGAGAGGGGAAAAGAAATTAATAAAAAAAAACTAAAGAAAGAGTAAAAAATAATATTTTAATACTATAGGGAAAGATAAAGGAAATATGCTGTGAAATGTATTTGGATAAAGAAGCAAAAAGTAATTTTGTTCTCTAAATATAGGAAAACTTATTAAGAATCTGATAATAGTGCTCTTATAAAGTTTTCGGTACTAAGTAATTAGGTGAACAATTAATAAGGTAATTTCTTACATGTAGGAGTGAAAATCAATGGTGTTTAGACGTTTCAAAGCAAGATAATCGTTTGAGAATGATATTCTCTTCTTTTTTCTTTTTTTCTTTTTAACTTTACTTATCCCCTCATTTTTCATCACTTTTGCATTCGTACCATCGATCTTTAAAAAGTTGCAATGTTGGGTCGCCATGTTTTAAAAGTTTGCAATTTCACTCCTACCGTTAGGGTTTAGAATTAAATCAGACCGTCAACAGGTGAATCTCCCTTATACCCCTATAAAACTAATAAAAATACACAATTATCCTTAATTAAAGTTTTTAAAAAAAAAGATTAGGGGAAATTTCAGATAAGCCCCCTGAACTTCCACGCGATTTTGCTCATGTATATCTCTCACCCGCTCCGATCCCCAATACTTTTGACCTTTTTCTTCTTCTATATATTTATCACCCCTCTGAACTATACAACTTTCTAGCAGAAGACCTCTTTCCGTCTTGTTTTCACCGTTAAATTTTTTTGAAATTCCCAAAATACCCTTGTATTTCAAGCAAAAAATTATTAAAAAAAAAAAAAAATCTAAACCCTAAAATGAGGGGTATTTAGGAATTTCAAAAAAATTAACGGTGAAAACGGACGGAAGGGGGTCTTCTGATAGAAATTGGAAGTTCGAGGGGTGAAAATGAGAGAAGTCAAAGTTTGGGGGGGTTCTTCAAATCGCGTGGAAGTTCAGGGGGCTTCTGTGAAGTTTCCCCAAAAATTATCATATCCACAAATTCAATGGTAATTTTAAAAGTCACATCAACTTTTGGTGGAACAAGATGGACATGAGGTTGACATGTATAATTACTCGTAACCTGCACATAAGACACCTTCCTATAGGTAGCAATTTATATTCGTGTATTTGATTTAAGTTGTGTCGAGGTATTTGTATAAGAATATAGAGGTCAACCCTAACTCAACCCATTCAATTAAAATATTCAATCCTCAAATCTTGACTCCCTAATTTCTCGTGTCAAGTTCGCGGGTCATGGCAAAAATTGTTAGCCCTAAATATCATTGTCAGGTTCGGGTCATGTCGCGACATGACCCCCGTATAATTACTCATAACCCTCTACATAAGACACCTTCCTAGGGATAGCAATTCATATTTGTGTGTTGAATTTAAGTTGTGTCGAGGTATATGTATAAGAATATAGAGGTCAATTCTAACTCAACTCATTCAATTAAAACGTTCAAACCTCTAATCTTAACTCGCTAATTTCTCGTGTTAGGTTTGCGGGTCATGACAAAAATTATTAGCCCTAAATATCATTGTCAGGTTCGGGTCATGTCTCAACATGACCCCTTATAGAAGGTAAAAGATTATATAAGTCAATTCTAATCTTACTCATTTAATTAAACATGTCAGACATCCCATCAATCTTAATTAACCTACTAATTTCTTGTTAGGTTCGTATCAGGTTCATGAATCATTTAGAAAATTGTCAGCTCTAAGTTCCTAGCTAGTAGTGGGCTTAGACCTCTAAGGTTGTACTACTCCAAAATTCTTATGTTCTATTTTTCTATCCGCTTCCACTTTTTTTTTCACATATTTCATTTTATTATAAAATTCTATAGGTTGCGATTAAAAAACAAAAAAAAAAAGGGTTCCTTATAGGGCATAGCCATCTCAGATTTTCAGTCATGCCGGAGGGAATGAGGCATGCGCAATTTGCTGTGATTATAAAATTTACAAGCAACCGTGTACACTTTGTATATTTTCTGATTCTTATAGAATCCCAAGTCAAGTCCAAAGTCTTTCTTAATAAATGATTACGTAGCGTAGGAAAAAAGAAAAAAATGATTAGGTATAACGTAACAGGTAACAACTTCCGTCTAGTTTAATCCGAGAATCAATCTGTGTTTGTGACGTCAGAGACATACGTTTGCATGGTGATCGATGCATGTTTCGTCGTCCCAGTTGATCTTGTCCTTGGCGCCCGACCCCGGTTAGACTATCAAAATTCCTTTGAATTAAGTTGAAGGATCTAAATATGAATTCAAAGAGATATTTCTTTCTTTCAAAGTTGGTAAGGCCTTTTTTTTCTTTTTTTCTTTTTAAGTAAGAGTTTATTGAAAATTAACAAGAATTAAAAAGATTTCACAAGTAATTCTTCAAAAATAAGACAGCCTAAAAGCTAGAGAGATCGATCTGTATAAGCAATTGCCAACAAGAAGGTAAGCATGGACAACTAGAGAGATCGATCGATCATGTGTATGGAAGCATTCTCATAGGATCTCCCATTCTCTCTTCCATCCGGATCAAGAATAAAAATGATCTCTCTTTGTAACTCTTTTCCTTGATCAATTAGAAAATTTTTAAAAAAAAAGAAAATTGATCTCTATTTGTGTTCGTGCTATAAAACATATAATATTGTAACGGGCTTGGTATAGTAGAACCACTTTACTCTAAAAATAACAATGATAAGAGAAAATTAAGTGGAAAATAATATGTATACCAAACATGGTCCCTCCAATTCTATTAATTAAGTAGCTTTAATTCAAATGACACATTAGTCTCCGTAAGAAATTGTGGAAATAAATGACGAAGGGTCCACTCAATTAAAGGGACGTCCTAAAAATTCAACATTTTCGCCCGGCCATTAGCTAGGCGGCTACTCCACAGCTATGGCATTATATGGTGAAAAAGCAGATAACACAATCCAATAACCATCTCCAAACAATCTTATAGAAGAAGGGTCACAAAACTTAAGAAAATGTATAGCATAAAAAGCCCTAAAAACTGTATTGAGGTGATGCAACGTGGGTGTAGTGGATTACAAATTAAACCAACACAAGAATCACAAGTATTCTACAAACCAAGAAAACTCAGGGATTTTAGGAAAATAGAAGAAAGTCCAATCTTAAAAAAGTTTCTTAATAAAAACTAATGGAAATACAATATAAATTGAAGCCTAGCTAAGCCATCCTTATTTAGTTTTTATATATATATATAGTAAAAGAAGTTGTAACCCTACTGAAAGACAAAAGAAAACCAACTTGCCGCAATCTCGTTCGAACAACACTTACAATGACCGTCCCCCTCGGTCGAACGGGATTCAACCGACTGTCTCGAGTTTTTGTATGATATGCAACATCTTGTTCGATTGAGATCATGATGTCTCGTTCAAACGAGACATGTCATGCAGTACTCGATTGAACAACAATCAACCAACGTTCTCTCCGATTGAGGCTCTAAACAATCCTTCCTGAAGTTCATCCAATAACCTCGTTCGAACGAATTTGAAATCTCGTTTGAATGAGGATGTCTCTCTTCGTTTTTTTTTTTTTTTTCAAATATTTGAACGCAATTTAGTTAACATCAAAAGGATATATCATAAAAAAAGAAGTTATTTGACTTAATCATTGCAGGCTGCCAGGCTCCCCGCTGGTGGTATATATTTTGTTTTTACATGTGCCCATCGCCCAATCCAACCATGCAAAAATGATCTGTGACATCAATACTAAACCAAAAGATAATTAATTAAGATCATGGATTCAAAATTGACAATAATTATTTTTAATCGGACTAGGGATCCACAATCTTTTGCTCTCTTTGTTGTCATTTGCCACCCATTAACAAAACCACAAATACTAATCAAAGACTTAACAAAACCAACTTGCAATATTGAATTCAACTTTCTCCAAAACCAACAACCATTTTTTATAAAATATCTAGAATATGATCTTTCAGTTCAGCCAACCAGCATTTCCACTGATGATGGCGCCATGGCTTACAGATTCTGACACGTAGTACCCACTAATTTCTGTCTTGTAGTTTATGACATGACAATTATGTTGTCCACCGGTGAACTTACAGTGCAATATTCGCTCAGGCTATACGTGCGTGGAAGACTAAAAAGTTTCAAAGTCAAGCAAATTATTCCCAGAAAAATGTCGTCTCAGCAGTGGACCTGCATGTTTGTAGTCAAGTCATCGCACCCACCTTTAAAATACAAGTTAATTAGCTTTGATTTTCATGACGCAGCAGATGACATCAGCAACCCTTACGTCATGGATTTTAAGTTGATGATTCATTGCAGCACCTTCAATTACATAACGTGTCAACAAATATAAAGTGTGAATATCGTGGAATTATTGTACGCGTGGAAGTAGGTTTTCATATTCATATTCGTGCCCTGAGAATCTGGGAGATGATCACCACCATATATACGTCTTACGTGGCCGTGATGATGCATGCAGATATTTTTAACCCTCGTCATTATAGGAGTCATATATGTACAATCATGGAAGTTGAAGGTGATGTGTTTTTACATTTTCTTGTCCCTTTTCTCAGTTACATTTTGCTTCTGGAGGTCTTGGGTCAAGATACTTTGTTTATTATGAATTTGTATAAGTGGGTTGGTATTATCATAATCACGTTCAAGAAGAATAATCACAGTTGGTCATTTCCTCTTGTCCTCACGTCCTTTTTTTTTTTTTTTTTTTTTTTTTTTTTTTTTTTGTAAGTAGTCATGTAATATCATGGAAGTTAAAGATGATGTGTTTTTGCATTTTCTTGTACCTAGCTTTTCTCGGATACATTTTGCTTTTGGAGGTCTCGGGTCAAGATAATACTTTGTTTATTATAAATTTGTCTCAGTAGGTCGGTGTTATCATGGTCACGTTCAAGTATAATAGTTACAGTTGGTCGCCCCTTCCTGTTATTTTTGCTTAGAAAAAAAATTGTCTCGTGGAAGTAATGCTACATAGAAAATGATATAAGATATAAACTTAATTGAGTACAATTTTTATTATAAATTTCTTTTCATAATAATACTTCATAATTCATGAAATGATTAGAAAGAAATCTTATTTATTAATTTACTTAATTAGTTAGTGACTCACTTGCCAATTATACATTCATTATCATTATTAATTATGGACTGTTATGTCATTTTATAAAAGCTTAGGGGGCGTGGAACCATGTTTATGGGTTTTATATGTTTTTATGAATATTCTCCTTACAAAATTTATTTCTCACCCCCACAATTTTATTTTTTATTTTTTTAACCTCAAGTTCTAGTTCAGACCATGAAAAAGTTATAGTACCCCAAGTATTTTTTTTATGAGCTTTTGGTAGCCGAAAGAGAAAAAGAAAAAAGAAAAATTGTACCATTGTTTAATAATATGTTGTTTGGGATTGAAATGGTCTTAAGAGTGGAATATCTCAGTTTCACATTGAAATTGACAAGAGCATTATGATTGAGGACATACATTCATTTCTTCATTTTATCAATTATGACTATTATTCATTTATAAAAGAATGGAGTAAAAGCTAAGGCGTGGAACCACGTTTATGTGTTTTATATGTTTTTATGATATTCTCTTACCAAAATTTTTTTCTCACCACCACAATTTTTTTTTTTTTTTTTACCTCAATTCTAGTTCAGCCCATAGAAAAGTTATAGTACCTCAAGATTTTCTTTTTTTATGAGCTTTTGAAAAGAAAAAAGAAAAAGAAAAATTGTACAATATTTAAGATATATTGTTTGGATTGAAATGTCTTAAGAGTGAATATCTCAGTTTCACACTGAAATGACAGAACGTTATGATTGAGGACATAACATTCGTTATCTTTTATCAATTTTGGACTTTATCATTTTATATAAAGAATTGTAGTAAGCTTAGGACACAGAACACGATTATGAATTTTATAGTTTTTATGAATATTTTCTTGCAAAAATTTATTTCCTACACCTGCAATATTTTTTTTTTTACTTTAAGTTTTAGTTCAACTCATGAAAAAGTTTTGTACCAAATATTTTTGATGAGCTTTTGATAGCGAAAAGGGAAAAAAAAAAAAGAAAAATTGTACGTTGATTGCCAATATGTTGTTTGGATTGAAATGGTTTAAGAGGGAAATCTCAGTTTCACATGAAATTGACAAAGCATTATGCTTGAGGACAACTTTATATAAATACTTCCTTTTTCTTTCTTTTGTGTATCCGGACAACTCATGTCTCACGATTCCAAAGATATTTTGCCCTAGTACTGCTCTCTTTTGACATCTTTTTTTTTTTTGTGCTTTTCTCTCTTCTTTTTTTTTTTTTCTTTGAATTACAATACCACATGAAAGAATTAATATGATTTTTTTTTTTTTGTTCACATTGAGGGTACTGGAGGTTGGTTTTTGTTTTAGCTTGAGAGTAAATCATCATTCATTTTAAACGGAAAAACCCTAACCGCTTCAGAGAGAAAAACCAAAAACAGCGACGGTCCGGGGAGAGGGATTCTTCCGCTATTCCTCCTACCCCTCGTCTTTCTCACGTGATGAGCACAGCAGATTTTGCCGATGTCCTTCCCACGATCAATGGACAAATTTACCTTTCCGCATCCATGGCCCCGTATCCTGCTTTTAAAATTGTTTGGTTTTTGGTTTCTCAAAAACCACAGATCGTGAAATTTTAGAGAGTTTCCCCCTTTTGCGCCCTCCACGTGTTCCGGGCTCCACGTTTTTTCTTTTTCTCCCACGTCGGCCAGCTCCCTCGCTTCCGATCGGTAGATTGCTTTGGTGCTGTTGTGTTTTTTGTGTTTAATTTTATTTCTGTTATTGCTTATCCTGCCCTTCGGTTGAGGAGAGGGTAATTTTTCTAATTTTCGGTGAGGGAGTTTTTTAATCAATAGTTATGTGAATTGAGACATCCTATGGTCTTCAAATTTGTTTGCTGTTGCAGATCTGATCTATAACTGGAAGTGATACATAGGTATGTGGAAGATCATTCATAGATATTTGATTGTTTTGTCTAGACTTGTAATTCATAGCCTTAGGAGGTTATCGAGAGCTTGGGCTATTTGCCTTAACTTTTTGATTGTAAGAGCTTTGCCAAGAATTGTATCAATGTAAAAGAGAATTCCACCATTTTCAAAAAAAAAAAAAAAAAATCATCCTCATTTTCCAAATTATACCATTTAGTCGTATTTTAATAGGCAACAAGAACAAATCAACAATAAGGATGATATTATATAAATTTTTTTTAAAAAAAAAAGGTTGAAATTTGTAAGAGTTTTTGTTTTTAATAAGATTATTAAGTTTCATTTGTATCGATTTATTTGGAAGTCTTTTATCAAAACAAAAAACTTAGGATACCGTATTTGATTGGAAGAAATCATGCATATTGTGTTGTAGACCATGTCAATTTTTTAGTTTTAGGTCTATTAATGAATATTATTCACACTAAATTAAAACAAGAATTTAATAATTCATTTATCAAAGTTTTATTTGACTTTTCTATCTATATATGTTTATGTATGTATACGTACACATATATATTCATTTTACTATATTTAATTTGTTTATATAACTTTTATATTTTAGTTTTAGGAAAATTTATTATATATACTTATACTTTTTTCTTTAATTATATAATAGAGAATCTTTGCCGGCCAGTGATTATTTATTTCCCGTCAAGATAATGTTTCTCAAAGACATTAAAATATATATATATATATAATACAAAATGTTATGTATTTTTATTTGCTTTTTAGATAATTTTAATGGAACTATATATCTTTTTTAATATAGTAAAAATAATTGTTTTTTTTTTTAATTTAAAATCTTAAATAGCCCCATCCTTCGACCTTTTTCTTCGCCCTTTCTGCTCTGTGGCTTATTCTCTAATTCATAGGACGCCAAGCCCACACCTTTGCTGGGCTGGGCTGGGCTTTTCTTGCTACCCAAAACATTAAAGGACTCGATGGGTCCATATTGGAATGTTAGACCAGCCCAGTAACTGCTGATTCTAGAACATGACCAACATTATTGTGACTACGGGCCTGTTTGAGATTGCGATTTCAAAAATAGCGATTTTAAAAAGTGTGATTTTAAAATGTGATTTTTGAAAACGCAGTTTAACGTTTGGCAAAATTGTAGTTTGACATTTAAAATCGCAGTTTAGCGATTTAAAATTCTGCGTTTTCAAAAAAACACCTCCTTACCTACGATTTGAAATCGCAGATTTTCTGCGTTTTCAAATCGCAATTTTTTAAAATTGCAGTTTCCAAACAATTCAGTTTTTACGATTTGGTTTAAAATCGCACTTATTGTCTACGAAATCGCTTACCCAAACGCACCCGTATGGGCACATAACCACGTTTATGGGTTTTATATGTTTTTATGAATATTCTCATTGCAAAATTTATTTCTCACCCCCACAATTTTTTTGTTTTTAACCTCACGTTCTAGTTCAACCCATGAAAAAGTTGTAGTACCCTAAGTATTTTTTCTATGAGCTTTTGGTAGCCAAAAGGGAAAAAGAAAAAACAAAAATTGTACTGTTATTTAATAATATGTTGAATATTACCCAAACTATTCAAGCCAAAATTATTGTTTAAGATCGATTCGTTTATTAAACAAATTGAGCGTGAATCTAGCTTATACAAAATAAGCTCAAGCTATTTATGAATAGTTCAGTTCATTTACTATCATAAACATTAATACTTCATCTAGAAAAAGAAAACAAAAGCAAACAAAAACCCTTTCTTTGGGCATGGGCTGCTGCAAACCCTTTCATCTAGGCCCATTAGTTTTTCCCCTTTTTCTTTTTCTTTTAAGGAAAAGATCCACTCTTATGGGCCATTAATCTTGTGTTCACGTAGCATAATTCTTTTTTTCTTTTTTCTTTTTTGTGATTTACAAATAACTTTGCAGTATGTTTTTTTTTCTTTCTTTCTTTCTTTCTTTTTTAATAGGGGTTCAAATTCAAGACATTTGAATGGGATTTGTGAGGGATTCAGAATTCATCATATCATTTGAAAAGAGTAGATAACTATCATCCCAAGCTATTTTCAATAGCATGTGTGTCGTGTATTACTCAACAATCCAACTCAAATACAGGTAAGAAAAAGGAATAAGGCTTAAAAATTTAATATGATATCAAAGTAAAAATAAAAAAAAAATCGTTTGAGAAAGGATTAGAAGTATGGATTACATAGTCTAAGGGTGCTGATCTAGGAACCAATTTCCATGTTGCTATTCCCTTTCTTTAAAAGATTTGAGAAAGGATTTGTTTTGTTTTGTAATGAAGGTGGAGTTTATTGCTTCATTCCAGGTGTCGAGGAGAGGTTCTAGTTTGGTATAAAGCTTCATTCGAATTGATGTTCTTGTTTGTTTGCATTAAACTGACTGATTCACTCAAAACCCATCTTACCCCTACTTTTTGACTCAGAAATCAGTGTATTGAAATCCTCACAATTGACTCTCGGAATTAAATTTGAGCTAATCTACAGGCCACTTGCCTCGTAGACGTGTCATTTTGAGCAGCCAATTAGAGTAATCCTTATCCGAAATAAGAGAGCTTCAGATTTTATTTTTTTTTAATTTTTTTTTTTGTTTTTTTGATGGGGAGAGAGCTTCAGATTTAGGTAGTCATATCGTAGATAAGATTTTCTAATAATTTTGCTATTTGAATTGTTTAAGGTTTGTTTGAAATTGTATTAAAGAGCTTAAAAAATACTTTTAGCATCTAAAAGATTGTGCCAAACAAAAAGTTGACATGTTTGATAAAAAATTCCAAAAGTATTTTTTTAACTTTTTACACTAAAAATTATCAAAACGCACTTAACAATAAAACTTTTGTTAAAAAGCTCTTTTAACTTTAAAAGTTTTATTTCTTAACGTAATCTCAAATAAGCCCTTAATAATTCAGATAATAAATGTGAAACAATTCATTTGGTACCCATTAACCCGAGTAGGCCTCAGGTAACCCGTCTACTTGTTGAGATAAATAAATCTTATAAAAACATTTTTATATTTACTGTTTGAATGGTTAGTGGTATCCATCATATTATAGAACCAAGTGGAATATCCTATCAATCACCAATCTGAACCTAACATAAATTAACAAACATGTTGAGTCTAAGTTTGGCATCAAGACAAGTCCAAAAGTCCATATACATTGGATAGAGTTAGGCACCACCGCACCATACTAGACAATTCCATTTGAGTAGTTCCTAATTATTAAATTTATTGGATTAATTGGTGTAATTAAGAGTAAAAATAAATTATATTTATGATCTTTTGAAAACTGTTCTTAACCATTTGTCATTTTTTGTTTCATATACAATACGTCATACGTGCATGCCGGAGAAAAATCTATTAAATGAAATAGAAATATGATCATTTAATTTTATTCCAAACTAGACCATATACTTAACAACGATTTCTAGAAGTTAAGAATATTATATGTGATTACCTCTAATTATAGGACAACGCGTAAGAAAATTCTCTATATGGTATGACCTATATGTCATATGTGTATATAATTTATTATCTTTATTAATAAAGATTACGGCGTACAGTAATTTATTCCACAATATATTAATTAAGGTTATGGAATCAACTGTAATTGCAAATTGATCTAATTGCAATTAAATTGATTTTATATCAAATCAATTTATTTCTTGATGGGAGGAATAATTAAAGTTTATAATTAATTGAGTGTCTCTGACCTAGCCTATAAATATGTAATTTGTGTATTTTATCAATACATCTTAAGGTTATAAATAGGTCAGAAGATACCTCTATATTATATTACTTTCAAGGTTTTATTTCAGAAACACTTTGATTCGCTTAGACAAAAATGACTGGAGATAATTCTAAACCACTTTACTTTTTCTGCTACGCATTTAGCATAATATATTATGTTTATGCTTTCACGATGATCTATGATCACTTTAATTTTCTTCTTTTAATTTGAGAAACAATACGAGCTTAAACCTTCTTTTTTTTTTTTCTTTGTCAACATTTTACTTATCACCATCCTGTTTGAGTGGAAACTTTCCAACAAAACGGTTTTAAATTTTCGAATAGTCAAGGGAGAGCCATGTTCCACTCAAATGGAAGTCGACTTTGTAGATGTAAATTTTTGTACGGTCAAATAATAAGACCATAAGACCACCATAGTGATGCCGGTGAGAAGCTTCCGATGGTTAAATTAAATAATTTTTTTGAAGTATTCTCCATAGAATTTAGGTTATTTTTTACCGTACCTCCATTGGAGTTTGTGACATTTCTTATAGGGGTTTGCTTGTGCATCTTCTAAGAATCCTTCTAGGGGATCAACTAGAAATATTTTATATTTTGTTAATCAAATGGGGCTCATATTTTCAATAAAAATGTGGGCCCATTTGATTAAAAAAATACAAAAAAAAATTTAGTTGATCCTCTAAAAGGATTTCTAGAAGATGCACAAGCATTTTCCTTTCTTATATATAGAATTTCAGATGCGTATTCCTGGACGGTGTTTCCTGATTTTTTAAGATTTTGGAGATTGTGTTTGGATGGGGTTTCCTAATTTCTCGGCCTCTTAATGGATAGATAGTTGTGCTTGTGTACAGCATAATCTCGAACTTTTTATAATCCTTTAATTGAATGGAACCTTGATCCTTTATTCCCATAACAACTTAGATCAGAAGTTTTTTTTTTTTTTTACACCGACTATCGAGGTGAGGTTGTAAACAACGGTATTGTAAATAGGATTAGTTTAGGTGCTGAAAAAAAAAAAAAAGGACATTTATACCGTCATGTGACAAAAGAAATTTAATTTACAGATGAATAAAAAAAAAGTTTTGTTGGTTTGAGTAGATTAAAGGTTCATTTGTTTCAACGTAAATAATTTTTAAAAATATTTTTTTTGTATTTTTTGATGTTTGGTGAAGCGAAAAATAATAGTCAATTTAAATCATTTTCAGTTTGACTGATAAATTTTCTTTAATTTCTGTAAAATGGTTTCCCTTTTTCTAAAATCATAAACTATTTTTCGAGTTTAAGCTTCTCATTCTTAAATTGCCGAACTATAGCCAAAATACCACCCGATTTTGTTGAAACCCGGTCGGAACATCGCTAGGACTGGATATCGCCAAGACCTGGTCGTCACCTAATCATGATCTCTCCAGGACTCGATTGGGACATCGACAAAACCCGAATGAGACATCGCTGGGATCTGTCTGAAACATTGTCGAGACCCGTTTGGAACATAGCCAAGACCAACCAAGCCATCGCTATGACTCACATAGGACACTGACGAGACCCGCTCAAGACATGACAAGGACAATGCCGAGACTTAGCCGAGACATCGTCAAGACTTGACAAGGACCCAGCTAAGACCCTGTTGAGACATCACTAGGAAAGCTCAGAATTGCCCTGGACATTGTTGGGACTCGTCGGGACTTGCCTGACACTCCACTCGAACCCGCTTGAAACATTTTCGGGACTCGACCGAAAACACCGCTTGGAACCAGTTGGGACCAGCCCAAGACACAGTCAAAACCCTATTGGGACATCGCCGGAACTTAGTTGGGACACCGTCATAACCCACCTGAGATAATTTATATTAATATTTTTAAATTGTGCATAAAAAATAATTTGTATATATTAATATAATTAATTGAAAATATAAAAAAATATTTACAATTTTTCTTACGTGTCTAACACTACAAAATATTTTTAACAGAAATCATTTTTATAAAATTATTTTTCGATATAAATTAATTTACATAGAAACAAACAGAACAAAAGATAACAATATTTAAAGTTAAGGGGTTGTCGGTCAATTTCTTGAAATGGTCATACTACCCCCAACGGTAACCGACTACCTTTACTTATTTTTCACTAAACTAAAATAATACTATTAATGATGTCGGCCTGTAGTAGTACTCGTGGTAGGTTAATGCTTCTTACTTAACCAATGCTACTCGGGCACCTTTTCACCTTCGTGGATACACGTGTCTTCCGAATCTGCTTCCAAGCACTTCTTAGAAGAAACTTATAATGTGAAATGAAAACAATAATAATAATAATAATAATAAACTAAGAATGAAGATGAGAACTTTGAAATTGCATCGTGTTTAACTCTACGGATCTTATCCGATCGGAATCGGATGTAATTCGTTGATGAGTCATGCTAGGCGTCCGTCTGGACGCCTAGCGTCCGTTTTTTATGAAAAAAAAAAAAAAGCTTTTTTTTATTAAAAAATAAGTTTAAACTTATTTAATTCTTATTTTATTTTTTTTAAGGTTATAAAATATAAATAAAAGAAGTCTGAATATATTTTTTATTAAAAAACATTTAATAAAAAAAACAATATATTTTTTTTTTAAATAAAGACGGACGCTCAGCTCTACTCTTCATTAATTAAATTGTAATTTGTTCGTGTCTCGAATGGGAGAGAGCTCTCGGTGGAATTTTCTTATCTGAACATGTGATCTGACAATCCAAACTACAGCACCCACCTATTTGAATACTTAGATTTAGATTTATTGCTCTTGTTTAATTGGCTTGATACAGTGACAATAAAGGACTTTGCACGAGAAAACTCTTACCTTATGAGAGTATTTTTATTTGGCCTTTTATTTTTATTTTGAGAATAAAATTATTATTTTTCATTTTATAGAATCATTTTTTCTAAATACTAATATCTAGCTTTCTAAATAAGAATTCACTTTAATTTTTTTATTTAAATAAATTATTCTTCTTATTTAACTTCGGAGAGAAATAAACTAAAAAAATAATAATAATAAAAGAAAAAAATAAAGAAAATTAAAAAAAATATAAAAGTTTGGAGGATAAATTAATATTTTATTATTAAAAAAAATTAAAGAGTAAAATGAACTCTCTATATAGGATTGTCATTTTATGCTTTTTCAAAATAAAAAGTCGAATAAAAATAATAAATTGATTCAAAATTAATTTTAACTCTTTAAAGTTAAAAAATGTTTACATTAAAAAACCGGATGAAAATTGTCGGAGCAATTGTAGTCTGAAAACCAAACAAGAATTAAATATATATATTTTTTTTTATATTTTTGTAAGTGAAGCCAAACAAGAATTATAGTCGAGACGTAAAGTTATATTTGTAGTTGGATTATGTACCAACCGAAATAATTTCATGATGATCAACGTCTTATTTACTTTTTGGGAAAACTAGGTTGGCCCACGTTCTAGTTAGATTACAAGACTTGTCCTCCAACGGAAGGAATTTGGTGCAGCCTGCCCGATAGGGTTTCCATGGACCCATTTGTCTAAGACAGATGCCCGGCACCTGCTTGGTTTCAATTGGTTGTTCGAATAGGTTTCAACTCGGGCAGGTAATTATTTTATTTTGGGAGATGCTAATATTATTTTTTTAGTTATTTTTTTTATTTATTTTTATACAAAAAATGTTTAAATTCACCATTGAATTATAAAATCATAAATGTGATCTCATAAATTTAATAATAAATTTACACATTTCTTTATATGAGATAAACAAAAATTGGTTAAATAAATAAAAACAATTATATATCTTTTATTTTATCCGTTATATGACGTGACAAAATATTCATCATGCAACATTATTTACATTATTAAATTTATGAAATAAAATACTCATAATAAAATGATTCAGCTTTATTTTACTTGAAAAACAAAGAATCATATTCCTTCCTTCTATTACATGGAAATCTTGGTGAACAACCAATTGCAGGGATTTAAATCAGCCAACTAACAACTTGGGGATTTTATTTCTTTTGTTTTTTCTGAGTAGAGAGGGAAGAAGGAGACGGTAGAAATTTGACATTTTTCTATCCAGTCGTGAGTTTGGTGGTTTGCATCGATTATACAAAATGCTGGCAGAATATAATTAATCCACGCTTAATATGGACAATGTTTGTACATATATGCCCTATGATTCACTAGCTCTCACGCTTACAAACCATAATGTACATCATCCAAAACAACAACAAAAAACACTTCAAGCGCAGCATTGATTTCCACTATTAGTTGAAAATTGATAGGGAAAATGCTGAATGTCACATATTCTTTTCCACTGAATTTTCTTCAAAAAATGTGCTGGGGTTGAGTTGGATTCCAATTTCTTTTGAGTCGGATCCCAATCAAATACAATAAACTGCTCGAATTGCATACAAAAAAGCATCCGATCCGAACCCTATTTTGCTCAAGCAAAGGGTTCATTCAACAGTTTGAGCTATCCGAATAGCTGTCCGGTTAGGCAAGGCAAAACTCATGGTGTAATATCCTTCCACTACACTTATATCTCCCAAACTTCACAATCTATATACAAATCATAGAAAATTTTTTTCCAAAACATTGAAAAGAAAAAAGAGCTAATGTTAAAAGTTCTTGTTTTTCTCTCTTTTTTTTTTTTAGTTTTTGGGGCGGGGGGGTGGGGGGCGCTATGGGAAACAGGGGATTAATCATGATTGCAGACCACCATAACATTCACATTCTCCAGCGCTATCATCCTTACCAACACACATACTGTCACCTTGCCATGTCCACACGATGTCTTTCAAAGCAGGCCTGACATCCTCCTCAAAGAACTTTGCGTACTCCAAAGTGTCGCCGGAGGACTTTGAGAACTCGACGATGGCGACTTCGGGGGCAACCTCGAAGATCTCCGCCGTAATAGCGAGCCTCCCCTTGCGCCCCTCCATTGGGGCCTCCATCCTCACCTTAAAGTCCTTCGCCTTCGCCACCCGCATGCTCAGCCCCTTCGCCACCCCCTCAATTTTGGCCAATATCGCCGCCGCCCTACACCTGGACGTGAACATGGAACCCACCTTCCGCTTCTTCTCGAACAGGCTCGACAGGTCGAACCCGGACGACATCGAGGATATGAACTCGAATGCGTTGAAGAACTTCGGCGTTTTCGGGGACTGATCTGCTAAAATATTAATTTTAATTAATTAATTAAATATTAATATGTATAAGAATTAAGAGCCAGCTCATTAGTTCGAACCACCTTTACTCACCGTCAGCAGCCGGCTCTACTTGTGTTGTTGTTTCTTTCACCATCGCAGCCGTACGGACGGCGGGCCTGGTGAAGCCTTTGCGGAACCAAGGCGTTCGCATTATCGCCGGGATTGTGATCCGCTTACCTGGGTCGGTGACGAGGAGTTTGGAGACCAAGCGCTTGGACTCGCAAGAGAACCAGGGGGGGAGATCGAACTGGGCTTTGAAGATCTTGCTGTACATGTTCATCAAATTCTCATCTTGAAATGGAAGAAACCCGGCGAGAAGAACGTATAAGATGACTCCACAGGACCAAATATCCGCCATGGACCCATCGTAGCCCTTCCTCTTCAAGACCTCCGGCGCCACATACGCCGGGGTGCCACACTGCGTGTGGAGAAGCCCATCGTTGAGGAGTTGCTCCGGCAAAGCGGAGAGGCCGAAATCTGAGACTTTGAGGTTCTCGTTCTCGTCGAGCAACAGGTTCTCGGGCTTGAGGTCTCGGTGGGAGACGCCGCGGCTGTGGCAGAAGTCCACCGCGCTGATCAGCTGCTGGAAGTACTTCCGGGCGGAGTCTTCTTTAAGCTTCCCCCTGGCGACCTTGGCGAAGAGCTCGCCGCCGCGGACGTACTCCATGATGAAGAAGATCTTGGTCTTGGTGGCCATGACTTCCTTGAGCTCCACCACGTTGGGGTGGCGGACTAGCCGCATCACCGAGATCTCGCGCTTTATCTGCTCCATCATGCCCTCCTTCTTCATCACCTGATCCTTGTTTATCACCTTGATCGCCACGCTCTCGCCGGAGGCCATTTGCTTGCCGTAGTAGACCTTGCCGAAAGTCCCTTTGCCCAACAGCCTTCCCATCTCATATTTCTCAAACAATTTATTCCTCTCCTCCTCCATAGATTATCAAAAAAGAAAGATATTGTTGCATAAACTTGACGGTGCTGCTGCTATTGGAATTGCATAAATTTCTCAAATAAATTTTGGGTTTTGTTTACAATAATATTGGAGGAATATACCGTAAAGGAATCCAAGAAAGAACAGAAGAGATGCAAATCTCAAAGGATTCCATCCAGGGGGTTTTTGAGAAAGTGGTTTACCTGGGAGACTTGGGAGATTTTTAGAGTTGCGGAGGCAGAGGAGCACCTAGTATTTTCTTGGGTGTACACAGGATTGAAAACACTGTCGAAATTTTAAATAGGAGAGAACGACTGAGAAGAGGACACGTGCGTTGGGGTTCACGAAGAAGCCTCCATGATAATTTAATTTAATTTAATTAAAAGCTTTTTTTAAAAATAAAAAAATCTTCATAATAATAAAGTAATTTTCTCTGTTTTTAAACTGGTGGCTGCTTCCCCTGTTTTGGCGTTCGGTGCTGCTCTGTTTTTTTAAGTGACCGAGGCTATTGGGAGGGTTGGGGGGTGGGGGCGGCGGATTAGATTTGAAAAACAGAGAAATTTATTTTATTATTAAGAACATTAAAAAAGAAGAAGCTTTTAATTAAATTAAACTATCATGAGGCTTTAGGAGGAGAATAATGTTATAGATAGTTTCATTTGTATGGAGGCTTTAGGAGGAGAAGGGGCAGCGGCTTCGATTTGAGATTGTATTTAAAAAGATTAATGTTACATGCACTTATTTTTTTACATTCATTTATACATATTCTTATGTAGCTTTTAAAATTAAAAAATATCTTTTTAGCAAAAGCACATATCAATTTTTTGTTTAACATAATTTTTTAAGTACTAAAAATATTCTTTCCAACGCAATTTTAAATAGGCTTCTATCGCCTAAGCCAAGTTTATATATGCGTAATTTTTTTATCTTATTCACATTTAATTTAATTTTTTTTTATAAAAAATTTAAAATTAAATCTGAACCATTTATAAAACTACCACATATATATTTCCCTTTTTTTTAGTTAAAAATTTATTACTTTTATTTTAACTACCACTTTTTAAAAACACCCTCTCAATGATTTATTATTCTATTGAGAAAAAAGAGAACGTTAAAAAAAAAAATTAAAAAAAAAAAAAAATTTTTTTTTTTTACATTGGTGAGCACAGTAGTAACTCATCAAATTTTTTTCTCAAATTGCTGAGTCGAATACGGCTTTTTTTTTTGGCTCCCATTTTAACGTCTCACTCTAAGCAATTAGTGGCCTTGACATGGTAAGTTGCAGTACCAGCTACGCAACAAAAACACGGTTTTATAGTGATTTGCCCCTACATGAGAGTAACTGTCTAACTAATGGCTGATATTGAGTAATTAAGTCATTGATTAGTTATATTTCCATAACTGGCTTTCTTTCTATTGGATCATTTCTCTTATTTTTCTGTCATTTTTTTCTTAGTATTCTATTGTTGAATTGATTGCTTTCTCTCTTTTTGGGTTCTATTTGTTTCCTAATTCTAAGGAGAAGGAGGCTGCGGTTTTCAGCACCGGAATTGGTACATATGTCGTGTTTTAACACGTGTCTAATAACAACACACGAAGAATATACATTCTAATTCAAACTATTTCAATTTTAGTTGAAACCGAACCCAAGTCGAATCCAAACGGAGTTTTAAATGCCTTTCGTGGCGAGTGAGTATGATTTGTGCACATTTCTAGGCATGGACCACAGTTACTTTAATATTAGGGTAAGTCTTAATCACCTTTTTCTTTAAAAAAGAAAGAAATGAATGCCATGTTTTCAAATGCTATAACTAAAGATGTGCAGAATGTATAAGAGTATATGTATGTAAAGAAAGAAAAAAGGCATCGTTTTTGTTATTTCATTTCTTATCATATTATGTCATTATTTTCCATTTTTATTCGCAACTATAACAAAATGTAATTTTTTTTTCCTCACAAATTTGAAATTATGATCTTTAATTTACATTAAATTATTATCTTAGATAAAAAGCTGTGCATAATGTACAAATATAAAACAAAAAGATTAAAGGCGTACAAAAATAATTTATATTTGTAGAGATTCTTTATTGATACTGCACTAGTTGAAATTCTCTAGAAAGGGAGTAGTGCTCTCTCTCTCTCTCTCTCTCTCTCTCTATATATATATAAGAATCATTTTATATCATACCTCTTTACACTTATCCAAAAATAGCAAATAAACCAATTTTTGAAAAGTAATACTATACTTATGATACATTACTATATTATTATATTAATGTGTATTGTCAATTTATTATTTCATTTTTTTTTATTTTTTTAATAATAGTTGGTTTAAAGGTAGATTGATAATACAACGTTAGCATAATATAATAGTAGTTATATATAATATTACTCTAATCAACTCATAGGAGTTGGCTTATTCGGTAGGAGAGCTTTAATTGTTAAAATTTCTT
>FXXK01000512.1:0-56435 GCA_900184695.1 Betula pendula | reverse complement strand
AAAAAAAAAAAAAAATAAGAAAAGAAAAAAGAAGAGAAAAGAGGGATTAGTGTTGACTCTTCCACGTCTTTTGGTTGAGGCTAACAAATATCTTGTTTGTTAATATAATTTGACAGGTATTTTTATTTTTAGTTTGAAAAATTATTTTTATATGACATAAAAATAAAATTAAAAATAATTTATGTGTTACAATAAGATTTTGTATATATTTGTTAATGTTTTTAACTTTATAATAAAAAACAAAAAAATATAAAATAAAGTCATTAACAAATATAGCCCGTGATTTTTTACAATTACTAAAAACTAAATAGACTTGCAATTCTTAAAAGAGTAATATTATTTAACTAATTATTCATACAATTAAGATGATATGACAATAAAAATCAATTCTTAATTAAATGACATTACTCTTTCTTAAAATCGTGACAATTCTTTTAAATTAAACAATCGACATTTTACCACAACGACCAAAAATAAAAATTGATGTGCTGAAGAAGCCCTTTTTGTGTGAAGTTCATTCTAGCTATTAAAAGCCAATTTGTTGCTAATAAAGATTGAGGGATGATAAAGATAAGTCTGGGCTGATTGAATAATAAATCAGCACAGACTTTTTCTTTGTATTTTCATGGACCTACCATCAAATTTCAAAATATATATATTTTTTTAATCTCAAATAGTCTAAGCTGATTTACTGTTCAATCAGCCTAGACTTATCTTTATCATTACTCATAAAGATTAATGAAATCATTGCCGACTGATAATAAAGCCGTTAATGGTGTTCTTGAGCAACAAGCTATCAAAATAGTCAAAGTCATATAATCAAGCATAACATTCAGCCTCAGAAAAAGGAAATGAGACGTAAGAAGTTTAAATTTGACTTTGTCTTCCCGCAAAAATACAAGTTGCGAATTGTATAAAATTGAGAACATAATTAAATGGTTGTCTTATATGTTATTTCTTGTTAAATTTACTAAAAATTACTTGCGAAAAATAGCAACAAGTTCATATGCCCAGAGAAAGTTCAAAGTTCATTTGAATTGACTGACAAAATGGGCATCTTGCTTTGATGGCACTTATTTCTTTCTATGCTTCTTGTTCTCACTTCCTAAAATTATAACATATTTATAAGAAATATATTACTCCTTGACGTAGTGGATGACTTGGTAAATAAATTAAAAGTGTTTACGTCTTCTGACTAAAAGATAAAATAAGCCCGCAGGCTTAAAAGTAAGAAACTCCGCAAAGTATTTAAGAGAAATTATTTGATTGATGAATATTTAATTATGTGATTGATTTACAATGTAAACTCACCTATAAATACTAGTAGAAAATTTGAAGATAAAGTAATTCTAGTCCTAGTAGAATAAGTAATCCTAGTTCTAGTAAAACAAGTAAACCTAATTCTAAAAAGGAAATAAATAAATACAAGTCTACAGAGGAAAAAAAAAAAGTAAATACAATATTGAAAATAAAATAAACTTTATTTTTTTTTTTATAGGAGAATCCTAATCTAAAATTAAAAATCAATAAATTGATTTTTTGTGTCAACCGAATACGGTTGACAATCAGCAGTGATCGTGACAAGATCTTTCCTTCTATACTTCCACTGTCTGAATCTAAACAAAAATCTTCTTTAACGACACTTATCCAATATGTTATTTGTTATTTTTTCTTATTTTGAAAAATTTACCGAAAATATAGGTAAATTCCATCCTACATCAGACACCCCCACTTGAAAAAAACTCGTCTTCGAGTTTTCTTTGTGATATGGCACACGCGGCTCCTTTGGAGAAAGATACTTGGAGAAATCTACATAGATAGCATCAAGACATGTCTTTTCCCTATTGTCTCATTTCATAAAAAATTTTCCAACAATTTCTTTTTGAATATCATCTTCAACTTTACTATTTTCTTCAAATGAATCGACATTGCTCTTTCTTCTGTGGTGATCGTGATGAGTTGTGCCTGTGGTACAGGAGGTGGTAGATGTTCCTCTATTGGTGCAGTTGTTGGAACAAATGGTAGTGGTTACACAAATTTTTTCTCTAACGGCAGCTCCACCAAATTAATAACCTCCACATTATTTTCACCGTAATTAATATTCTCTTCATAGGCGGGGTGCCTATTCGGAGATTCAAGATCACGTTTATGGATAGCTCTGACGCAAAATCTTTCATAATTGTTAACAAACTTGTCGATATGTCGCTTCAAATCGTTCGAGTTTTCGCATATTGATCGGAGATCATCCCAAATTTTGCGCATTAATTGCAGTTCTTGTTCTTGAAAGTGTTCCTGTTGTGATCGAAACTTTGATAACTTGATATATCACTGTTAATCAGTTCGTGTAACAAACTCTCTCTCACAAATGAATTCGTTAGAATAGTTGTAACTGTAATATGAATTAGCCATCGAATTCGAATAATGCCGGCTCAGATACCCCATGAATTCGGCTCTTGAATGAGCCCCTCCCCTACAAGCGGCGTTGTTGAAGAGGTTTCTACCGTTGCTCAAGTAGCCATCGAACAGGATAACGTCTACTTTGATACCAACTGACGTAGTAGAAAACTTGGTAAACAAATCAGAAGCGTCTGCGTCTTTTGACTAAAAGATAAAACAAGCCCGCAGGCTTAAAAGTAAGAAACTCCGCAAAGTATTTGAGAGAAATTATCTGATTGACGAATATTCAATTGTGTGATTGATTTACAATGTAAACTCACCTATAAATACTAGTAGAAAACTTGAAGATAAAATAATCATAATCAATAAATTGATTTTTGTGTCAACCGAATACGGTTGACAATCAACAGTGATCGTGACAAGATATTTCCTTCTATACTTCCACTGTCTGAATCTGAACAAAAATCTTCTTGAGCGACATTTGCCTAATATGTTATTTGTTATTTTTCTTATTTTGAAATTTACCAAAAATATAGGTAAATTCTATCCTACATCACTCCTCATCTCTCATATGACGGTAAAAATGTCAATTCAAATTAAATAAATTTAAAATAGTGCTACTGTATGTGAATCTTATATATTTAATGGTGAATTTAAAAAAAATAATATGCATGAAGATGAATAGGAGATAGATGGAATATGAAAAAAAAAAAAAAGTATTTTTTTATTTCTAATTAGGAGAAATATAAATATATTTCATGAGCGCTCCATTTCAATTTATTTTCTGAGCTTTTAAATCTGACTTCTAACTCATTTTTTTATTTCTAATTAGGATAAATATAAATATATTTCATGAGCGCTCCATTTCAATTTATTTTCTGAGCTTTTAAAATTGACTTCTAAAACTCTTTAAATTTTTTTATTTTACCCGTTTAGTCCAAAATTATTTAAAATGATTGACATTAATGTCATGTCAGCATTTTTGTCTTATCAATTATAAAAATTTAATTTTTTTTTTAAAAAAAAAATTAAAAGGTGAGGCCCACCCCCAAAGCTGTAGGTCAAATGAGAAATCAGACAAAATTAAGTTGTCCAATCCATCGTTATGGACCGTTCAATCCATGGGCCACTTGGCCCACTTTGATTCAACTAAATCTTCATTAGGGTTAATGTATAAACAAAATACAAAATAGTAATGTCTTGGTACGATGGTTCTGGAGACTTCCATCAACTTTAATTATTCATAAGTTTCTAATTTTCTTTAGGGTCCCATTAGCCGCGTTGGTGCATCATGCGACATGCATGCGCGCATTATCCGCCCTTTCCTCTCTCCCATATTGCTCATTTAAAAAATAAAAGGAAAAAAGAAAAAGAAAATAGCCTCAGGCTCGCTCTGATTGTGCGTATCATCCTCACATATGATGAGTATTTATTATTAGGTTGATTTAATTTTATAAAAATTTAAGCAGTTTAAAAAAAGAAGAATGGGATTTATTTGTCATGGGCAATTTAGGATGTCGGACTTATTTATTTGGACATATGAGCTATGCCACCCCTTTTTTAAGACAAAATTCTTTTTAGGGTAAAAATTTTAATTAGGCCCTTTGAACTTTATGTCATTTTGATATAGTCTCCTTAAACTTGATTTTCTCTCATTATGGTATCATAAATTTTTAATGTCTATTACTTACACTTCATCCGTTAATATTTTCTGTTAAATCCTAACAGTGGAGTGTACAAATTTTTAAAATACCTCTTATTTTAGATTTTTTTTTTTAAAAAAAAAATACAAAGGTATTTTAAAAACTTTGACAGGATTTAATGATAAATCCCAACGAGATAAAGTGGAAGAAGTTAGAAATTTAAGGTACCAAAATGAGAAAAAAATAAAATTTAAGGTAACATGTCAAAATAGCCTCAAATACGAAAGATCTAATTGAAATTTTCCTTCTTTTTATGCAACTTTTTTTTTTTTTTAATTTTCTGAGCAAATACAAACAATGGGAAGGATTTATATAGGGTTTTATGCAACTCTTACTTTGTCATATATTATGCGTTTGTATTGAGATTTCTTTATAAATTATGCCTTTTTATTCTTTTTCGCCGGCTTGTTGTATACAAAAAATAAAAATCGATGCTTGAGTCGTGGATCTTCGATAATCCCACCAGGGAAAATATCAAAAGAACTGACCTTGCAACATTTGAAATTAATTAAACGTAAGGATTGCACCACATCCTGCCAAAAAGATGTGGGAGCCTCGAGGATTACACAAGGAATTAGAGCCGAGCTACTACATGAGTGTGATTAGATCATTGATCGTTAATTAATTAAAGATGGTGAGCATTAATTGAGCAACCATGTAGTGAGAGGAAAGAGTATTATTATTATTTTTCTTAATGAGCATTAGCTTGTCAATATTTAACTTGATATTATACTTAATAACTCTTCATAACAAATACAAAAGTTAGGAAATAAAAGTCTTAAAATGCATTAATTTTGTGGTCACCGACGCTCATTCATTAGGGTACTAAAGAAGAAAAGAAGAAAAAGACGGACGAAGAAAATGATGGTTCATGCAATAGACCAAGTATTAGGACAATGACAACGAGTTTGAAGATTTCCAACCTAGTTTATTAACTTGACATTTATTTTTAGAGCGTGTGATTTTTACATGCATTTATAATTGTATGTAAAAATCATATATCTTAAGAACAGATATCAATTTAATAAACTTGGTTAGAAGAAGTTTGAAAAAAAAATTTGTCCTCATGATAAATTTCAAAGATGTCATTTTTTTTTTCTTCTTGGCATCAAATATGCCCGTTTACGGTACTTGTTTGTGTGTTCACAAGATACAATGAGGTGTTACAATTTTAAGTGTTTCATATGGCTTAATTAAGCGAAATCTTAATCATGTGTATATAAGTTTTTTTTCATCATTTTTTTACAAGTCGGTTTTTTAAGTATGAATTCTACCTAAAGGGTAGTGTTAGGAAAATGAGAATATATACGACATCGTTTTAAGTATATTTAAAATTTGGGTTGGGTTGGGTTGGAATTAATTGAAAATCCTACTCATATTTCGATTCCAACTTTGATTATTGTTTTTGGAAATATTAAAATCCTTCCGAAACTCGCAAACCATCAGAAGCCAACATGCACAGGACGAAGTTAAAGAAACTCAGTTTTTTGCTCACGTACCCCCATCCAAAAATCAACCTGAAATACCACAAAGTCCGATAGTACTCTCCAATTACAATCCATGTTATTGTCAAGTCATCCAACAAGAAAAAGAAAAAAAGAAAAAGGACAATGAAATGAAGACTAATAAATGAATGATGAATCCAACCCATATGATGTTGTTGACAGCAACGCTTGGTTGACATATTATCGTAAATAGCTGTACATGCATTATGAGCAGCATGACTTTGAAAAGGTCCATTATTTTCTTTTAATAACATTAATTCAATTATTTCATATTTACATGATCACTACGTGCTTGATAACTTTCTGAATAAGGAACAGTACTTTCGTGCAAATATAGTGCTGCAAGTTATTTATGACACAGAAAGCGCCGGATTTTCTTCGTTGTTGTGCCTTGCTGCATCGGAAAATAGAGACAAATACAGCGGCTTAATTTGCTGCATAATTTTAGTTGAACTTGTTCAAAAAATGCTCGATCTTGTGAATAAAACCATTTTGGCAGCTCGAAAGCTTTGACACCACTGAAACACACAATTGAAAACTCAACGCGCACTAGCTAGTGGAACTTTGGTATAATAAATTTTTCAGTTATCAGGTCAAATTCATCGCGTAAGCATAGATGGCAATTGTGCACAGGCTGTTGTAGTTAGCAGTTATTCTCTTTAATTGTATTTGTTTTAGGTGGTTATAATATTTTCATAATCATAATTGCCTTAGGTGGTTAACGGTTTTAAAATTATTATCGGTTAGCGGTTATTGAAACTCATAGGCGGTTATTGAAACTCATAGTTACACTGCGTAACTGCTTTTTCTATATTTGCTATTTTGGTATTTTACGCCTTCTTTAAGCCTCTTTTTAAGGCCTGTTTTAGATGCTTTTGAGTATTTTTTAAGTAGATAAAAAACTTTATGTATTTGCTATGAAATTTACCCATAAAAAAATAATTCTTTGTATTAAGGATCACACAAAATATATAATATTTAACAGACACACACATAATATACACGTTTTCAAATCGCATCCCTTGCCCGCTACAAGAAAATGTGAATTTTTTATATTTTCAAATCATAGCATCAAACGCACTCTTAAAAAAGTGATACAAAACACATAATGTTTATTTGATAAAAACTAGTACTCTAAAAAAAAATTAAAAATTAAAAAAAAAAAAGGAAGAAGAAGAATAAGAAGAATAAAATAAATTAAACCCAAATAATCAAACAAAGTGTAGAAAAAAAATGGAAAAATATACTTAAGCCTCCTGAACAACTTGCCATTTTCAAAAGAGCCCCGCGAACGAACTTGTGTGACACTTAGATACATCAAACTATTATTTTGTGGCAAAAAGGCCACTATGTTTACGTTGGCCGTTAGAATTGATGGAAAATGGGTACATGTCTTGCATGTGATCAATTTTACCAAAATCTTTTGAAAATACTTTCACTTTGACCATTGAAAAAACATATTTACCCTTTATAATTATTAACCAGTAAAACAAAAAAAAAAACCTTAAAAAAATAAAAACTAAAGATATGGGTGGTTCGACCACCCCAATTTTCTTTTGGAAGAATCTAAAATAAATTCTAGAGTCAAATCGCCATGTTAAATAACACTTCAAGTGTTGTTGTTGTTGGGTTTGTTTGTTTGTTTTTTTTTTTTCAATTTTAATTGCATAAATATTTCACAAATTTGAAATTTGTTATTCTATTGAATTTTCAGCCAATTTTACAACATCTGTTGGTGTCACGTCAAATTAAATTTTTTTTTATAA
The DNA here is from genome assembly GCA_900184695.1 of Betula pendula. Lineage (NCBI taxonomy): Eukaryota > Viridiplantae > Streptophyta > Magnoliopsida > Fagales > Betulaceae > Betula > Betula pendula. The sequence continues at coordinate 49,064 of FXXK01000512.1, read as the reverse complement.
CTTTCATTAAAAATAAAAATTAAATATTAAAAATAAGGGGAACTCTAGTGTGGTAGCCAAGGGTGGTGGTTGCCCCCAAGGGTAAGGGTAACCAATGAGCCACCCCCAATGGATTGGGGGTGGCTAGGGAGCAATCAATGGGTAGTCATGAGCCATTCCCCCTCCCCCTAACCCCGCCCCCCCAACCCATCTTTCCATTTAGGTGGTTGAACCACTGTTCTTCGATCTTATCACGATCAATCTAATTACTACACAAGGATAATACAAAACCCAAATAATAAGATTGATCGGACTTGTGCACAAAGGATGATACAAGATCCAAAGAGTTTGATATTATCTCGATCGATCAAATTAGTACACAAGTATAATGCAAAATCCAAATAAAAAGATCGATCGGATTATTGTACAAAGAATGATACGAGATCTATATAATTCGATCAGTTAGATTAGTACAATAGGGTTATACAAAACTCAAACAGTAAGATCGATTGGGCTGGTGCACAATAATTATACGAGATCCATAGAGTTCGATTGATCTTTCAATCTCATCACAACCGATTGGATTAGTTTATAGTTTATAGATGGGTTGGCCTTTAAGGAAACCTGAATAACACACATTATTTTATAGTGTATAGACATCCCCATGTGAAATGAACGAAAGCTTGCTTCAGCCTTCATGTAAAAACATCAGTGCAAATATAGAACAATTTCATTACCGCAAAAAATATATATATTTTTTTTATATTTTATAATGAAATTATGTATGCGATCTTTATTTGATAGTTATCCTCTAAGGAACAAAAATTGAGGGACTCGAGATAGTTTGTGAAGTGTTTGATAAAAAAATCACCGGTGAAAACAATGATATTATTGTTTATTGACAGTCGGTGGCTTAGTGCCACCAAACTTTGTTACATTGATGCGGTGAACATGAAATATGTATTATAATATATAAATGTTATTTAATATGCTGTTATATTGTTATTATATAATTTGATAATGTGGTATGAAAATTATTTATTAGATTAGCATTTGTGAAAAATAATAATAAAAAAAATTTAAGAGTTGCTTTTTATTGTCACGCCATCCAAATTTTATGACAATTGTATAGCATTGTACGAAATTACATTACTTATAATAATAATAATAATAATAATGAGATATGTATTATTTATGAATAGTTGTAGAGTGATGCCAGGGTACTATACCTTTTATTGCAAGTTTTTTTTTTTTTAATAAATTGACTTGATAGTCACATGACACTTACTTTATAAAGAGTTAAACAGTTAAATTTACTTGTCAAATTTTATTGTTTAATTTTTTTTTAGTGTTGTTAGGAGTACTTCAACTTTTAGTATAAGTCTCTTACAAATTGTCATAGCAGTCCAATATTGCACTCTTCATATCATCCACTAAACAATTAAACTTATCTATCAAATTTTGTTGCTTAATTTTTTTATTTTTTTTTACTATTAAGATACTACCATGTGAGTTTGTAAAGAGATTTAATAAAAATATGGAGTATTCTAAGATTATATTTGGTACACAGAATGAGTATTATTTGGAATAGTCTTTATTAAGAATAAAAGAAGTAGAATGAATTAGTTTTGGAATAATCATTCTCATAATCGTCATGAGAGAATAACTATTTCTTAAATTGAGAGAATAACTATTGCTCTCAATTTCACTTCATCATGGTTATGAGAATGATTATTTAAAGTATTAAAATATATGTTACTATAACACCAATGCTATTTTATTCCACTTTTATTGTTCTTAATAAAAATTATTCCAAGGTATAGCCATTTCTTGACCCTTCTTTCCAAACGTACCATAAACTTTTTCCTACCAAAATGCTTGGGGTATTATACCTTTTATTATTATTCTCATACAAACTGATGTGACAATTCATATTGGTAAAATGATCAAGAGTGTATAGTTGATAAGTCCGTCACTAATTAATTAAATTGACAAGTCATATTTATTGCGTAGTCATTTGGCCATTATAGATTACCATATCAGTTGGAAAAAGACTTGTAGTAAAATCTATAGTAATTCTAGAAATACTATTTTTCATTGTTTTCAGCATTAAAATATAATCACGTGAGTTTATAAGAGAATTAATTTTGTAGTAAAAGTTTTAGTACCCCAAATATTTTCCAAAACAAAATTGTAAACATAACAGTCTTATAACATGGGATAACATTTGATCCCATTCACAGGGATTATGTAAATATTCCATTTCAAAATAGAAATTTCGAAACAATCGAATATATATATATATATATATATTTGGAGACTCACTTCAAAAAAAAAACAATCATGATTTGACATGTACTGAATGAAAAACTTTATTCTTAATTCTAAGAAGAATTTTGTTAAAGCGNACAGAATGAGTATTCTTTGAAATAGTCTTTATTAAGAATAAAAGAAGTAGAATGAATTAGTTTTGGAATAACCATTCTCATAATCGCCATGAGAGAATGACTATTCCTTAAATTGAGAGAATAACTATTACTCTCAATTATGAGGATGACTATTTAAAGTATTAAAATATATGCATACTATAACACCAATGCTATTTTATTCTACTTTTATTGTTCTTTATAAAAATTATTCCAAGGCATAGCCATTCCTTGACCCTTCTTTCTAAACGTACCATAAATTTTTTCCTATCAAAATGCTTGGGGTACTATATTTTTTACTATTATTCTCATACAAGCTGATGTGACAGTTTATATTGGTGAAATGATTAAGAGTGTATAGTTGATAAGTCAGTTACTAATTAATTAAATTGACAAGTCAAATTTATTGCGTAGTCATTTGGCCATTATAGATTACCATATCAGTTGGAAAAAGACTTGTAGTAAAATCTATAGTAATTCTAGAAATACTATTTTTCATTTTTTCAGCATTAAAATATAGTCACGTAAGTTTATAAGAGAATTAATTTTGTAGTAAAAGTTTTAGTAACCCAAATATTTTCCAAAAAAAAATTGTAAACATAACAGTCTTATAACATGGGATAACATTTGATCCCATTCACAGGGATTATGTAAATATTCCATTTCAAAATAGAAATTTCGAAACAATCGAAATATATATATTTGGAGACTCACTTAAAAAAAAAAAACAATCATGATTTGACATGTACTGAATGAAAAACTTTATTCTTAATTCTAAGAAGAATTTTGTTAAAGCCNTTTCATTTGCTTTTGTTCGATGAAAGTTTTTTATGTTTCTAGAATGTATCCTAATTTTTGGCCCAATTCTTCTTTTGACCATCGATTAAAAAGATATACCTCGGTTTAAGCCCATTTCGTACATTGCGGTTTTGGGCCCAGGTCTTCCTTATAGACCCAAAAAGGGTATTGAGCAGCAAATGTTTTGATAGACACAAGGGTTGATTCCAAATTAAGGCCCAAGATCCGGCGAGCCAATTTCCCGCAACGGCAAGACGGCCAAGACCTAAATCGGTGGCTTCACTCGGAGCGGGAGCGAGAGAGAGAGAGAGAGAGCGAGAGCAATGGAGGAAGAACAAATAGAGAAGTTCGTGGCAGCGTACCTGAAGAAGAAGGGGTTCAAGCAAGCTGAGCACGCTTTCCAAGAAGAACGACAACAGCAACAGAGCAAGACCAATTCATCGTCCTCCCTCTCCGCCAATTCCCTCTCTGACCCTGACCTCGCCAAGCGCCTCCTCGCCTTCTCCGAGTACTCTCTCTCTCTCTCTCTCTCTCTCTCTCTATATATATATATATATAATCCTGTTTTTTCAAGCAAATATATAAAGCATGAGGATAAGTAATTTCCAAATTTCGCTTGGATTAGTGAAGTAAATGACCTATAGCTTTACTTATATTTGTGCCGTGAATGATAATGCTGCATAACTGAGCCAAAAAATAACTTAGAATTTATGATTTTCACACGAAGACATGCTTAACCTATTGAATGGTTTAAATTGGGATAAAGGTTCATATTTAATGCGTATATTAGGTGCCAAATATTCGAAAAAATATTTTAGAAGTTAGAAGAACACGAGAAGTGTTCTGGATTTGCACTTGGCTGGTACTTTTGTATTAACTAGAGTAATATTTGCTATAGGTGGGTATATGAAGACTAAATTTGGTCTCTTGTTCACTGAGTGACCCGTATAGTACATTCTTTGAAGCAGTCATTTCTTGATAGTTTGGGGTTGGCCTTGTTTTGGACCATCACTACATTGATAGGGGATGGGCTAATATGTATTGGTGTTGGAGTGATACTCTAAACTTTGTTGCATAGCCCTGTTTGTGACTTTTGCAGGAGGGGACTTTTATAAGATCTAAATATTGTAGAAGTTAGAGATATGGACCTGCAGGAAAAAACTGCGGTGAACTTTGAATTCTTCTGAACAATAGAAGACAAGATGTTTTCATGTTGTTTTTTAAGTAAAGGAAAATCAAGTTGTTTGGGCCTCACCGCCGAACTGATACTTAGTGGCATTAATGTGAGATTACAGATATGGGTGTTAGAGAATGACATGGGTGTGTAGTACTGTAGTGGCCGATACTGAAAACATGAAATGTATAAATTTTGAAAGTGGAGTAGGCGGCCAAATTTTTGCGCCAGTCATGTTAGTGTATCTAGTATGGTGAAAATTGCTGACATTAGAGTATCCTTAAATGGGTTGAGAAATGCAATCTTTATAATACTTTTTTTCCCTGTGCACTTTTAATTTTCACAAAGGTGCTTTTGATGCATCATGAAAGTTCTTATTTTTCAGATTGGAGAATGGTCCGGCACGATACCACGATGGATATAGCAAGTTTAGGTCATGGACTTATAGTTCACTAGATTTGTACAAGGTAGCTGGTTTTTAAATTGATTTTAGTTGGAAACTCATTTCATAATCCTGGTGTTTATGATTCGACTAAATCACATTTACAACCTCTGCAGCATGAGTTGCTTCGTGTGCTTTATCCTGTATTTATTCATTGTTTCATGGATCTGGTGGAAAAAGGGCACGTTCAAGAAGGTATGTTTTGAACTTATTTCTGTATGTTTTGTATTCTGTCAGAAACTAACTGAAGTGGTCCATTAGTGCAACTGTTATCTGTTTGTTTTTACATGATTACAGTTGATGTTTTTTCTTCATGTCTTGTTCTTTGTACTGCAAACTTACTAATGTGTATATCTTCACATAATTATGGTTGATATCTCCAGCACGAACCTTTTTTAATAGCTACCGTGAAGACCATGAAATGATGCACTCGCGAGACCTTCAAAAGTTGGAAGGAGTTCTTTCTCCCTCTCATCTGGAGGTAATTACTACTTTAGAACCTTCATTTAATGTTCTCCATTCTTTATATTGCTAAATTAGAAATCATAATAATTTAATCATCATGGTTCTGTTCAGGAGATGGAATTTGCTCATTCTCTTAGGCAGAGCAAAGTGAAAATAAAGATATGTCAGGTTACTTCTTGTTCTTCTCGATTAACCTGTTAGTATCAAAAGTGATTTATTTTAATGTTTATCCAATTATAGTTCCACTCAAATCATAGTACTTGTCCTTTAACTATCTTAAGGTCCCTGGAAGCCATCTTTTCCTGTATAATCAACATTGATTCTATATATCAATTTGATCTTTGATAGCTTAGGTTTATTATGTCCTATTGCACAAAGAAAACTTCAGTTCTTTGCGATGGAATTCTATTTTTAGCTAAGCTTAAATCTTTATGATGATTGTAAGACATCGACTCTCATCTGCAAGGTGATCCTATTTTGAATATACACAAAGGATCATGCATTCACTAACATCAACATCATCAGTTGTGCATCAAAACCAGTTACTTGGTGCAAGTCCATTTTTAGGCTGCAGTGTTATAGCAATAGTTATGTTTTTGGAGATCGCACTTTATGCTATATTTAGACTCTGTAACCTAAATATATTCAGGTTGTCGTTTCATTTTTGCTTATGACATGTAAAATCATGCTAGCTGGAGACTGGATGCCAAAGTTATTTTTCTTTTGAATAAAAAAATGTGATTTGTACGCTTTTTGATACTGCAATTTACTATGATTTGCACCAGAGTTAGCTAAAGTTTGCTTCTGATTGTTATGTATGTAGTCATTATATTGTACTTACAAATATGGCTGAATATCTTTGTCTCTGTAACTAACTATTGGGAGATTATGTCCGTTTTTTGAACGTCTATAAGGCTATAGCTGTGTTCTTTTCCTTTCATGATGCATGGAGGATATGATGTTGTAAGAGCTTAGAAGTTTATCTTTGCTTCTGGTATGTTCTAGATATTTGATCTGATTTTTTTTTAATGAGATGTATGCTGTTTTTGAATTGTATAACCTTTGGATTTTACATTACTTATCAAAAAAAGAATTGAAAATGGTTCTGGTGCTGTATCAATATATTAATAAAACTCTATCAATAAAACTCTATTAGCTTCATCCCTTGTTGAGTTTTATGTAGCTTTGGAAACTGCAAATACATTAACATTGTAATAAATTGATTTTTTAATCTCAGATATGATTTTCTTTTTATTGCTATGAGTTATTGTGGCCTTGTTTACATTGATAGCTATAGAGATAGAATTTCCTATAACAGTTTCTTGGTTGTTACCGTTTAGATAGGTTCAGAATATATTATTGGACCACCGAAAAACTTATTGTTAACTATTGTGCCAGTACTCCTATGAGCTACTGCTGCAGTATCTACAGAAGACAAAATTGACCACAATGCTTGCGGTTATAAATGAGCATATCAACTTTCAAGGTACATCTGTTAGCCTTTTGGTTGCATGTATATACGAATTTATTTCTTTGGTTATGATGATATTCATATATTACTAGTTTTGCAGTTTCTCCAGGGCAGCCCAGCTCAATTTCTGATGATGCTGAAGTCGTAACACTTATTGGAAGCAGCCAGGATGAGGCCACTCAGATAAATCAGAAGGAAATACATTGGGGGGTCAGTAAAGATTCTGAGTTCCTTTTATGTTATTTATCGAGAGGGATAACGTATTTTTAAATTTCAAAAGGATGGTAGTCTTGTAACTGTATATAGTGGTCATGATTTTTATTTGCAAATTGGCTGGGAATATACTGGGCTTGCATCTTTGTTTGAAATGCCTGGGCTTGCATCATTGATTTTGACAGATATCTTGCTATTATATGTGTGTGGTTTTCATAGCCAATGCAAACATTGAATCCAATGTTGATGATGGACATTTTGCTAAATTTTTAGAACTGCCTAAAACTTTTCAGGTGTTACAATATAATACTTGCATACGAAATTTACCTCAATTCAAATTAAGTTGTGTTTTTGAATCTGAGATGGCAAACGAAATTTACCTCAATTCCGCCAAATACTCTTCCAAGGGAAGAGAGTGTTATCATGAGGTACAAGGATGTTATAGAAAGATCTAACACCAAACATCCCTATCTTGGAAGTACCCCACGTCTCAATCTCTAAGAGTACAGTAAATTTAAAAACAAAGCAAAGACATCAACTTCCTAATCATAAGCCGCTCTGATAAAACTTACATTCCACTAATAGGAATTACTAGATAACTCCAAGTTATCTACAATGGAAGCATCGTTAACGCAAGCTTTGGTGGATCCATTCTCAGAAAGGGAAGTTTGATGTTAGATCCTTCTACGGAGCCCTTGTTTGTAAGGATGTTGTTTCTTTCCCTTGGAAGAGTATTTGGCGGACCAAGGTTCTCTTAAAAGTGGCTTTTTTTGCTTGGTCAACGGCTCTAGGAAAGATTCTTACTATGGACAATCTTAGAAAGAGACATATCATTGCGGTGAAAAAGGGATGAGGAATCTGTAGATCATCTTCTCATTCATTGCGAGGTTGCATGTGCCCTTATGGAATGCCATTTTCAGTCGTTTTGGGTTATGCCTCTTCGGGTGGTTGACTTATTTGTTTGCTGGTGGACGGGTGAGCGTTCTCGGAGTGCTGTAGTTCGGAAGATGGTGTCTTCTTGTTTTTTGTGGTATCTTTGGAGAGAGCGAAATGATAAAACTTTTGAGGACCAAGAAAGGACTTTAAAAGAGCTTAAGTCTTTTTTTTTTTTTCTCTTTTTTTGGACAGCTACTTATTTAGCTCCCTTAGTTATTAGTTTTAATGATTTTCTTGTTCTTTTTTCTTCTCCTACTTAGGCGTTTTTCTTGTATTCTTCCTATATACTAGGGTTGCGCTTTGCGCTTTTAATGAGAATTTGCTTACTTATAAAAAAAAAAACTATATAAATTCGGGAAAACCATACTACATGTCATTCTGGAATCTAATATTGGAGTCGTCTCCCACAAACTCCCCCCTAACCCCTCCTGATATCAACAGTGCTTCAGCTTTTAACAGTAGAAGCTACTTGCATCTTGTTTGGCATCTCAACGGTGCTTCATTTTTTCGCAAATTTTGTGAAGCAGCTTAAGCTTTTTAGGCAGTTTTGAGAAGCAGTCCTTGGTTGCTTCTCAAAACAGCTGCAGCTTCTTATATTAAAGTTACAGACTTCTCAAACAGGCTTTGAGTATACTTTCGTTAAGCATTGTTGAAAGGTTGCTTTGTATATGATTTATTTTCTCCAAAAATTTTGGTAATTTAATCAGTCGGCCTTAATTTAGTTGCAAAAGAGTTTTATTGCTATGAGTTCTATGCCTGTCCTTGCTATCAATGGTAGTTATCTGTGTAAGTGTAATTTCTTTTTCTTGGTTGGTTATTTAATTTTGAGCTTTACTCTTATATTTGTGATAGTTGCTTGAAGATACTTTAGAAGAACGCTTGGAAAAGGGTTTGCTCTCAGATTCTGAAAAGGTCGAAGGAGAAACCAAAGAGGGAGAATTAGATGAGAATAAGGTAAAATGTACTTGAAATACCTGTAACTTTCTCCCATATCTAGGTGCTTTCCTTTGTATACTTCCGGTGTACCTAAGGGCGCCTTACACTTTTTATAAAACTTTTGCCTTATCAACAAAAATACTCTCCCATATCTACAGATTTCTAATTGATTGAAATAATTTATTTGTGATTTTTTGTTGTATATGTCTTTTTCTTAGACTTTTTTGTTACCTGTTTTTTGTTCAGAAAAGACCGGGTGAAGGAGCAAAGCAAGGCATGTCAATTAAAAAGTTAAAGAAGGACAAGGGTGTAAGTGCAACAGGGAAAACTGGGCGTCCTGAGGCTAACACTGTACCTATGGCACCACGAGTCAAACCAGAGCTTACTTTGCCAGTAATGTATTTTCTGGAATCCTCTATTTTCTTTTTTATTCTTCATTAAAAAAAGGTTACAGTTATTAGCAGAAACTATGCTTTACATGGAGTGGGGTGACCTAGAACTGTAAGTGGAGTTATCATATTGTTTAACTGGTGCCAGAAAAACTTAAAATTCAGACAAGTTCGATAAAGTGAGCAATATAATATCACTTTTCACTTTTAAGTGTAAGTTATGGTTTATTCAGATAATATCAAGTTATAGTGCATTGAACCAAAAATTTAGAATTTGGCTTGATTTTGAAATGGTTTATGATATTGACAAGGTTTTGTTTTACTAAGATTTTTAAATGTATAGTGAAAAAGCAGAACCATCTGCACCTTATCTCTAACCCCCACCCCTTTAGCACTTACACCCTCTACAACAAAGTATAAGTTCTCTTTCTCGCTAAATTGTGACTATGTTACTTCTATCCGAGTTAACTGGAACTTAATTAGTGGATAGTCATGTGGTATTACTTATTGCAACGTTCCAGGTCATTTTTCAATTGGAAATAGTTCTTTTCTTTTTCTTATCAATTTTTAATACATGCTTCACATGATTTGTTTTGAAAAGTTTCATGTTAATATATATTGTACTCCTGCAGCTTGATGGGACTTTGCCTTGGGGGTTAAAGTTTTGACTCCTAATCATCTCTTGAATACAAGATTTCCTTGTAAATTAAGTATTTGGGATATTTTAAGATTTTGCAAGCCAATCAGATGTGTGTCTTGGTTGAGTAGTTACATTGACCAATGATACTCGTTGCATTTGCGTTTTATTTGACAATATGCTGCAATTCATTGCAATGTTAATAATTTCTTATGGTATGTTTTGTCAAATAAGACTTCGTGGATAAATTTGGGGTATCAGCATAAGAAATCTATGATGCTGCTGATGTCAAGGTTCTGCTGCAGGCCATTAATTAACTTTTATTGATTGCTTCAGTCACACAGACGTAGAAAAGTCTATTCTTGAAGACCTAAGAAACCGTGTACAGTTGAGTAGTGTCTCACTGCCATCTGTCAGCTTTTATACATTCATCAACACACATAATGGGTAATGTCCTTAACTTTGTTGGTCTAATATTAATGTTGTTTCTTTAGTACCATTTTTTGCTTAAATACTTATCTTTTTGATAAATTGTCCCAGTTTAAACTGTTCATCAATATCCCATGATGGATCTTTGGTTGCTGGTGGATTCTCAGACTCATCGTTGAAGGTTGTATCTGATCAGATATCATAACCAGTATTCTTCCTGTGTTTTAACATTTCCTAATTTTTGAACTGTGCCTCCACAGATTTGGGACATGGCAAAGCTTGGGCAAGAACCTGTTGGCCGTAAGTCTGCAATAATTAATCTTTTTAATAGAATGGATTTACCTATAAAAAAAAAATTATTTATTTTTCTTGCAAGTTGCAACATGCTATAATATGAGTTTATTTATGTATTGACACTTGTAATATATTTTTAATGTGATCAAGTCATAATTGTTGGCACATATAATTTATACATAGTGTGTAATTGATTTCTCTATTTAGGTATCTCTTTTTGTATACTTACTGTGTACTCAGGGGTGCCTTACGCTTATTCTGAGTTTTTAATGAGATTCGATTATTACTTATCAAAAAAAATAATTGATATACCTAGAAATTGTGTAAGAAGAAGCTACCTTAGATTAGCTAAGAAATTGTTTTACATAAAGAATTTAATGGGGTGCGAGGATGGGGGTAATCTTTTAGGATTCCTTGGAAATTATACTCCAACTTAGGTGACGACATCCCCGCAAATTACGCACAACACTATGGGAAACAAATTCCAGCTTAGACTCCTGTAAACATATGATATCTGCTCTCCATAGTCTGAGTAAATTTCTAACTCTAAGGTGTTTTGAGCTTCATTTAACCCTCTCACATTCCACGATAACAACTTAGGCTTCATAATAACCAATCATTGCCCTCCCCTTATTTCTGCCATGACTATAGCTATCACCTATCAAGTCATAATTGATAGAGCACGATAATCTTTTAAATTCTCTGTTTTCTCTATTGCGCATTTTGGAACTAGAAGCTGTCTCATTTTTGTAATGGCTCGCTTCAATGGCTGTGAGAAGGGCCAGAAACTCCGCCTCAAATGATATTCCCACACGCTGCCTGATTTCCTTTACTTTCTGCAAAACCCAAGTTGATGAATTAATCCCTGTACTTTTCTCATACTCCAGTGGGGTGCAACAGTTCAATGGGATGGGCTCCACCCCCGAAAATACTTCCAAATCTAGAAAAGGTGAAGTTCCATCCCCAACAGAATTGCTCCTCTCCATATCACCCTCGATACACCCATTCTTCTCGGTAGATAACACAGTTTTTCCCTTGTCGATGTAAACACCACCCCTCCTCACCACCTCAGAATTGCAAGGACCAGAGGGAGGAGAGAAGCCTGGCAGGGGAACCCACTTCCCTCCTTTTACAAACAAAGCTCACTCTGAATTAAGGGGAGCAGAAATGAATCCCAGAAAATCCATGTTAGAAGCATGGGCCAACAGCGCCAAAAAATTTTACGATCACATTTGCTGAGGTGAAACCTATAACTGTCTCTAATATAAGATTTGTGGAGGAAACCTACATTTTTAGTTAACTGTTTGCATTTTCATGCTTGAATATAAATTTTTTGGAAACCTTCCTTTGTTTCTTTTTGCTTGCAAATGCATATCTGAAAGGGTCCCAAGAGTGTCCATTAAAAAGTCCAAGGCATTAGTTTTCCATTTTCTATACCGCTCCTTGCCTCAAAATAAATTATTCTCTCTTAAACAAAGTGGAAGGACAACTCTGGAAGATTGTAGACTAAGATATGAGTCCTCAATACATTTATTGCTTCTTAGGGAAAAGTCTAAATACGTTCTTCAAACTACCACTCAATTAACAATGTCTCTCTCAAACTTTCTAGTGGGACAATGTGCCATTCAAACTACAAAAAAATTGTCAATGTTCCCCCTAAGGGCAGCAAACTACAAAAAAATTGTCAATGTTCCTCCTAAGGGCAGCAAAAAGACAAAAATGACCCTACACAAATTTTCAATAAGACAAAAATACCCTTATAAATTAAAAAAAAAAAAAACTGTTAACCTTCTTTTTTAAAAAATAATTTTTAAATTTGGCCACCCCTGGTTTTTTTGTTGTTTATGTATCTATTTTTATTTTAGTTTTAGTTTTTTTAGAATTTTTTTTTATTTTTTTTATTTTTTTATTTTTTTATTTAGGCTATTTTCGTCATTGAAGGGGATATTGACAATTTTTGGTTGTTTGGGGGGACATTGTCAATTGGATGATAGTTTGGAGGGGGGGTGTATATAGACTTTTCTCTACTTCATAAAAAAATCCTTGTGCCTTTTTCAAGGAAGACAATCATTTTGGGGCAGGCGGAGTAAAATGTTATACTTTCTTGGTTAACTTTATACGACTTTTGTTGGCTGTCATATGTTGTTTAATGGGCAGTGCATCTCTTTGGACATGATTGTCTGTGTTACTGTACTTTTGTTTGCTGCCTAGATATTCTTTGAAGAGGAATATTTAAATGGTGTTGGTGTCAGCTGTTTTGCAGGGTGAAAACGGTACCACTTCAAGTGAACATGTTTTAGGGTCAAGAGGGGGAAAAAGATATACATTGTTTCAGGGTCATTCAGGGCCCGTTTATTCTGCCACTTTTAGTCCGCTAGGGGATTTTTTACTTTCCTCTTCAGCAGACTCAACAAGTATGCTCTCCTAGACTATCATCTAACTGCTTCAAACTCTCTCTCTCTCTCTCTGTTGTTTAGTAATAACCTTTTTTCTTTTGAATCATAATATTGTAGTCTTTGCTGAAACTACTATGTAACAGTAAAAAATTACATCACTTGCTGCAGTTCGGCTATGGAGCACAAAACTAAATGCAAATCTTGTCTGCTACAAGGGCCACAATTACCCAGTGTGGGATGTTCAGGTAAATTGATAATGTAAACCTTATTCTCTTATATTTTCCATTTCTTCTGACAAAGGCTCCCTAAATCTCAATATCTTTCACATGGATGCTAGCAGTTCACCAGTGAGTCTCAATTTGTATTGCAGTTGGTTAGATGTATGAGTTTAGAACCACATGTGCGAATTAGATGGCTGTCACTCTACTACTAGCCCTATTTGAATATGGTCAATATGGGCTGCACAAGGGGAGGTAGACCTCTCCGTTCCTTAAACTGCCAGTCTCTTGGTGTAGACCAGACTCGATCTCAGGTCTCTTGTTTGACGACAAGACACTTTACCAATTTAGTTAGCACCAACAACTATTTGATTTTAATATTATGTATTTATGTGATTGTTTGAAGAAATCCCCGGACTAGTTATGGTACAAAGTTACATTTCTTCTCATTAATAAACTGAACTAGCAACCAAGGTTTCATGCTCAAACATTTATGTCAAGCATATAATTCCCCCTTAAGTCTATTGTAATTTTTTTTTTTGGTATGTTCTGTTTCTGTGTGCTATTTTTCCTTCCTTTTTGACACTTTTGACGACTTGAAGAAGACAAGTGCTTAGATTCTTGAAGGGGATTTACATATGGACAACATTAAATTTCTTTGTTCTTTTCAGAGTCAAGTATTGCGTTCTACGCGGTGTTCTGGAGGGTTTATATGTCTGGATTCTATGATTTATAATTAGTTTATGGTTTTCTTTTGGTGTTATGCGTGTAGGGGGTCGTTATATTATTCAAAGAGAAAAATAATATTCTTAATAATCTGTAAGAGTAAATATAAATGACAGCCTGGGCTGAAATGAATAGCATTTCAGCCCAGGCACATGAACAGTGATTTCACTGTTCATGTGCCATGTGAACAGTGTTTTTTTTTTCCTCCTCTGATTTAGCCCAGCCTGGGCTGATGCCAATCGTTGCTCAATCTGTAATGACTTGCAAGGGCTGAAAACAAGCAGTTTGTTTGTTAAATTGGTTTCTCCGTGTAAGGCTGATTTGGGATGCTCAATATTAGTGAATGTATCATTCATATGTATTAAATTACTAAATTGTCCTGAAACTACCCCACAGATTCATGATTCTTTTTTTTCCCTTCTTGATTCATGCTCGATTCAGTTATTATAATTCACTGTTTTTTTTTTTTTTTGTCATAGAGGCATTGTCTTAAACAGAAAAAACCAAATCTCATTGGGGATGACCTAACATAATTGTTCTTCTCATGAACTTTAATATTGTATCTTTTTCTCTATTTCTTGGTTCAGTTTAGTCCTGTAGGACATTATTTTGCCAGCTCTTCACACGATCGAACAGCAAGGATTTGGTCTATGGACAGAATACTGCCTTTAAGGATAATGGCAGGGCACTTATCTGATGTTGATGTGAGTAGATCTCTCTCTCTCTCTCTCTCTTTCACACACACACACAATCTGTTGCCTAACTATTGTCTACCAGATGTCAATCTCTGTCAGATGTTTATATCTAATGGGTTGAACATTTTTATTTCAGTGTGTGCAATGGCATGTCAACTGCAACTACATTGCCACTGGCTCTAGTGATAAAACAGTCCGATTGTGGGATGTACAAAGTGGGGAGTGTGTCCGAATTTTCATTGGTCACAGGAGTATGGTTTTGTCTTTGGCAATGTCTCCTGATGGCCGGTATATGGCCTCTGGTGATGAAGATGGTACAATCATGATGTGGGACCTCTCAACCGGTCGTTGTGTTACACCTTTGATGGGTCACACGTCATGTGTCTGGACCCTTGCTTTCAGGTTGATATCCTCCTGATTACCCACAGAATATCTCGAATTGTTTTTTTTCCACCGGGAAAAGAAGTTGATTTATCCATCCTTCTTGTTTGTGTCAGTTGTGAAGGTTCACTACTTGCATCTGGGTCTGCTGATTGCACTGTAAAACTATGGGACGTAACTTCGAGTACAAAGGTGCCAAAAACAGAAGAAAAGTAAGTATACATCCAAAACAGACTGTTGACTAGGGCTGTTAAATGTTATTGCTCTTCTTGCATCATTAGAACTAATTTTGAATGGAGATTGACAAGTATTTTGACTTTCATCAGCAAAGGTGGAAATACCAACAGACTAAGATCATTGAAAACTCTTCCGACCAAGTCAACCCCTGTCTACGCGTTGCGGGTAAATTGACAAAAAGCAGATTGAGTGTTGTTAGAAGTACTACAGCTTTTACTACAAATTCCCATACTAATTGACATGGAGTCTATAATTGGTGAAATGATTAAGCAAAAAAATATGATTTGTCAATAATATACTTTTAATCATTTCACCACTTATGGACAGCCACGTTAGTTGGAGATTGTAGTAAAAGCTGTAATAACTGAGCATTTTTCAAGCAAATTAGCTCATTTTTTTCTCTCAAAATTTATGTTGCTACTCATTCAAATCCTAATTTTGTGATGTTCTTGTTTTGGGAACAGTTTTCTCGAAGGAATCTTCTATTTGCAGCTGGGGCCCTCTCAAAAAGCGTATAGAGTGCTCTCTCCACTAAGCATTATATTGACTTCGGTCTTAGCCCTCAGACCTTTACCTTGTTCAGATTTGTTGTATGGAAATTTGTTTTATATTGTTGCTGAATCTTTTTTTGTAAATTAATACTCTGTAAAAATTTTCATTATTGGAAGAATTCGAAGATGCTTAACAAACGCTATTTGCAGTGTTTTGGCCTAGATGCTCCTCAATCTCCCCACCACAAAACACCTCGCGTAGACATGAATGTCATGAAGGCACCAACAATAATTTGTTAGCTCTCAATATAGACGCGTTTGAGGATCACCCTATTAGCATTTATCCATTCCCAAAAAACACTCATAATTTCAAATTTAAGCCACAATTGTCATGGAATTGATATGGGTTATGAGAAACCAGGTGGTGCATAATTCTCTTAATGTGGATATCCCGTCTTTTGAAGTAGATTAAACTTGCTGTAAAATCCCATGAGTAAGCTTAGGAGAATGCCGCCCTTGTGGATAACATATGGAAATTCTTTCTGTCATTTCTGCGGTTATTAGCAATGATTGAGGTGAGATTTTGAGTGCTTGTCCAGCCAAAATAAGTTCCACGGAAGTGAATCTGGGATAAGCAAAAGTAGCTCTTGTAGCATCTAGTTTGGCTGTCTCCTTTGGTCAAATTCCTCTTATTTTGGTAGGGGACTCCTTGATTGTCATTATGGCCATCAACAATCAATCACTTTTCAATGATTGGCAAATTGCTCCAGTTATTAGGAATATCATTTCAGCTGTCTTCCTTGCAGTTATGGGAAGCTCACAAAGTGAGAAGCCAGGCTAATTATAGAGCTCATGCTGTTGCAAAGTGGGTTGCTGCTCTCAATTTCTTTGGGGTTATCTCCTGTAATTTCTTTTGGGTTCCATTGGATGAGTAATTGACTTCAGGGGAGGGAGGGGGACTCAAAGTGAAGACAACTATTATACAAACGAGCCGAAGAAAAAAATTCCTAGTAGGAGATAAGCACGAGTTAAGGATCTTAATATCCCATCCTAACTCAAACTAGCAGATTGCCAATCAAGTCCTAAACCTTGATCTCCTAATCCCTTGGGAAGGAAGGATGAAGAAAAAGCATGCGAGAAGCTTGGTGGACCACTTGAAAAAAAGTAAGAGAGAATCTGTTAGCAAAAAGTACAAAGGAATCTGCTAGCTTACAACAATAGCCAAGACTTTACTTTAATAATAAGTAAAGTAATCATCTATCTTGTACGAGAAGTTATCTTTACAAAAAGTTATCTACCACTCTTCTGTAAAAGAGTAAGCAACTTTTTTGTAAGGATATTGAATGTAAAACAAGTCTAAATGCTTTATAGTAAGCGTCTTCTTGAGTGTTTTCTGTAACTAGTATAGAAAAGAATTCACAAGCAACCCCTCAAAAACAAGACAACCTAAAAGCTACAGAGAGTTTTCACAAGCAAGCGCCTACAAGAAGGCAAATAAGGGCAAGCAAAATTAAAAGATTACATCATAAAAACCTCAAGGCCCAACTAAAAAACTATAAACGGGAGATTCCCCGACACCTTTTTTAAGGATTAATGGTTTGAATTAAATCATGCAAACCTCTTGATATTTTTTTAAGGTTCAATAGATTATTTGGTAACTTAAAATTGTAATTCTTTGCTCCATCTTGATGAAATTAATTCGGTACGAACTGCAAAGCATTTAGCGAATTAATTGATAGAAATATTTTCCCCTGTAGTCCCTTTCCCCCCTTTCAAATAAAAAATAAAAATTGATAGAAATATTTAACCTTGACATTACCTTTTCAAAAACATTCTTGCCCCCATTGCAGTCGACCTTTACGCAATTGAACTTGAACTGGTAGTGAAGGAAACAAATGACATAATCATTGCTTTGGCACTTATAGTAGTATGTAATATGTTTTCTGGATCCATTACAGTACGTTCTTAAAAAACACTAAAAATGGGACTAACCAAAAAAAAAAAAAGAATACGAGATTGTTAGACAAAGCAAGATATTGCTAACGTATTATTGGGGTTGAGCCCAGTTCTAGCTGGAATTGAAACACGTGTCTCTTGTGTCCTAATAAGAAACACGTGTCTCAATTTCAACGAATCTTGTTCTAACTGAAACTGAACCCAAACCAAATCCATATATGATATATGATATTATGTTACATCTTAGGCTAAACTTTAATTTTTATGTGGTTCCAAGCATTCTTGTATTAATACATGCATGGTACATGAGATTTTGAGATCTTTTTTTTTTTTTATGATGTTTTGAATCTTATTTAATTGTTTGTTTTGAACTGGATAGCTAAACAATACTTTGTTTGATGCTATAGAGGTTAGTTTGTCTAGCCATTTGTTGGGCTTTTTTTTTTTCCTTATTTCTGGCTGTTCATGCTCCAAGGATAATGTGAGAATCACATGTTTTTAAGGACAAATATTAATTTAAAAAATTTGGTCAGAAAAATTTCCTTTCAATTCAGTTTGATGGACACTTTGTCATTTCTTTGAGATTCTGTCTTCTTTCTTATTCATTAAAAAAATTTAACGAAAATAATCACCAATTCGATCACTAATCTATTTGAATAATATTAATTGAAAGAAAACAAAGCAACTGGTCTGACGTTGCTGCAATTTTTTTTTTTTTTTTTTTTTTCAGAAGAATATCAATCAAAGCATTCAAAGTTTGCGTCGTTTTATCATTCTTTGATTCTGAGAAACAAAAGAGAGCAACCACAAAACGAGGTTTTAGAATTAAAAAATAAAAGAAATAACAATGATAAATATTTTTTTTTTCAAAGCCATTAATAAATAATTCAAAACCAAAACACTTTTCAAACGTGAATCATACCAAAAAACACTCATATTTATATCACATCAATTGTTTTTTTTTTTAAAAAAAAAAAAAACAAAACAAAACACTTTTCTCAAAAACACGGGCTCTGTTGATCCTGAAAAAATAGTTATTTTTTGGGGAACCTGTAACAACACTAAGAGTTCTTGGAAAATTCATTGCGAGTCTCTTCACAACAGAAGTGTATAGTTTTTAGTTTGAAACAAAAAGAAAAAATTATAAAAATTTTCCGTAGAAACAAACAGATAAAGAAAAATAAACTTTAATGTAAAAAAGTAATGATTCTAAGCTTGTGGTGTTAGTGAAATGATGACATAACGCGGTCTTAACTGTTTATTTGAAAAAAATAGGTGGGGATTTTTTTTTTTTTTTAAAAAAAATCGGCTTTAAAGAGTTTCTAGCATCTCTTGAAAATCCTAAAAGGATTTAACCAGCTCATAAATATATTTTGTCAAAACATTTAAGAGAAATTTTTCTTCAATTTACTTATTATAATAAGAGAAATGTTACTCAGGATTCTCAAATGAGTAATGCTACATTTTCAACTTTTTTTATCAAACTCTATCCAATCTTGTATATGTTGCTTTTGTATTTGTGGGATGCATCTTTGTTTATATATGCAAAGTTAAATGGAATTGAATATAAAAGTTGAAAATATAGCATTACTTCTCTCAAATAGCACTCTTTAATTTTAGCATTCTTGTCTAGGCACATTCACATCAAATTGTTTTTTTTTTTTTTTTAAGAAAAAAAAAAACAAAATACAAAAAAACAAAGAAAATGAAATGTTATTTGATAATCCTAAATAACATTTCTCTTATAAACTAAATTGTATGAAACTTTTATATAATTTTTTGTCTCAATAAACTAAAACATCAAAACAAATTTAAATAATTTTTTTAAACAACATTTGGTTAAAAAATGTTGTATGTAGTTTTACATTCAATTAATCCTTAACAATATGTTAACTACATTAATGAGAGACAATATATATTCATTAAGAATATATATATGCAGCAAAAATAATATTTAAGGCTTGGTAATATAGAATCCCCATACAATATTCCAGCAGGAGAACTCTTACAATATTCAAGCTTGAACCTTTAGTTAATTAAACCACTCAAGGCACATGCTACCCATATCAAAGGTATTTAATTACATAAATTAGGAAAAAAAAGGTATTTAATAATTAGCACCAGAACAGCTGTGTCATAGACCAATAAGGCAGCTAAATGCCATGCATTTGAATATTTGAATTCTAAGCCTTCAAAGATTATTGAATCAATGAATACTATTCAACTGGAATCACTGATTTCTCATCGGAGACCAAAACATGAATGAAGAACCTAATTCTAAGCCAATAAATCCAATTCTACTGAGAATTCTACCTTGTAAATTCCACTGATCACTCAACATTCTCAAACAAATTGCAGTCCTAAATCCTAATGCAATACTATTCCTACCCAAGTGTTGAACAGCTAGCCTTTCCAAGAGAAAAACCATAATATCTAAGACAACGTTTCTTTTCTTTTCTTTTTCTTTTTCTTTTGTTTTTGAAGATTTGTCAGCAATGAATTTAACAAAACTAATATACAGAAGGAGGGCAGCCACTAGCTAGGCCCCCAAGAATAAAAAACAATGTTAGTAACAACATATCACAAGGAATTTGAGTATGTTATGTGTTGATCAGCATTGGGGCTTAGGGAATCCTAATCATGTTCCACATCCTGCAAACAATTGACAAAGGAATTAATTAATTCATCAATATGCAGACAATGATGATCGCACTCACGCACGCCAACTAGTCTTTATCGAGCACAACAACTGCATATGCATACCCCCCCAACCATGGATTGAAAGGCCGTGCTTTAATATTTTAATATATATTTAAGGTGCGCCACCTCGCTTGGACTATTTTCTATGCAATACTTGCAACATTAATTATATTATAACAATTCCCTGATTGTTTTTGTCCATATCCATTTCACAATTCCTACTTCCTTAATTGCTTTACATAATCTAAAGCCCTATTCCTGCAAGCTTACCATTTGCACTTACCAGACTCCACACTTCCTCGAACAAATCTACATGCGGACACGTGTATGCACACGCACACATACGCACTTAATGAGGCAAAAATAGAAATTTGTCATCTAAAAATCTGAGCATCGCAAAATATCAGATATTAACCTTCATTAGTAGACTATGGTTTTTGTGTTGAGTTGTTTTGGTTGTATGCTTCTGTGTTGAGTTGTTTAGTTATTTTGGTGTTTTGTTCTTTTTTTGCCAGAAGAAGTTTTGTGCTCTTCTGTTTGCTACTTTGGAAGTTTGTTTTGGCTTTTTCCCTTTGTAGCCTGATGGCTTTGTCTGCCAGCTTGGCTCCTGGTGTGTGTAGTCTCTTTAATTGGTTGGTTGTTATAAAATTTTTGTTCATCCTAAAAAAAAGGAAAAAAAAAATCATTAGTAACAAACAGTGAGAGAAATCCAGAGTAAACGGGATTATTCATGGATCATAAAATCCACACCAAGATTTAATTCAGAAGCTTGTGTGCTTGTGAAACAGCCTAATCATCCAAAGGATGCATTCTCTTTTAGGACCTCATTATTTGTTGTGTCATGGCATGCACTTAATTGGGATGCCTAGCCCTAGCTAGCTTTTGTATAACTCCTACTGGTCAATCTAATACGACAAGATTCACCACCATAAGAATTATATATTACTTTCTTCATCAATCACAAAAACAAGTCTTTTAGTTTCCCAAGTCTACAAGTATCTCTGCAGGTTCCTCGATCGGTCTAATTTGTTTTAGAATCCTATGAGCTCAGCTCTAATTTGTATGAATGAATGAGTAAAGTGACCAGTTTCCTAAAATTCATTGATTTCATATCTTTCCAAACAGGTGGACTCCTACCACACCTAATTTTCCCATCTTTGTCTCTCCATCTCTTACCATTTCAACCTATAACCTACTCTCTTTTCCAGCTACATAAACCCATTGATTTTCCTTGGGTCTGGTTGGTATAGTGATGCATTGGGAAGAGTTGAAAATGCTTCTAAAGGACAAAAAAAAAAAAAACTTCTGGACAAGATTTATGATGAGATGGCTAGCTTGCAATTAGGTTATATGTGTGTGATTGATTATTCTAGAAAGTTTGACTTGCTAACGACAAGATTTGGAAGAGCAAAAGTGAAAGAATGACTATTTATCAATTCAAGAGTGGGCACTGAGTTATAAATTCAAAAAGAAATGTCTGATGTGCAAGTGGCCGGATGAATTCCAGGATACTGTTGAAACAGCTATCATGTCTGAAAAATTCATAAGATTTCTAAGTTCTGGCAATCAAGTGAAAAAACCTGCAATAGGTAAGTCTAAATAGAGATCTGAACTTTCAAGACAGCAAGCCAACAAGCTAGAATGACAAGTGAGAAACACAACAGCAAGAACAAACAGTAAACAAGTTGAGAAGCTAGCCCAAATACCAAGCAGCAAAGAGCCTTAATAATAACCACAATTGCTCAAACAAGTTAAGCCGGAATATGTAGCTAGAAGGAAAGCCTAAACAGCAAGTTGAAAAACCAAAGCAATAAGCAGACAAGCCACTAAAACAAAAACAAAAAAAGGCTTACTGAGAAGTCGGAAGCCCAGAACCGAGGTCAGTAAGTTTTAGAGGACAAGCTGTAGAAGCAAAACAGCTTCCTGAGAAGTTTAACAGCAGAATTGCTGGTGAGACAAATCAGTTGGGAATTATGCCCTTAAATCCCAAATTGTAACATGTTGACATTGTAGTTTGTAATAAATAAATGATCATTATTATTTATCGATTAAATATTTGAGCATATTGCATATAATCTTTTATATGATCTTTTATGATTGTTTCTATATAAAAGGTCCAGAGATTACATTGAATGTCATCTATAGGTGTGAACAGTGATTTTTGTCACATAAGATCTGAGATCATAATCCTTGTATTTTGCAATTCATTTGTTTACAGTCAGCAATGGAATTGGACATTCCATTGGTAAGACTGTTACATATCAATTATGTGATTTACCTTAATCAGACGAAGATGATACTTCGAATTGATGTGTAAGTTCATAGGGTGATATGCACTGAATGAACCGGGAGTTGTCTTTCTAGAAAAATATTGTCTCAAGGAAATGACAATAACTCTCAAACTACTTATACTCATGATTCTAAATCCTGAGAGAAAGTGGGCTCAGATGTCAAGTGGGGTTACTTTGACGCATTGTAAATTGAGACCTTAAATGTAGTTAACATTATATGTGTGTTGGGTGGTCACATGTAGCATTGTGAGAAAATTTTTACTCAATAGGGAATTCAAATCCTTTTAGTGAAAAATGATAAAAAAATCTCCTATTGAATAAGATTTTATATGAGATTATTCTCAGTCTTTGATCAAAGCATTTTGGTAAGGTGATGTCCAAAATATATACCTAGTGAATAGAGTATTCACATGAGAGAGAATAATGAGGATAAAAATTCGGTACACAAGAAACAAGAGGTAGAGAATATAGTGAACAGTATCACAGTCATAATTCTTCTATGAAGTATTTAATGGAAGAATCATACTCATATATAAGTGAATCAAAGAAAACTTTGTTAACTTAATCAAAAATATTTTCTAAAGTGCAGTTACAATTATTTAGTCGTATTAATTGTAATTAAATAGTTACTTAAGATAGTCAGAGACTATTTGAGTCGAAAATATTTTTTTTCTTCAAATCCGTCACCAAGCTATTGTAAATTAACCAAATATATGTTTTTATTTATTAGGCAAATTGTTTTTAATTTATTAAAACATTTGGCTTATTTATTTATTTAAGCAAGTTGTTTTAATTTATTAAAACATGAGCTAGAGAGAAACTGTGCAGGAGAATAAGTAAGCTGGACTTGGGATAAAATTCAACCCACTTACAGACTAAAAGACGCAAAGGCAGGGAATTTTCCCTGGCCTTGTGCGTCACCCTCTAAGGTTTCTAGAAGGTGATGGAGACTAGGGTTTTATAACCCTAGCCGTCTACCTCCTTGGTGGCAGTCTCATATTACTTATTTTATTTCTCTGATAGTTTTCTCAAGGATATAAATAGAAGTGCTTGTAACTTTAACAAAATACACAAACAACAGTTCTTTTAGCTTTTGCTAAGAATTGTGAGTTTTCCTAAATTAATTTTTGGAAACCAAGTTTAAGTTTTGAATAACTAGAAAGAGCCCACACTCTTGGTTATTTCTAGTCATTCGCGAGAAGATCCAGAGAAGTTCTTGAGGTGTTCAATCTTCAGAGTTGGAGAAAGGATTCGCTGCTCATAAGGTTAAGGAGTGCCCTAGTTTGCAAGTAAGTAATTTTATGTTCTTACTAGTTTAATTATTAATAGCTATATTCTTCACATGTTCTTTATAAAGTTGTTCTTGGTTAGGGAATAGATTATTTTCTATTACGCAATTCTTTGATTTGTATGTTTATTCCTATCAATTGGTATTAGAGACTACTTTATAAGATACATGTGGAAGAAAGAAGCTTTAGAAAACTATTTTTTTTTGTTTTTCTATTGCTTTAATTTGGATTTTTTTTTTTCAATTACCTACCAAAAAAGAAATCGTTTGGGGGTTTTTCGCTATTTTAATTAAATTTTGCATTCCAAATAGGCTGAAAAATTAACAATAGGCCTGTAGGATTACGAATTTTTTCGAAATGTTTTAACAAGTTCTAAAAATAATTGGACACTTGTTTTCACATGAAAAAAATCATGCTTGACTAATGGTCCAAACAAGTCATCGTTTTGATTATTATCGAAAAAGTTATGATCGTTTTAACATTCGTCGACGGTTCAATAAATCAGAAATCCTATATGCATGTAAATTGTGCAAAATTATTTTTGAAAATGTTTTTTAGTAATTTTGCTCATGGGTTTTTTGATATGAGGGTGATACTATGGTTGAAAAACCAAAATACTCCAAGGTTCAATTATATGCGAATTATGAGATACCAATTATGAATTTAATTCAAAAGTACGGTGTTGGCCAAATAATCAATTTTTTCATATTTTTCTAAGGTTTGGAATAGTGAACAAATTCTAATGGTTCGAACAATGTGAATTTGGATTTGTCCATCTGAACATAAGAAATTAAACAATGTATAAAAGTTAAGGTTATTAAGGTTATTAGCAAATGATGTTTTCTTAGAAACACAATGGCAAAGTCGCAATTGTAAAAGAAGGACAATTGTTTTAACAAACCTAAAGTTTTAAAATCTAAAGTGGGAGAGAGATCCGGGATAGGACTCTCATGGTCTTTATCATATGTTTGTAGAAATGATGAAGCAAAGGCACCTCGCCTTGGCCTTGGGCCCTGCTCCATGCGGATGATGTTTTTGTTTTCACAAGTTACTGGATAGATCTCCGGTAAAGATAAGGGAGATGGAAACGGATGTACTTGTCTAAAGGCGGTAGGCTTACTCTCATAAAAAGCACTCTCTCCAGTTTGCCTACGTACTTTTTATCCTTGTTCCTAATTCCTGCTAGTGTGGCCAACCGGATTGAGAAGCTGTGTCGTGATTTCTTGTGGGGTGGTCTAGATGATGAGTTCAAATATCACCTGGTCAACTGGTCTACGGTGTGCTCTCCTGTTTCTGATGGAGGTTTGGGGACCTTTAATAGGGTCATTCTAGGAAAATGGTTGTGGCGTTATGCACAAGAGAGAGAGGCGTGGTGGAGATCAGTTGTAGAGGCAAAATTTGGCAGTGTGAGGGGTGGGTGGTGCTCTCTTACTCCCACGTGGCCTCATGGGGTGGGTTTGTGGAAGAACATCAGGAGGGGTTGGAGCTTGTTTTGTAACCATGTTAGATTTGAGTTGGGCGACGGATCTAGAATCAGATTCTGGTTTGACGTGTGGTGTGGTGAACTGCCGCTAAAAAATGCCTTCCCGATTTTATTCGGCCTTGCTTGTGAGAAAGATGCGCTTGTTGCAGATCATATGGACTTCTCTAGTGGCTCCCTTCAATGGGAGATCAACTTTGTCCAAGCGGTGCATGACTGAGAG
Source organism: Betula pendula (assembly GCA_900184695.1). NCBI lineage: Eukaryota > Viridiplantae > Streptophyta > Magnoliopsida > Fagales > Betulaceae > Betula > Betula pendula. Next base: position 23,392 of record FXXK01000512.1, on the reverse strand, counting down.
TTGGACTCTGTTGCTTCCTTTTTCACTCTTCTATACTCTCTCAGGGAGAGAAGGGAAGGGATTGATAGGCTATGGTGGATTCCCTCGCGCAAGGGAAAGTTTGATGTGAGCTCTTTCTACAGTGTTCTAACTCACAACGTTGTTCAGCCTTTTCCGTGGAAGAGTATATGGAGGACCAAAGCACCTGTGAAAGTGGCTTTCTTTGCTTGGTCTGCAGCTCTGGAAAAGATTCTTACCTTTGACAACCTTAGAAAGAGACATGTTATCGTGATTAATAGATACTGTATGTGCAAAAAGCAGGGGGAGTCAGTGGATCATCATCTTCTTCATTGTGAGACGGCTCGTGCCTTATGGGATACCATTCTTAGTCGCTTTGAGTTGTCTTAGGTTATGCCCCTATGGGTTATTGAGCTATTCGAGTGCTGGAGGACTAGGGGTTGCTCCAATAGTGTGGTTGTGTGGAAGATGGTACCCCTTTGCCTAATGTAGTGCCTTTGGAGAGAGCGAAACGACAAATCTTTTGAGGATCAAGAAAGGACGCTTGAGGAGCTCAAGTCCTTCTTCTTCCATTCTCTTTTCTCTTGGACCGTTGCTTATTTAGCTTATTTAGCAATTAGCTATTCGGAGTTTCTTGTACTTTTTTCTTCTCCTACTTAGGTGGCCTTTCTGTATACTTCCTGTGTACCAGGGCTACGCTTTTGCGTTTTAATAAAAGTTCTCTTATTTATCAAAAAAAAAAAAAGACAACCACCCTGTAGTGGATTCACTTGAGAATCACATCAAATTTACTTGATGGTTTACACTTGACTAATCTAGCATATTAATCTCCCCGCGAAGCTATGTTATCATAAGATTAGATACTGAAGTAAAGCAGTAGTTTATTAATAACGTGGTAGTATTAATAATGATCTTTATTAATAACTAGGGGCATTAAGAATGAGATAAAATCTCGCCTTGTCAAAGTGATTAAGGATATCTCGTCTTGGCCTTGAGCCTTACTTCCATGCGGATTGTGTTTTTAATTTACAGGATTAGGTTGTCGTAGCTTTTTAAATATTACGTGTTTTCTTAGGTTTACACATTTTATTTGATGTTGAATATAAATATATGTCTGATATATGGTCAATATATTTTCAAAAACTCTATGTTTTCATTTAACCCATTCTCCACCATATTGAAATAGAATAAGTTGACATGTCCAAATTACTTGGGCAAGAAATGTAATATGGACATAGTGCTGACTGCAGAAGGGCACAAGTATGTGTTTGCAGAGACATGTCTAGCTATTCCAGTTGAGGACGCATCTGAAGATGACCAATAGCAATTTAATCAATGGAAGAAATCTGATGAGGTAGCCAAGTGTTACATTTTAGCCACTTTGGCAAATATAATTCAACATTTGCTTCAGGGTGTGGATCATGCCTTGCTCATGTTGGAATCCTGAAAGAGATGTTTGAAGAGCAAAGTTGTGCTGCCAAGGCAGTTACAATGAGGTCTTTGTTAAGCATAAAGATGGCAGGAGGTACAACGATGAGGGAGCATTGTCAATCCATGATAGCTATGCTCAATACACTGAAAGTTCTAGGTGCTGAGATTGATAGTGAATCTCAAGTAGACATGATTCTACAATCCCTGGCCTCCTCTTTTAATCAATTTAGGCTAAATGTGTCAATGACTAAAAAGGATTGCACATTAGCGGAGTTGACGAATGAGTTGATAGTAACAAAAAGCATCCAGAAGAACAAGGCCTCGGTTTACATTGCTCATGCTTCCAATCCCAAGCAGAAAAGCTTGAGGAAAAAGAAACAGTTTAAACAGGTTGGTGATATTGTTGCCAAGAGGTTTAATGAAGCTGGAAAGGGGACAAAGGCTAGCCACTAGAAGAATAATTGCTTCTATTGTGACAAGCCAAGGCATTGGAAAAAGAATTACACCAAGTATCTTGCTTCTAAAGCTCAAGGAAATGACTTTTTCTTTTTTGTTAAAGCATGTTTAGTTGTGAATCTCACATGTTCCTGATATGTAGATTCAAGATCAACTAATCATATGTGCAATTTATTGCAGAGGTTCCAGGTAACCAGACAACTAAATGAAGGGGAGATGTACTTGACGATGGGAGACGGAACAAGGATTCCGGTCAATTCCGTAGGAATTATGAGACTTTATTTTAATTCAAGGGTTTTAATATTATCAGACTATTTAGATGTACCCAATATTTGCATGAATTTAATTTCTGTCACATTTTTTTGGTAAATGCGGATATACATTTATATTAAGGGATACAACATTAATAAAGAAGGATAAATTATTTATCTATTCTAGTATAATTACGAATGGTCTGTATATTATTACTCTTGATTTATTTGTTGTCAATAATTCTGTTTTAGAACTTGTTCATAGTACCTTACCATTAAAGAGAGTTTCCTTTAACTAATGAAGCATTTCTCTGGTACTTACGCCTTGGTCACATTAACACCAAAAGAATTCAAAGACAAGTTAAAGATGGCTCTTGGGCCCATTAGATTTTAATGATTACCTGGTTTGCAAATCTTGTTTGGAAGGAAAGATGACCAAGAGACAATTTTCTATGAAATGGTATAGGGCCAAAAATTTGTTAGAGCTAGTACATACTGATGTATGTGGTCCAATAAGTATCTAGGAAAAAGGAGGTTAAGAGCACTTTATCAGATTCACTGATGATTACTCAAGGTATGATTATGTTTATCTTATGCACCAAAAGTTTGAGGCATTTGAGAAATTCAAAGAGTTTCAGGCTGAAGCAGAAAAGCAATTAGGTAAGCATATTAAAGCACTTTTGTCTGATCGAGGTGGGGAATACTTCTTCAGAGAATCAATGATCATTTGTCAGAGGAATGGATAATATTCCAGTTGACTGCACTGGGTACTCCCCAGCAGAATGGTGTGACAGAAAGAAAGAATAGGACTCTGTTAGAAATTGTGAGAGCTATGATGAGTTATGCTACTCTACCGATGTCCTTTTGGGGCTATGCTTTACAAACAGCAGCATGCCTTCTCAATTCGCTTCTATCTAAATCTGTTTTCATGGGACCCACTGAATTGTGGATAGATTGAAAGTCTAGTATCAATTATATCGACATTTGGAGTTGCCCAGCATACGTGCTGAAAGGAAAGACAAATAAGTTGGAATCCAAAACTGAAGTATGCTTGTTTGTTGGATATCCAAAAGGAACAATGGGTTTTTCGTTTTATAGCCCTAAGGATAAGAAAGTATTTGCAACCACAAATGCTAGATTTCTTGAGAAGGACTATGTAAACAATTTTAAATCAAAGAGTACAGCGATTCTAAAAGAAATGTTGGAAGCAAGAAATGGTTCATCTTCAAGTATTAATGAAGATAAGGTGGTTGTTTCAAATACACCACATGTTACTACAGATGAGACACTAGGTATCATCATGCCTCGTTGCAATGGGAGGAATGTCAGGGCACCAATTAGATTCACATTCTTAGGAGAAGTCCCTGAGGATGAGCCTGATGAACTAAAATCATATCCTAAAACTTACGATGAAACAATTAAAGATGTGGACGCAAACCAATGGGTCAAAGCTATGGAAAGTACAAATGGATTTACAAGAGAAAGAGAGAAGTGGATGAGAAGGTTGAAACCTACAAAGCAAGGTTAGTAGCTAAAATTTTTACTCAGAAAGAAGGGATCGACTGTGAGGAAACCTTTTCGCTAGTTTTCATGCTTAAGTCCATTCAAATACTCTTAGCCATTACCATTCATCTTAATTATGAGATTTAGCAAATGGATGTCAAGATAACTTTCTTGAATAGACAGCTTGACGAAGATATCTATATGATGCAACCAGATGGTTTTATAGCTGATAACCAGAGTGATATGGTTTTTAAACTACAAAGATTCATTTATGAATTTAAGCAGGCATCCAAATTATGGAACATCAGGTTTGATGAGACAATCAAACAATACAGTTTGAACAAAACCTTGATGAGCCATGTGTGTACAAAAAGTGTCAAAATAAGGTAGAAGCGTTCTTAATGCTGTATGTTGGTGATATCCTATTTATTGAAAACAATGTAGGAACATTATCAACATTTAGAATCTGGTTCTCTAATCAATTTGATATGAAGGACTTTGGAAAAGCAAGTTACATCCTAAGAATCAAGCTTTTATGAGATTACAAGAATAGGATGATAGGCTCATCCCAATCTGCATACATAGATAGGGTCGTAGCAAGATTTAGCATGTCAGACTCCAAGAAAGGGTTGTTACCCTTTAGGCATGGAGTCGCTCTTACTAGCGCAGTGTCCTCAGACATCTCAGGTAGAAGAACAGATGAGAGTAGTTCCCTATGCTTTGGTAGTAGGAAGCCTCATGCATGCTATGTTATGTACCAGACCTGACAAATGTTTCACAGTAGGCATGGTCAACAGATATCAATTAAACCCTCCACCATAGCATTGGATAGCGGTAAAGCACATGCTCAAGTATCTTAGGAGAACGAGAGATTATGTACTTGTCTATCAATGTGATGATTTGACAGCTATTGGTTATACAGATTCTGATTCCCAGTCAAATTGTGGTTACTGAAAATCTACCTCAGGGTATGTATTTACTCTAGGAGGAGGAGCCATTAGTTGGAGAAGTGTGAAGCAGTTTTACATTGCCGACTCCACTATGAAAGCTGAATATGTTGCGGCCAATGAGGCAGCAAAGGAAGCAATTTTGCTCAAGAAGTTCCTAACAGACCTTCGTGTGATGAGGATAGAGCAGTCTCCTATTACGTTGTTTTGCAACAACAACAAAACAGTTACACAATCCAAAGAACCAAGAAACCATAGGAGAGGGATATACATTGAGCACAAATATCATATCATTCGAGAGATAGTAGCGCGAGGAGATACAATTGTAGAAAAGATTCCATCCGTCAAAAATTTGGCAGACCCATTCACTAAGACTTTACCTTAGAGAGTTTTCGAAACTCACTTAGAGGGAATGTGAGTTAAATATATGCCCAATTCGAATGGAGGTCAAATAGAAGATTGTTGTAGATTATGCCCTAAATTCAAAGTTGTAACATTTTGATATTGTAGTTTGTAATAAATAAATAATTATTATTTATGAATTAAATATTTGAGCATATTACATATAATCTTTTGTATGATTTTTCATGATTACATTGAATGTCGTCTATGGGTATGAACAGTGATTTATGTCACACAAGGTCTATGGTCATAACTCTTGTATTCTGAAATTCATTTGTTCGCAATTAATAATGGAATTGGATATTCCATTGGCAAGACTATTACACATCAATTGTGTAATTTATCTTAATCAGGCGAATAGTATACTTCGGGTTGATGTGTAAGTGTATAGGGCAATATGCACCGAACGGATAAAAAGTTGTCTTTCCAAAAAAATATTGTCCCAAGAAAAAGACAATAACTCTCAGACTTATACTCATGATTCTAAGGGTCCGTTTGGGATTGTGATTTCAAAAAGTGCGATTTTAAAAAGTACGATTTGAAAACGTGATTTTTAAAAACACAGTTAAGCATTTGACAAAATCACAGTTTGGCTTTTAAAACCGCAGTTTAACCTTTAAAATTATGCGTTCTAAAAAAAGCATCCCCTTGCGATTTCAAAACGCAGATTTTCTGCGTTTTCATATCACAATTTTTTAAAAACACAATTCTCAAACAATCCAGTTTTTATGATTTGGTTTAAAATCGCACTTATTGTACACAAAATCTCAATCATAAACGCACCATAAATCCTAAAAGAAAGCGGACTCAAATGTCAAGTATGGTTACTTTGATGCATTGTAGATTGAGACCTTATATGTGGATAACATTATCTATGTATTGGGAAGTTGATGTTTTTACTTCATTTTTTTATTTATTGTATTCTCTTAGATTAAGACCGGCAGGTGAAGACAAGCTAGGCTGGGCTCCTTCAAATAGAGGGGTGTTTGATGTAAGATCTTTCTATAACATCCTAGTTTTTCTTTCTACAATTGCCTTAAGGAGAATCCTAACAATGGATAGCCTAAGGAAACAAAGTGTCATTGTAATTGACTAATGTTGCATATGCAAAAAATGTGAGAAAACTGTGGATCATCTTCTTCTCCATTGTGAGATTGCAAGTGCTTTATGGAATATGCTATCTTCAATCGTATTAGGTTAACATGGGTTATGCCTAAAAGAGTTGTTGACCTTTTCGATTGTTGGATAGAGTTGAGAAGTAGTCCTCAGTGTGTAGCCGTGTGGAAGACATGCCTTTTGTGTTGTTTTTTTAGGGAAAAAAATGATAGATGCTCTGAAGATCGTGAGAGAACAGTAGTGGATCTAAAGTCTTTCTTCTTCATAACTGATCTTTACCTTGACAATTGCATAAGATTTTTATATACCTAGTTTTCATGATTTTTCAACTTGTTCTTTCTTTCTAGTTAGATGTTTCTCTTGTATACTTTATGTGTATTTGGGTTACATCTTTTGAGCTTTTAATAATATTTTGTTTACTTTTATATATTTATTTATGTTAAAGATTCCCATCATCAAGCCATCATGATCTACTGGTCCTTTTACTTCCTCAAAGAAGAAAGCTCCAAAGGCCAGCCGATTACTCAACAAGCTATCTCCTTCATCAAAGAAGGCGAGGTGTGGAGTTCTATACTGCACCATGAGAGAGAGAGAGAAGAGATGAGAAGTTTTTTGTGTGAATATGAGTTAAACATCAACCAAAACTGATATATATACAACAAAAAGTGCCTTTTATATGCTGGCCGGTTAGAATGCAGTACTTAATGTGCACTGTTCATGCTTCATGTTTTGTCGTCTTTAGAAACAAGAATACAAGAACATGTTTCAAATGTTCTAAAAAAATAATTTTTTAAAAAAGGGCCAATCGTATTTTCATGTTGCTGTTCAAGACCAGATATTTTTTTCAATGGTTACCAAACAGGCCCTCCACAACTAATTATCTTCATGTCATGGTGCCTGTTAGAGTTGTAGTTCAAAAAAACATTACAGTTGGCAACAGTGTTATATTAGTTTTTAATAAAAAAAGAAAACAATGAAATAAATGAACAACAACGGCAATATGCTAAGCTACAGGCCTGAAATATATCAAAGAATTTTCTGTTCTCTTAATCTACATTTTCCTTATACACATTACCTTGTTTTAGACATATAAATATACAAATATATACAAACATGAGGTAGGCAATATATACAAAGGGGAAAACTTAGTATGAGCTGTTCACTGGGTAACTTACCAGTGGCTCAATATCCTTGAGTTAGGCAACATATATCAAAGAAACCAGTAACAATTTCTTGATAAAATTATTAACATCAATCTATTAACTCTTGACTTATCAATACTTGCTTATATGTGCATAAGGTGGTGTAAGTTTGCAAATTCATGGATACTCCATGCATATATATATATACTTTGGTACCACTTTCATGAGACAAAGACATCTTTTGTTGTAAACCCAGGCCAAGTAGTTGCCTATTGAACTGTGTACTAATTCAATTACAATTGGCAATGCTGCTAAAATTCGAAAAAGATACGCCTGACTCGGCATATATAACCAAGTCACAAGCTAGCTAGAAATCACACTTTTATCTCACTACTATATATCTCACATAGCACCTACTTGCCACAGCTAAAGGTCACTAGCTAGCAAACCAGCCAATATCCTGGCTAATGAATCAAATAGTTAAGAATACAGAAGAGGTAACAGGACTCCTTTTCCTGTTTATACATGAGAAATATCATGCACATAGTGAAAAAGGGATATTGTCCTAAAAATTAAGATGGGTAATTCAATAAATCATAAAATCAGAGAGAGAATAAAAAGGAATGCCACCAAACTTAGCCATCCAATCAACAGAACACATAGAATAGTTACATTTTCATGAACGTACTTTATGGTGCATAGGAATAGCACTGAACTTACTATATTCATTATTCATCAAGCAACTACTATTAGAAAGTTACTTTCAATAGTATTAAGTCTTATAACTAGGGGCCCTGGCACATTCAAGCTTAATTGGGTGCATCTCAAAACAAAATCCCCCTTCCCCTTTTCAAGAACCCTAATCATATTTTTTTTAGGAGGAATGAATAATGAATTCAATAACGCTAATCATATATTAATTAACTTGCTTTTCCCTTGTGAATTTCTACAACAGAAAAACGTTATCGCTCTGTTTTAAAATGTACATATTCTTATATTAAAAAACATTCAGGCTTTTAGATTAGAGGTTCTTGTATCTTCTTTATACTGGGTATGAAGATGATCTGTAGAAGGTACGAAAATGTAATTAGGGTTTAATTAAACCTAAAGCTAGTGCCATAGCTTAGGCTTGGGGCTAATCCATCACCCATATTGTACATTGAAGATGATTGACATGAATAAATTAAATTAAAAGGTTGAAAGGGCAATTCAAGCACACGGCATACCTTAAAAAAAGCTGCATTCCACAAGCCTGTCAGAAGGAACAATGTTGCGTCACAGTGACATTGGAAGAGACCAAATTTGCATTTTCACCAAGCAACATATACTGATCATATGTAACACAACATAAGAAAAGTCGCCCCAATATTGCAGGGTTTAGAAAGGAAACATGAACAAAGAAATATAAAAATATATAATATCCTGGAATTTTGTAGAAACATAACACCAGAAACATGAAACTAATAAATCAATACATAAAATTCCTTGAATATTTTAACTAATCCCAGCAATCACAAATGATGTCACTGCTGTATCGATTGAATTTTGTATTCAGAGAACTAGAAAAAACAAAAGCAAAGAACAACCAAACATAAAAAGCAATTTTTCAACTTTTTCTTATCAAGGAGCAAAGAAACAGCACCATGTTCTTTTCACTAATCCCAGCAATCACAATCCTCGCTTTTGCTTGAATCCAGCTAGTTAATTGGTTTGTACAGTTTTGCTTTGGTTTAATTCATTATAACTCATAAATTAAAAACAAAATTGTCTAAAAACAAAAACAAAAAAACAAAAAAAAAAACTTTTCTTTAATACGATTACCAAATAGGCGTTTTACAACTAATTTTTATGCAATTAATGGAGCCAAGAATTAAAACTTCTAAGTCAAAAATTAATGACGAATAATATTGCATTATTTTAAATAAAAAAAGAAAACAGTGAAATAATTGAATACAAAGACATGTTCAATCTTAAACATGCTAAGCTACAGGCTAAAATATGTAAAAGAATTTTCTTTTCTCTTACTTCAAATTTTTCGTAATACATTACTTTCTATAGAAAAAATGAATTTTTTTTTTTAACTTTCTTTTTATTTTGGAGGTTGGGGACCCAGGGTGGGTTATTAGAGGCTAAAGAGGAGTACTATTGATTACACTTTGAAAGAAAATGTGAATTGATGCTAAATTAATGAGCTGAATACAAATTGACTTAATTATGACTGAAGTCTCTCCAAATTCAGTTTCTACTTAAAGAGTTGACTCATATATCAAACTAATAAATCCTAATTCAAATTAGCAACGCCCACATATAATAAATCCGATGGGGAATTACTAATCGAGCAGTGAGTTTTATCAATTGTACATGCATGTCCATGGCACAAGCAATCTTCTTTAATCTGTGTTTATTCTCAAATTTCCACCCTAAAGCAAACACAACCTCCTGACATATATATATATTATATGTTATATGCCATCTCACTCTTAATCATGAAAGCCAGCAATTTGGAAGCAACTCTTCATCTAAAAAGACATGGAAAGTTGAAGTTGAACATGCCCATTCAAATATGCCATCACAGTTCTTAAAGCCCACCAACTTTTCTAATGCATGATTTCTTGAAGGGAATATTCAAGATTGCTTTTCCTTTGTCCCCCACCCACCAAAAAAAAAAAAAAAAAAAAAAAGTTACTGGATGAATAAGGCACTTTCATTATCTACTAGGGCTTGCTTTTTATATTTCATAATTCTCTAAGGATACATTTAGTACGCGAAATGTCTATTATTTGGAATATTAATAGCTTTTATTAAGAATAGAAAAAAGTGAAATAAAATAGCATTGGTATTAAAGTATACATATAATTTAATATTGAAAATAGTCATCTCCATATTCATGAGGGAATGACTATTCTTTAAACTGAAGGAAATAGTTGGAATAACTATTCCCTTCAATTTGAGAGATGAATAACTATTCCTCTCAATTTAAGAGGAATAACTATTCTCTCAATTTAGAAAATAGTCATTCTCTCATGGTCATGAGAATGACTATTAAAAGGCTAATTCATTCTACTTTTATATTCTTAATAAAAACTATTACTTTTATATTCTTAATAAAGGCTATTCCAAGGATTAGTCCTTCAGTATACCAAACACAACCTAACTCCTATCTTATAGTTACAAGATAACTATATATCATCTATGTTATGTTATGTAAAGTTTTTGTATTGAGGTAGAAATAAATGCAAACTAGCACAACAACCCTTGTATATATAGGCAGACTAACCCTGAAATTAATTACACAGGTTTCTGTAATTAATTAAGGAAAAACTTTCTGTATCTCAATCATATAGCAAATGAACAAGAATCAGTTGCTGGTCTTTAAAATATTGAAATCAAACAGCTTAGAGCCTCAAGAAAAAATATTTCCCACCTTCCAAGAAAACTTTGGTTTGAGATATTGAAATTAGGATTTCACTAATAGTTGATTTAATAGGATATCTACATAATAACTTCATCAGGCATATATCAATTGGAAAATACACTTCTATATATAATGAAGTTTCTTTCATATGATCATCTCCATTCGCACCCAAATAGTATATATATAAAAGGCTCACACATTAATTCATAATGAACCTGTATTCAATATTTATTCACCAACTAGTCTTCCATTTTGAGGACCATCCACCAACTACTATTCCAACTCCTTTTTCATACAACAACTGATCTTCAGTGTGTTGTCTGCCTCTGAACTAATAAAAGTTGTACAAAACAATACAACAATGTCCACACATTGTCTATACTAAAGTAGTAGCCAAAATCAAAGGGAACCAGCTAAAATTCTTGACAAAATGATACAAAACTCAATTATGCAATAGTCAATTAATTCAGTATGTTCCCTCCTTAGATAAGACATCAACATCTCCCAAAATGATTAGTTGTTAGCTTATTTACATATATAGCACTAAATTAACTTCTAGATAATCACCAAATGGAACAATTTAAATGACAAACCTGAATGTAATGCCAAGGAAGATTCTTCTTTCAATCAATTTATGAGCATCTTATTCGCATGATCAGCTGACAGCCAGCCATGATTTCAGAATCCTCACTTTAACCTTAAGAGAAAAATCATAGTTAATTAAAATTCCCAAAAGTGAAATTAAACACTGGAAACGAAGTACAATAATTTGGAATGTACATGATGTCATTGAATATATGTACCAGCAATATCAACTTTTAAATTACCTTATCCCAACATGGGAATATTAGTCGAACATTCCATTTTGGCAACCCAAAGCATTCGGCAGGAACATTAATGCTCTGAAATTGAATCATGAGAACATATAGTAACATATAATAACATACAATTAGTAGTAATTAAGTCGGCATAAAATAATAGTATAACTAATTTATTTCTGATTACTCCTACCAATGACCGACCCCAAAATAAAAATATTGTTGATTACGATAAAGACATCAGATATATACATATATGTATATGCCAACATTATTTATTTCAAAGCTATCTGCAGAAAGAGTCAACTCAAACTTATCCAGTTGCAGCTTAGACAACTCGAGCTGTCTGGCCTGTAATTTCAGTTCTCTTCACCTCATAAACCATCTCCCTATTAAAAAAAAAATTTAAAAAACGATTGTTTTGCAATTAGGGTGCTCAAAGTTTCTAGAATTCTAATGAACTTGCGAGTATTAGAATTATAAAATGAAGGTAAAAGTGCAACAAAACAAAGTTATTGGAAGCTAAAATGCCCAAAACCTGGTTGACAAGTTCTTGATATCTGAGTTGACGGATTCTTAAAAGCATTTCATGCCTGCAAAACCACAAAGAAATAAACAGGCAAAATAAAGGCCATAGGTGTTAAATTCTCATCATCATCACTATAGTACTACTCGAATACGTCCCATCAAATCAAGATGAAAAATGCTCAAAAGATAATAGTACTAAAATTAGTTGTTTTCTCAGACCTAGAAAACCCTTTTGCACTCGTTCTTTATGCTAGAATAGGGTTTGAAATAACAAGAAAGCAGAATCCGGCTAGATTCAGGTGAAAACAAGGTCCAATCAGATGCAATTATCGAGTGAAAAAACGCATGCGCAGGAATATAAAAAGGGAATGGCGTTAGAAAGAAGAAGAAGCTGAAAGGAGAAAGGAGGGTCGTTGGTGAGGACCATACTATATCCTCCTACATAACGGGAATGGTCCCATGATATATATATATAGATATAATATATATATTTATATATAAACAAGATAATTTGCCGCTTAATCCGCACAGTAATCAGGCGCACCTTCTCATGAAAACACCATCAAAAGTCACGCTTTCACACAATCACCACTACAACATATATAATTATATATAATTAATTAACAGGTGTAATTATTCGTCAAAATTCAAACAATAGAGTACTCTAGATGCACTGTAATCTTCTTCTTGCGCAGCTGTTGAAGTTGAAGGAGAAAAATATTCATCAAAAAAGAAAAAAGATAGGATCTGGAACAATGGCAGGACTCCTCCGGGACTGGAATCTGACAGAAAGAGAAGTGAGCACGCAAAAGCATTAGTATAGACTTTATACCATATGGCCTCTGTGTGCTCACTCTCTTCTGTCAATTTCTATGTCCCAGGGAAACAAACAGAAAATTAGAAAAGGAATAATAAAGACAGCTTATTCCCAGATGTGGAAACCAAAGGATTCAGCGAACAAACTCAAAGAAGAAAGAACAAAAAAAAAAGTCAGATCTGAGACCCATTTCAGGAAAAGCAACCCAAATCCCATATTCCCATTCTCTTTTGGTCTAAAACTGGGAAACTTTCAATGAGGATTTAGGGTTTTTTCAGACCCAGAAAAAAATCCACAAACCCAAGAAAAAAGAAAACGAAACAAACAAAAACAAAAACAAAAACAAACAAACAAATTCCTCTCTCTCTCTCATCATTCACTCCTGCCTCCCTTGTATTCTCTGTTCCTCTCTCTCATGCATGACGTACAGGTGTCGGAGACACGCCGCCCGAGCCTGACTTCTCTCAGAACAAATCAAACAGTGCCGACGGCCACCCAAGAAATTGCACCAAAAACGACCAAATAAGGAAAGGAAGGAAGTGACTTCTCAAAAAAAGAAAGGAAAGTTGTTACAGAGAGAGAGAGAGAGAGAGAGAGAGCGCTGGGAGAGCATTATTAATGGTTGGATAGAAATTAGAAGGGAGTCCTCTTGACTCTTTAAAGTCTCTAAATGAATGAATTCTCATCATGATTCGGTACGTGTGTAAATCGCGCGCGCGTGTGGGGTTCGTTGGGTGTTTTTTTTGGGAAGACAAAAGAGTACACGAAAGGTTTTTCGAGGAGGAGAAAATAAAAGAGACGCACAGAGAGAGCAACAAGAGTGCGACGTATACGGATGTGATTGGGTGGCTCAGATATTTCCCAGGGTACGTGTTGTTATTCATGAGTCGGTGACTCGTGATGGACTCACCGTCGTTGATTAGACTACCGTGACAGACCATTCCCTGCCCTCGGATCGAAATAATGATGGGGTCAGCCAGACTGCGCCCGCTTATCCTTTATGGCGTCTGCTCGGAAATTGGGGCTGATGCGACTGCGTCACCAGGGGAGACAGACTCGGATGTGCGACCGCACCAATCACTATGCGCCTTGCACGGATTAATTAACTTAATCATTCTCTAACGTACCATGACGTGGCAAGCTCTGACTGCTAACCCCGTACCAGGGTCAAAACAGGAACTTCTGAAGTTAACTAACCCTACCAAATCCGTACCCCCTCAACAGATACAGCTTTGAGATTTTAATATTCCTTAAATACCATTATAATTAACAATTATTATTATTTCTATTTAGGTCCCCATTGTGAACAGTTGTTGTTGGGTTGTCACTTCTCTCATAGTGTTGGCTGTCAATCATCATGGCCCCTCCACACTAATCAATTTGTTTATTTAATTAAGAGTTCCTTTTTGGTCCATGATTTGTAGGCCAAATGTGTTTTTTTTTTTTTTTATTAAAATTATTAGGAAAGGTGTCCCCTTTCATAGTTTATTTGAAAAAAAAAAAAATAACGGTTGTCGAACATATTTTAATGACTGAATTGCAATTTTATTAGACGTTTAGTTACGTTTTTATTATTTGTGTTTTAAAATTGTTATTTTTAAAAAGTAAATTTTAATGATCAAATTATAATTTTATTAAACGTTTAATTATTTGTGTTTTGAAATTGCAATTTTTTGAAAAGTAATACTATAAACTATATTTTTATCTTACAATTATCTCACCCTACTGATTAATGTGGTAGTGTTAATCAACCCTTAAATCAACTCATGTTTAAAAATAAAATAAAAAAATAAAAAATCAATAATTGATTGATATTTTTACGTCAATATAGTGGGATAGCAAAAAAATAAAAGTGTAATTTCTAACATTACTATTTTAAAAAAAAATTACAAATATATGAGTAATGCTACCTTTCTAATTTTTTTGTCCAACTTTATCTAACTTTGTATATATTACTTTTTTTAAAAAAAAAAAATTATTTTTGAATTTGTGAGCTCATCTTTGTTCATATATATAAAATTAAATAGAGTTGGACAAAAAAATTAAAAATGTAACATTACTCATTTTAAAGTAACTAACAATAAGACAATAAGCATCATCGTTAGATGGCAATAAACAAATATCTATCATTCAACTCCCATTTTATGAAATCCAACTAACCAAGCTAACCAATAGGAATTACAAAGAATATTTATCAGTCCTAATCAGTTGTGATATTCCATTCCTCACTCGCTAAATCGTTCTTTCCATTTTTGTTTCTGACGCTGTAGTTCTTTAAAAATAAAAAATAAAAAAAATCATTCCTTCCACCATGCTCGGATTTTCAAATTTTTTTTTATCTGATAGTAACGTTATATATTACATTTTTATGTTACCATTATTTCACTCTAATATCAATTAGACCTTATTAAAAAATAAATTAAGAACTAATTAGCACTATTACACTAAAAAATAAAATAAAAATAATAAAATAAAAATGTAACTAATAGTACTTAAAAAAATGAAATTTGAAAACCCATTAAAATATCAGCATCTCTGTTTGATGAAAAAAAAAAAAAAAAACAGCATCATTATACGACTCTTTGACGGAATTGCCCACTATTTATTGAAAAGCAGGACTACCTGACGGATTTGAATTATTCAACCAATCATCGCAACCTCTTAAAAACCTTTCTACACGCTTCACATTATGATATGTCCAAAAAATTCAAAGCACTAGTATGTAATTTTTTTTTTTACCAATGTAATTTTTTGTTTTTTGTTTTTTGTTTTTTTTTAAATACTTCATTCATACATATTCAAGGAGATGGGTTACATGATAAGATTAAGAGGAGTGGGCAGTCCAATAGTAGATCCAGACAGAAAAACAGTGTTTCATATTCGAACACAAGGAGAGAATGGGTGCTTCTTGATTCCAAAGGAAACAAGAGATTCTCGACTCTATCTACCTTGGACAAAGCCAAAGCTTGATCCGTATAAAACGGATAATGTTCCGAAACAGTAGAGGACAGGGGCATGACACACCAGGGAGCCTTCCACCCTGCCCAAAAGAACAATTCCTTGAAGGGAGTTGAGGAGTGGCTACTGTTAAGGAAAAATGAAGCAACCCCTATGAGGAGGTTGTAGGGAAGGTACACTGTTAATAACATAACAAACGCTCCAAGAAAATAGTTCTCCCACACAAGATGAGACATCAAATACACGGAAGACCTAGGCCCAAAAACAGTAAATGACAGAAATGAAAAACAGGTAAAAAATAGCAACAGTCCGAGAATCGCCATAGAAGACCAGTAGTGGCAGCGAAGGAACAACACGCGCGATGGAAGGCAGGCCACGCGTCGGCGCGTGCAAGACACTCGCCCGCGAGTAAGATCTACTCGCAGGCGCGTGTGAATCACGCTCCGGCGTGTGCACATCCAATGGCAACGTGGCTGGTGGTGGCAGGAAGCAGTGGAGCCCAGGAACTCGGTGAAGGTGGACGTGTGGTGGTGAAGCTTTCTAAAGTTGATAGATCTAGTTTTGAAAAAACTAGATCTAAAAGCTTCAAAAAGATGAGAGATCCGAGTCTGAGGTACGGTGGAGGAGATGAGAATCGGCCATCTTGTGGAGAATCTGAGACTGTGCTGGAGCTGCGCCTCCGAGGAGGTAGAAAAAGCCTTCGAGGAGGTAGATAAAGTCTCCGAAAAGACGGGTAGTCCTATCCTCCCTGATATATTTTATTGTATTGTTCATTAATTGCCTCAGAAAAATTATAACAATAAATTCTAAGCTAATGTATTCATTACTTTTTAAAAGTTTGCTCACCGTGGTGAGACGACACTTAGGGTCGTTTGTTTCAGCGTGAAATTACTTTTGAAAAATATTTTTTGTATTTTTTTATGTTTATTACGACATAAAATAAGAGTAAACCAAAATGATCGAAAAAAAATTTCTTTAATTTTCGTAACATGATTTTCCTTTTATAAAACCGTAAATTATTTTTCGAGTTTAAACTTCTCAATCAAAAATTGTCGGAGTTTGCCAAAACACAGGTGGAAAGCTGTTGGACCACCCTCAGGAGCTGCTTGCCACTGTCAAAACTCTGTTGGACCACCTATAAAAAAACAATTTTTATTCACAACATTTTCAATTTGATCGAAAAAAAGCTTCTTTAATTTTGGTCAAATTATTTTCCTTTTTAAAATCGTAAATCATTTTTCGAGTTTGAAATTCTCATTATCAAATCGTCGGAGTTCACTTAAACATCATCGAAAAACTGTTGGACCACCCGTAGAAGCCATGAGCCACCGCTAAAACTCTACCGAACCATCATCTGAAAGCCACCGGATCACATCCGGAACTCCACTGAAGCTCCATCAGAACTCAAATTTTTAGGTTAATTTTTTTTATATTAATATTTTTATGTTGTGAATAAAAATTGATTTTTATAGGTTTATATGATTAAATGAAAATATAAAAAATATTTGTGATTCTCCGTACGCGCCAAACCTCAAAATGTTTTTACTTGAAAAATGATTTCCCTGAAAATATTTTCTGTTGTAAAACATTTTATGTTGAAACAAACGGAACCTTAGAAAGAGATGATAATAACATAGTATCAAAACAGAGGTTTAACTTCTTCTTTTTTTTTCACCACTACTATCAATACTATCATTATTTGGATGTTTTATTTTAGTGTAAGTCTTAAGTGACCACCTAACTTATCTAGTGAAAGACTCGGGCCTCGGCAAGCAAGAATCTGAATGAAAACAACAACAACAACAACATAAGAGATATGACAATAGTTGTGTTGAAGACCTTTTGCTAGTTATTCAATACTAAGGGTAGATTTGGCATGTGGAATGACTATTCTATTAGAAGAAAAAAAAAATTGTTTTTATTAGGAATGAAAGAAAGTTGAATAAATAGCATTGATGTTAAAATATATGGTAACACCATAACACTTGGAATAACTATTTTCATTACCTATGAGGGAATACATATTCCTTATATTGAGAACAATTTAAAGAATATGCATTTCCTCATGGACAATGTGAATGACTATTATAAGCTCTATTTCATTACACCACATTTCATTTTTAATGAAAATTATTCATTTTCTTAATAAAATAGTAATTCTGCATACCAAACGTAACCTAATTTTTATTTTTATTTTTTTGAAATTTGAATCTTTCAATTTCATTGATAACAATTCCTGAGCATCAAGCTCATACAATCAAAAGTTTAAGCAAAATGCAAAAAGCTTCAATAACCATCGCCAAGCTATGAACCTACATAGTCATAAACAAAGACAAATAACTATCTATAACCTAATCTTCCACTCACCTATGTACAACTTTGATAATAAATCAAATTTGCAACACGCAAACAAAAGCGAAGACATAGGTAGCTCAATTCACATCACCTTTATTTTTTCAGTTGTGAGAGATAACCTCCCACACCGAGCTAAACCTCCTCGAACCCAAAAAGGCTAGGAGAACAAAACCCAACCTGCATTCGAAGGCCAAGGAAACATAAAAAAATTAAAAATTAATTTTTTTTTTTAAAAAAAGCTAAGCAAATAGCACCAAAACAAATCTGCTGACAGTTGAAAGACGGAGTGGAAGCTTCGCGAGGTGGCTGGCCGGCGAGAGAGCCCACCCATCAGCGCGTGAGCGGCACGCGCCGGTAATAGGAGCTCGATGAACGAAACTACCACAAAAGACCAGTGAAGGTGGCGACAGACGGGGGAAAAGGTCACGCATGACGAAAGGCAGGCCACGCAGCTGGGCATGGGTGACACACGCTGGCGAGTCTGGCGGCAATGGGAAGCGAAGGAGTCCAAGATCATGGTGGAAGGGCGTGTGAGGTGGTAGAACTTTCTAAAGGTTCTAGATCTGGTTTGGAGAAATTAAAACTAAAACCTTTAAAAAGCAGATCTAAGGCCATAGACAGCGGGAGGAGGTGGAAACTAGCCAACAAGTGATGGAGAGAGAGTCGGCAAAACCTGTTGTGCTGGGAAAACTAAAATCAAAATCAAAACAAAAAGGCGAGAAGGGGAAGGGGAAGTAGGAAGGGGGAAAAAGAGGGGGGGGGGGAGATCGTCTCCCTCCTCCGCCCAAATCTGTTCTCTCTCGATTTTTCTCTCTTACGACTCTAACAACTATGCGGCTTAACCAACGTAACCTAATGTTTTGATATAGTTGTAAAGAGAATTCTTTTGTTTTTTTGTTTGTTTGTTTTTTTGTTTTTTTGTATTGTTCACAAAAGCAGGAGAGGAATCCCTCCAAACATATTGAGTGATTGATGAACAGCAGCTCGAGCAAGTCGATGAGCCACTGCATTTGATTCCCGACGAATGTGGGTGACTTTCCATGAGGAGAAACTAGACAATAGAGTACAAGTAGCCTCCACCAAACGGCCATAACTGCTCCAGTGGGGAGTCGATTGCAATAAAGCTCGGACTATCTCGAAAGCATCCCCCTCAATATGAAGACTTTGAATCGGCAACTCATTGCATAATTGAACTATCCTCCATAGCACCAAAGCTTCGGCAACATAGGGATCCGTAATATAGGGGACTGTTGCACACAGAGGCCGTAATATAGGGGACTGTTGCACACAGAGGCTAAAACCACTCCTTCGGAATTTCGGACCATGGCTCCCACCCCCATTCGGTGGTTCAATGCATCAACAGCCGCATCCCAATTTGCTTTTATCACTCCAACTGAGGGTTTTTGCTAGATCGATTGTACTGGTTGGGGAAGATCAGGCACCATTGGGTCTAAACCTTGAGATGAGCTGTGGAACTCTTCCAAGGATATCAATGCCTGCTAGACCAGCTTTGCCGAGGAAGAGAAAGCCCCCCCAAAAATCAGTGCATTACGCCTTAGCTAGATCAACCTTTCAATAATAATAGCCTGAGCCAGCTTGTCTTCGTCCAACGACCCCATCAGGTTTGTAACCAGACTGATTCCATCGCTTGCAATAAAGGCAAGTTTTTGGAGCTTCCTACTACTTTCCATCCACACTGCTGTTGCCAACTCACATTCCCATAGTACGTGCACTATAAATTCAGGGCACCTCCCATAAGGCGGGCACGTAGGATCAGGAACAATCTTTCTATAGAACAAGTTCTCCTTCTTTCTATAGAACAAGTTCTCCTTTGTGGGCAGAGAGTTTTTACACACCCGCCATAGGAAAATTCGAACCTTACTTGGAACATTAAGCTGCCATACCTTCTTCCATAAGGATTTATTTGTTGAAGTTGTTGAGCACTCCCCCCCATTTCGTAGTGTTGTCTCCTTGGCCAGATGGTAAACACTTTTTATTGAAAATAAACCATTTGAATTACCCTGCCATACCAACTTATCGGGATTACCTTGGGGGCTCACAGCCATTCTAGCAACCCGGGACGCTTCTTTTGGACTAAAAATCTGCTGAAGAAAAGAAAAATTCCACCAATTTGTATCTACATCAATAAGGGAGTGATATGAACCCGCAGGAATAGAAATCCGTTGAACCCACAATCAATTTGAAAACTCACCCAAGAAAGCCAAACTCAAGTCTATGAATGGAGAATTTAGACCCGTTGAAAACTCGTTTCAAGAACCTAGATTATATTAAAATCTAGACCCGTTGAAATCCCGTCTCAAGAACCCAAATTACGAGGAAGAACGCCACAAAGGTTGTGATTTACCTTTGATAAGTTCAAAAGTTCAATTAAGAACAAGAGGAGAAAACTCAACTCACAATTAAAATTCAAAAAAATGTCTGTCTCTTATGTGGTGGCTATAAGATGTTTAAATACTCCCTACAACAATAACCCTAGGCCAAAATAAGGCCCCTTTCCCAAAATACCCTCAAGTGGAATAATTAATATTCTTTTGAAACTCTAATTAATAAAACATAAGAAATATATGGGCTAAACATCCTCAAGCTCATTTATTCTAAACTAATAAAATAAAGTCTTTAATAACAATAGCCCCTATTTTTAAGTCAAGTCTTCCACAGCTTGGATCAAGTGGATCAAGACTGGTTCTCTTTCTTTCAAGCCCATCTTGAGTGTTGGGCTCTTACTAGCTTCATCCCAAGTGGATCGCACTAATCCTTGCATTGCTTCCCTGATCTTCTTGGCTCTTGGTCTTGTAATTGGCCAATCTGAAATTTGCAAAGGATCTTTAAGAGTAGGCCCACCTTGGTTCCCATCATTCCCCCTCTCCTCAAAAAGATTCGACCTCGAATCTTCACCTACATCAAAGGGAGAAAGATCAGAAACATTGAAGGTAGCAGAAACATTATACTCACCTGGAAGATCCACTTTATATGCATTGTCATTAATTTTCTCAAGAATTTGGAAAGGTCCATCTCCTCGGGGATGCAACTTAGTCTTCCTATGGGCTGAGAATCTTTCTTTGCGCATATGAACCCAAACCCAATCTCCTGGTTCAAAGATGACATGCCTTTGCCCTTTATTGGCTTGGGAAGCGACCCTGTCATTCTTGTGGGCAATTTGAAGCCGTAACCTCTCATGAAGTGACTTCACCAACTCCGCCTTCTTTTGGCCATCCAAGCTACTCCTGCCATCAACAGGTAAAGGCATCAAATCTAACGGAGTAAGCGGATTAAATCCATAAACAATTTCAAAAGGAGAATATGAAGTAGTAGTATGCATGGTCCTATTATATGCAAACTCTATAAATGGCAAACAATTCTCCCAAGTTTTTAAATTCTTATGAACAACAGTGCGTAAAAGCTGAGTTAAAGTCCTATTAACCACTTTAGTCTGACCATCAGTCTGCGGATGACAAGTAGTGGAAAATAAGAGCTTAGTACCTAATTTCCCCCACAACACCTTCCAAAAGTAGCTAAGGAATTTAACGTCCCTATCAGAAACAATACTCCTGGGCACACCATGGAGTCGCACTATCTCCCTGAAAAACAAGTCAGCTATGTTTGTGGCATCATCTGTTTTATGGCATGGAATGAAATGTGCCATCTTACTAAATCTATTCACAACCACAAAAATAGAATCGCTACCCCTTTTTGTCCTAGGCAACCCCAAAACAAAGTCCATAGATATGTCGACCCATGGCTCACTAGGGACGGGTAAGGGTGTATACAACCCATGTGGCAAAACTTTAGATTTAGCCTTTCTACATGTAATGCACCTGCTACAAATGCGATTGACATCTCGCTTCATCTTAGGCCAAAAGAAATGCTCATGCAAAATATCTAAAGTTTTCTTGACACCAAAGTGTCCGATTAATCCCCCACCATGTGCCTCACGCACCAATAACTCACGCATAGAACAACTTGGCACACAAAGTTTGCTTTCTTTAAACAAGTAACCATCATGCTTGTAAAACTTACCAAATGCCGCCTTATCACATGCCATGTACACATTAGAAAAGTCAGCGTCATTGGCATACAGGTCTTTCACATATTCAAACCCAAGCATTTTAGCACTCATAGAAGTAAGAAGTATATACCTCCGGGATAAAGCATCAGCAACAATGTTCTCCTTNTAAGAGCTTAGTACCCAATTTCCTCCACAACACCTTCCAAAAGTAGCTAAGGAATTTAACGTCCCTATCAGAAACAATACTCCTGGGCACACCATGGAGTCGCACTATCTCCCTGAAAAACAAGTCAGCTATGTTTGTGGCATCATCTGTTTTATGGCATGGAATGAAATGTGCCATCTTACTAAATCTATTCACAACCACAAAAATAGAATCGCTACCCCTTTTTGTCCTAGGCAACCCCAAAACAAAGTCCATAGATATGTCGACCCATGGCTCACTAGGGACGGGTAATGGTGTATACAACCAATGTGGCAAAACTTTAGATTTGGCCTTTCTACATGTAATGCACCTGCTACAAATGCGATTGACATCTCGCTTCATCTTAGGCCAAAAGAAATGCTCATGCAAAATATCTAAAGTTTTCTTGACACCAAAGTGTCCCATTAATCCCCCACCATGTGCCTCACGCACCAATAACTCACGCATAGAACAACTTGGCACACAAAGTTTGCTTTCTTTAAACAAGTAACCATCATGCTTGTAAAACTTACCAAATGCCGCCTTATCACATGCCATGTACACATTAGAAAAGTCAGCGTCATTGGCATACAGGTCTTTCACATATTCAAACCCAAGCATTTTAGCACTCATAGAAGTAAGAAGTATATACCTCCGGCATAAAGCATCAGCAACAATGTTCTCCTTACCTTGCTTGTAACGGATGACATATGGAAATGTCTCAATGTATTCCATCCAACAAGCATGCCTTTTATTCAACTTACCTTGACCCTTGAGATGCTTCAATGATTCATGATCGGTGTGGATCACAAATTCCCTAGTCCATAGGTAGTGCTGCCAAGTCTCCAATGCACGAACAAGAGCATAAAGCTCTTTGTCATAAGTAGGGTACTTTAATGAAGCCCCACTTAGCTTCTCACTGAAGAAGGCTATGGGCCGCCTATCCTGCATCAAAACTGCTCCAATCCCTAACCTGAGGCATCACATCAATCGCAAAGCTTGTTAAACCAGGTAATGCTAGCACAGGTGCAGAGCACAACCGTTC
>FXXK01000511.1:164070-182521 GCA_900184695.1 Betula pendula | reverse complement strand
TATACATTTTAAAACAGCAAACAACATAACACCTACCTGTATACACGCTAAAAATTAAAAATATGTCAAGTTTTTGTCTTACTCTTGCATTTATTTACTCAAGTTTTTGTTTTACTCCCTGTATACTAGAAAATATACAATCATAGGTTTCCTCAATCCCTTGAAATTTTGCACGAGCTATAAATATCATTATATTGGATTTTACAATTTTTGTTTTTTTTACTACCATTCTAGGCCAAAAGTTCGATGCCTCTCCAGCCAAAACCAGATTTGTGGATACTCTATGTAGCGTCGGTCTAGCGTGCAAGAAGCGATAGCAAATTAGCACACAAAAAAAAGTTAATTGATCAAGGCAAAACCGTCCTTTCACGGTGTCCAAAGAGACATTTTGCAGGCCATCGTTAAATAGGAAACGACGTCGTGCAATCCTTTGTATAGAACCGGCCAGACAAAAATATAGTCATAATACTACTTACTATTAAGCACCCACGCACACAACCATCCAAGTTTGTTCTAGTACTGAACTCAACATTCCTCAACCCAAAACAATCCTCAACCCAAAAAAGTTAATTGATCAAGATACACATTAGGATTAGAGAGTGTTTTTACAAAATCATCCCCAACCCAAAACAATCCTCTAGTCTAATTCTCAACTACCAAAAGCACATCATAACCCCTGAAGAAAAATTTCTTTTTTTTTTTTTCTTAAAAAAAAAAAGAGACAGCAAAACATTCTCTAAAAAGAACTGCAAGTTTCATCCACTGATAAAATAGGCAATGACAGGAAGAGCAGAAGCAAAGAAGATACAGGTGGGGCCAATATCCTATTACAAATGAAAAGAACATTGAATTAAGAAATGAAAAGCCTGTGCCAAAATTTATGCATACTCAACTGTAAATGGAATCAGAGTTTACCTGATTTCTAAACCAATCTTGCTTTTGAACACTGTGCTTTTCCTCTGACATCATTTGCAATTGTTTTAAAGGAGCTTTGAAGTTTTCCATTTTCTGAAAAAAGAAAGAATTCCTATAATTAAATATTGGGGAAAAATATAGATTCTGAAATTCAGAAAAGTAAAGAATTGCACAAGGAAAAAGAAAAGAGATTGGCAGAATGTGTGAAGAAAAAAAAAAGAAACAGAAGAAAAATGGATTTAAAAGAAAATGAAGGACACAGCTCAAAAGTTGTGAAAAGATGATGACCGTTAGGATCTAAAAATGAGAAAATTGCCGGTTTCGAATTGACTATAAACATCAGTAACTTTGCAGCAAAGTTGAAAATACAAGTTAAAAAAAAAAATACAAGATCAAGCAAATCAAATCGTTATATCCATAAGGGCAAAACTGTCCTTTCGAGGTGTCAAACAAAAATCACGATATCAAGGGAGGTGACATGGCCTAGGATGGCAATTTTTGACACGCACGCGAACCCGACACGAAATTTTTCGGGTTTGGGTTTAGCTTAACGGTTTACCGGGTTAAACGGGTTGACCCGTTTATGACCCGGTAATTTACCGGGTCAGACGGGTCAACCCGCCGGGTGACCCGGTAACCGTTTATTAAAAAAAAAAAAAAAAACCTGAAACGCACGCACCATGCGTTTCAGTTTTTCACTTTCACAGATCTGTCTCAATCTCCCTCTCTCCTCTCCTCTCCGTCGTCGGTCTCGCGGCTCGCCGTCATCGCTCCCCTCTCTCTGGTCTTGCCGCTCCCGTTCCCGTCATACTCCTCTCTTTGGTCTTGCCGCTCGCCGTTCGCCGTCATCGCAAACTCTCTCTCGGTCTCGCCTGCGCTCGCCGTGAGCTCTCTCACACCGTCAAACAGCCGCTCGATCTCCTCTCCTCGCGGCCTCTCCGTTGCGGTATCTCTCTCTCTCTCTCTCTGTCTCACGCGTCTCCGGCGAACCGCATGTCTCGGTCTCTCTCTCCGCTGCCTCTTCTCCGGTACATCTCTGCTCTGCTTCCCTCATCGCCATGATTCCCATCTCTGTCTCACGGCGTCTCTCCGGTTCTCGGCGTTGCAGATCTCTGATTCAATTTCTCTCGTCCCTGACTCTCTGAATCTGTACTCGTACAAAATACACAACCCGTCAATCAAGCGGGTTGACGGGTCGTCGCGGGTTAAACCCGTTTATTAAACGGGTCGTGTCGTGTCAACCCGTTTAATAAACGGGTCGTGTTCGGGTTTTGTTAACAGGTTGGCGGGTCAAGCGGGTTGACCCGAACCCGACTCGCCAACCCATTTTGCCAACCCTAACACGGCCCATGGGCCATCGTTTTAACAACTCGGTATGCTGACAGAAACGACGTCGTGTAATCCCGTCTATAAGATCCCAAACCCTCCCATTTTACGAGCGGTTCGGGAGAGATTGTGAAGGCAGAAACGACGGCCATTTCTCTTGAGCCACTAATACATCAGATCAGCTTCTTCTTTTCTTCCTCAGGAAATGGGTACGATTGCTAAGTCTACAAACTCTCTTGCTTTCTTCTTCAATCATTTGGTTAACGATCCCTCATTATTGTCATTCAAGGGGTTTCTTTCCATGCTCAAAATTTTTATTATTATTGTCGTAGTTTTAGTGCTACTTCTGCTAAAACTACCAATAGTGGTAGAGATATTGTGGAAAGCCCCAATCAGTTCTTGAAATCTGTGAGAGATCGATGCAGATCTCGAAGCTTAAGGAATCTTGATGATGCCTTAGACCTATTTTGAATGAATGCTTCACATGCGCCCTTTGCCTTCCCTCGTGGATTTTACTCAATTGTTGAGTGCAATTGCAAGAATGAAGCATCACTCAAACTGTGATTTCTCTGATTAAAAAAATGGAACTGTCGGGAATTGCTCCCGATGCTTGTACTCTAAAATGTTCTAACTAATGGTTCTGCATTTGAAGCGGGTGGATTTTGGCTTCTCTATCTTAGCAAGAATTTTGAAACTTGGTTTTCAACCAGATTGTATAATTCTAACAACTCTTGTCAGGGGGCTATGTGTTCAGGGTAAAATTGTTGAAGCTGTGAAGTTGGTTAACAAAATGAAGAAGATAGGCTATAAACCTGATACAGTTTACTTATGGAAACAATAATGAACGGTTTGTGTAAAATAGGTGAGATCAGGGTAGCTATTGAGTTGCTTCGGAAGATGTAAGAACGAAATCTTGAACTTGATGTATGAATTATAGCACAATCATTGATAGTTTATGTAAGGACAGATCGGTAACTGAGGCTTTAAATTTTCTTCTCTGAAATGACAAGTATAGGAATTCAGCCAAAGTTTTCACTTACAATTCTTAATTCAAGGCCTATGCAATCTCGGCGGTGGAAGGAGGCAACTAGACTTTTGAAATGAAAATGGTGCAAAGAAAAATCATGCAGATTTGTACACATTCAACATATTAGTGGACACACTTGGCAAAAAATGGGATGTTGACAGAGCAAAAGGAAGTTTTTATGTGATGATTCAGAGGGGCTTAGAGCCCTAATACAATCACTTATACTTCTTGATTGATTGTTACTGTTTGCAAATAGAATGAATGAAGCTGTCAAAGCATTTAATACGATGGTTCGAAATGGTTGTTTGCCATCTATTGTTAGCTATAACATATTGATTCGTGGTATTGTAAAAATAGAAGAATTGATGAGGCAATGAGTCTCTTCTGTGAAATGACTAATAATGGCATGATTGCTGATGTTGTCACTTACACCACTCTTATAAGCGGGTTTTGACGAGAAAATCGAAATGAATAAATAAATAAGCTTTCCATATGTATTTTACCAAACATAAAACGAGAAACAGATAAAAGTAAGAAGCAAAACTTCACTTTTTTAGTATATGAGACACGGATTAGAGAATGTGTATATTTGTTTGTAAGTAAATCAGAGAATGTACATGAGCGTGAGGAGGCTAAAATGTGAAGATGAAGATCAAATGTCCTTAAGAGCTTGTTGTAGGACAAAGCCACGTGAAGAAGGTTGAAAATTATAGGGGAGAAAGGAAAATTAAGATGGTGTTGATAATAAATTCCTCTCCTTCTCCTTTTACTCTAGTTTTTGGAGGCATACGTAAGATAAATGATACACACACTCTTGATGTGGCACTAAAAATCACCAATAGATATTGAATGAACTACTATTGAATTTTGGATTCAATTATAGCTTTTAGTATCATGTTATGTAGTGTAGCATTTCTCTATCAAGAAAGCAATATGCAGAGAAAAAGTTCTTTCTTTTTTGTGGGTTTGATGTTTGTACATGTGGAGAGATCTCCAAATTGTAGAAGAATATGTACTTCACCTAAAGCAAAGAGTTTAATATTTTCTATAGTGCTTTGGAAGGTGTGATTTCTGAAGAAAAGATAGTAGCAGTGGAAATTGTTGTGCTTAAACTTGAACTCATGCACCATTGGACAATCTCCTAACTGCTCCTTATTTGACTAAGATATGGGGGTTTATTTTCAATGGGGGAACTGAAGGCACTTCATTTGTACTTCATCTAAAAGTTCTGAATAGTCACCTTTAATTTAAGGAATCAAAATCTTATACAAGGAAAACATCAAGCATCAATAAAGCATAAAGAACCCTATTCCAGTGATTTGCATGGACTTTTATAGGATGGATAAATCTTACAATTTGGAGCCAACAGATGTTAGGACGAAAACCCAAAAGGCTCATTACTTGTTTTTTTGTTTTTTTTCTTCTGCAGTACACCCTTTTCAGAATATTTTGCAGCTAAACAGTTAAAACCCATCATATATAGTAATTTGGGGATTAGACTTTTCATTCATCAAAAATCGATTCACTATGCATTGCACCAACTCGACATCATATATAGTAATTTGGGGAGACCTAGCTGGGATCAGTAAATCTTTTACAGAAGCTTCATGAAGCTTCAGGCTGATCTTATTCACCAAATCTTTCCTTGATGACTCGTCTGCTCCAACTAAAATTGCAACTTTCAATAATTTCAGCAAGAAACTACACGAACAACCCAAACCTTTGTCAGATAGCAATAAGCAAACAATTATTTCTACCAAAGATTTGTCACAACATTATATGTATTGAGAGTAACAGACATTCCACAGTAGAAATTTGCACAAATTTCAAAGGCTTTTGGCCCACTGGGAAAATCAACAGTATTAATTGCTTTGTCATTCTCCTGATTGGCCTTCAAGACAAGTTTCTGCAGGCAATTGCTCTTGGACGAGAGGGAATTGCAATGGCATATAAAGTTAAGGTATTAGAAACTAGAGCAACCCAACTAGTTGGGGGAAAAAGCAGTCATTGTAAAAGTTTTTCATTGACTACATTAACCATGTAAAGCAGAATGACTCATGTTCATTAAACTATTTGTTAGTCACTTAGGAACCTTTTCAAAGTTAAGAATAAAGTCTGAAGTTTGAAACTTAAGCTCCCTGTTCTTGGCAGAAGCACAGCATAAAATTGATTTTTGTTGCTCTATTAATTTTGCAATTTGTCTGATATTGTCCATTTGGTATAAATTTTGAACTAAAAACATGGCTTATCTCCATCTTAAAACACAACATAAAATAGATTCTAAAAGGAAAAAATAAAAAGATGTTTTAGTGGAGTAATATACAAGTCACTCTCTATGTCTACCTTGTGTCTACCAAAAGTAACGTGACATGGAGGGTGACTTATATAATTACTCGTTTCCGGTGTGTTTCTACTTTCACAATAATGAGGTAGGAAATAGATGCTTTAGTATCAACAAGATATTTTGCACCTTCAAAATAATTTTACTAGAAATTTCAAAAAATACAATCAATTCAAAGGACTTTACATCAACAGAAAAACAGTCTGAACAACATCAAAAACTACAATTTGAACTTTATATATTGAACAACGAGTTCAAAGGACCTTACAATTCGAACTTTACATTTTAAAACAGCAAACAACATAAACAACTACCTGTATACACGCTAAAAATTAAAAAATATGTCAAGTTTTTGTCTTACTCTTGCATTTATTTACTCAAGTTTTTGTTTTACTCCCTGTATACTAGAAAATATACAATCATAGGTTTCCTCAATCCCCTTGAAATTTTGCACGAGCTATAAATATCATTATATATGGATTTTACAATTTTTGTTTTTTTACTACCATTCTCTAGGCCAAAAGTTCGATGCCTCTCCAGCCAAAACCAGATTTGGATACTCTATGTAGCGTCGGTCTAGCGTGCAAGAAGCGATAGCAAATTAGCACACAAAAAAAAGTTAATTGATCAAGGGCAAAACCGTCCTTTCACGGTGTCCAAAGAGACATTTTGCAGGCCATCGTTAAATAGGAAACGACGTCGTGCAATCCCTTGTATAAGAACCGGCCCAGACAAAAATATAGTCATAATACTACTTACTATTAAGCACCCACGCACACAACCATCCAAGTTTGTTCTAGTACTGAACTCAACATTCCTCAACCCAAAACAATCCTCAACCCAAAAAAGTTAATTGATCAAGATACACATTAGGATTAGAGAGTGTTTTTACAAAATCATCCCCAACCCAAAACAATCCTCTAGTCTAATTCTCAACTACCAAAAGCACATCATAACCCCTGAGAGAAATTTCTTTTTTTTTTTCTTAAAAAAAAAAGAGACAGCAAAACATTCTCTAAAAAGAACTGCAAGTTTCATCCACCTGATAAAATAGGCAATGACAGGAAGAGCAGAAGCAAAGAAGATACAGGTGGGGCCAATATCCTATTACAAATGAAAAGAACATTGAATTAAGAAATGAAAAGCCTTGTGCCAAAATTATGCATACTCAACTGTAAATGGAATCAGAGTTTACCTGATTTCTAAACCAATCTTGCTTTTGAACACTGTGCTTTTCCTCTGACATCATTTGCAATTCGTTTTAAAGGAGCTTTGAAGTTTTCCATTTTCTGAAAAAAGAAAGAATTCCTATAATTAAATATTGGGGAAAAAAATGTTGATAGAGCTTCTGAAATTCAAAATACATATCAAATAACTGAGGAAAAATTTAAATGTAAGAGAATTAGCAAAATTGAGAAATAATTGACCAAGAAAAAAGAAAAGAGATTGGCAGAATGTGTGAAGAAAAAAAATAAAGAAACAGAAGAAAAATGGATTTAAAAGAAAAATGAAGGACACAGCTCAAAAGTTGTGAAAGATGATGACCGTTAGGATCTAAAAATGAGAAAATTGCCGGTTTCGAATTGACTATAAACATCAGTAACTTTGCAGCAAAGTTGAAAATACAAGTTAAAAAAAAAAATACAAGATCAAGCAAATCAAATCGTTATATCCATAAGGGCAAAACTGTCCTTTCGAGGTG
Organism: Betula pendula; assembly: GCA_900184695.1. Classification (NCBI taxonomy): domain Eukaryota; kingdom Viridiplantae; phylum Streptophyta; class Magnoliopsida; order Fagales; family Betulaceae; genus Betula; species Betula pendula. Next base: position 175,210 of record FXXK01000511.1, on the reverse strand, counting down.
TCAAACAAAAATCACGATATCAAGGGAGGTGACACGGCCTAGGGATGGCAATTTTTGACACGACCCGCGAACCCGACACGAATTTTCCGGGTTTGGGTTTAGCTTAAACCGGCGTTACCGGGATTAACGTTTGACCCGTTTATGACCCGGTAATTTACCGGGTCAGACGGGTCAACCCGCCGGGTGACCCGGTAACCCGTTTATTAAAAAAAAAAAAAAACCTAGAAACGCACGCACCATGCGTTTCAGTTTTTCACTTTCACAGATCTGTCTCTCAATCTCCCTCTCTTTCTCTCACTGTCTCCGTCGACCGGAACGGTGGTACGCCAGTAGCTCCCTCTCCCTCTCTCTCGGTCTCGCCGCTCGCCGTCATCGCTCCCTCTCTCTTGGTCTTGCCGCTCGCCGTTCGCCGTCATCGCAAACTCTCTCTCGGTCTCGCCGCTCGCCGTGAGCTCTCTCACACCGTCAGACAGCCGCTCGATCTCCCTCTCTCGCGGCCTCTCCGTTGCGGTATCTCTCTCTCTCTCTCTGTCTCACGCGTCTCCGGCGAACCGGCATGTCTCGGTCTCTCTCTCCGCTGCTCTTCTCCGGTACATCTCTGCTCTGCTTCCCTCATCCCATGATTCCCATCTCTGTCTCACGGCGTCTCTCCGGTCTCCGGCGTTGCAGATCTCTGATTCAATTTCTCTCGTCCCTGACTCTCTGAAATACACAACCCGTCAATCAAGCGGGTTGACGGGTCGTGCCGGGTTAAACCCGTTTATTAAACGGGTCGTGTCGTGTCAACCCGTTTAATAAACGGGTCGTGTTCGGGTTTTGTTAAACGGGTTGGCGGGTCAAGCGGGTTGACCCGAACCCGACTCGCCAACCCATTTTGCCAACCCTAACACGGCCCACGGGCCATCGTTTTAACAACTCGGTATGCTGACAGAAACGACGTCGTGTAATCCCGTCTATAAGATCCCAAACCCTCCCATTTTACGAGCGGTTCGGGAGAGATTGTGAAGGCAGAAACGACGGCCATTTCTCTTGAGCCACTAATACATCAGATCGGCTTCTTCTTTTCTTCCTCAGGAAATGGGTACGATTGCTAAGTCTACAAACTCTCTTGCTTTCTTCTTCAATCATTTGGTTAACGATCCTCATTATTGTCATTCAAGGGTTTCTTTCCATGCTCAAAATTTTTATTATTATTGTCGTAGTTTTAGTGCTACTTCTGCTAAAACTACCAATAGTGGTAGAGATATTGTGGAAAGCCCCAATCAGTTCTTGAAATCTGTGAGAGATCGATGCAGATCTCGAAGCTTAAGGAATCTTGATGATGCCTTAGACCTGTTTCATAGAATGCTTCACATGCGCCCTTTGCCTTCCCTCGTGGATTTTACTCAATTGCTGAGTGCAATTGCAAGAATGAAGCATCACTCAACTGTGATTTCTCTGATTAAAAAAATGGAACTGTCGGGAATTGCTCCCGATGCTTGTACTCTAAATGTTCTGACTAATTGCTTCTACCATTTGAAGCGGGTGGATTTTGGCTTCTCTATCTTAGCAAGAATTTTGAAACTTGGTTTTCAACCAGATTGTATAATTCTAACAACTCTTGTCAGGGGGCTATGTGTTCAGGGTAAAATTGTTGAAGCTGTGAAGTTGGTTAACAAAATGAAGAAGATAGGCTATAAACCTGATACAGTTACTTATGGAACAATAATGAACGGTTTGTGTAAAATAGGTGAGATCAGGGTAGCTATTGAGTTGCTTCGGAAGATGGAAGAACGAAATCTTGAACTTGATGTAGTGAATTATAGCACAATCATTGATAGTTTATGTAAGGACAGATCGGTAACTGAGGCTTTAAATTTCTTCTCTGAAATGACAAGTATAGGAATTCAGCCAAACGTTTTCACTTACAATTCTTTAATTCAAGGCCTATGCAATCTCGGCCGGTGGAAGGAGGCAACTAGACTTTTGAATGAAATGGTGCAAAGAAAAATCATGCCAGATTTGTACACATTCAACATATTAGTGGACACACTTGGCAAAAAAGGGATGTTGACAGAAGCAAAAGAAGTTTTTGATGTGATGATTCAGAGGGGCTTAGAGCCTAATACAATCACTTATACTTCTTTGATTGATTGTTACTGTTTGCAAAATAGAATGAATGAAGCTGTCAAAGCATTTAATACGATGGTTCGAAATGGTTGTTTGCCATCTATTGTTAGCTATAACATATTGATTCGTGGATATTGTAAAAATAGAAGAATTGATGAGGCAATGAGTCTCTTCTGTGAAATGACTAATAATGGCATGATTGCTGATGTTGTCACTTACACCACTCTTATAAGCGGGTTTTGCCGAGTTGGGAGACCTAAAATTGCATTAGAGCTACTCCATAATATGCAAGGTTGTGGCCAACCTCCAGATCTCCAAACTTGTGCTATTTTGTTAGATGGCCTGTTCAAGAATCTACACTTTCCAGATGCAATGGCGTTGTTTCAAGAGATGGAAGACAAAAGATTAGACCTTGATATTGTGATTTACAACATCTTGATTGATGGTATGTGTAATGCTGAAAAATTTATGATTGCAAGAGAACTCTTTAATACTCTTCCCATCAAAGGTGTGCATGCTAATGTTCGGACTTACAATATAATGATCAAAGGTCTTTGCAAAGAGGGACTACTAAATGAAGCAAGGGAGTTGCTTGAGAAAATGGATGAAAACGGTTGTTCACCTAACCATGTCACATATAACACAATCATCCAAGGCTTCTTGCAACATAACGAGACATCATGGGCAGTAAAATATCTCCAGATGATGGTTGACAAAGGTTTCTCGGCAAGTGCGACCATTGCGACCACTCTAATCCACTTCTTGTCTACTAATGAGGCAGATCAAACATTACAAGAATTTTTTCAAAAATCTGAGAAAACTTTCTAGGTCTTCAATGTGAAGGACAAATTTCATATTCTAACTTTTACGGAGTCAATCTGTAAGGTTCAAACATATTTGATGTAAGTCATTATGGTAATATTTCTCTCAATGTCTTTTGGCCTACTGTTGTGTATTGAAATTCCAATGTTGTTATCTTAAACATTTTGTTGATGCAGAGTTATTATAGAAAATTGTTCATTTGGAGTTTGGGGTTCTCGGTGGTTGTATGCTTATTGGTGGGCCAAGTTAAGCTTTTAATTGTTTCCTCAATTAAATTAATTTTTCATTTATGTGATAAATGTTCCATAATAGGTTTATTATGATGAAACGAATTTATCAACCCTCAAGTGTATGTAACTTTTTGGTTTATTGTGGTCAAACTATGTTATATGGCAGTTGTTTGTTTGGAGTTGCTGGCTATTTTGATTCTCTCTAGGGCTTACAAGTGGGTCGTTCTTTGGTGTGGGCTTGAGATGTTTACTTTTTGTTGTTGGGTTTGGCTGAAGTTACAGTGCAGTTGTTTTATTATGGAGAAGATTAAACTAGAAAACTACTCATTACTTGCTTATTTATGGCCCCTTAATGTGAAGCTAATGATAGTGAATGATCTAGACCTTCGTAGGACAAGGTCCCCTCGCTCTCGGTTTTTTTCTTTTTTCGTAAATGAATGGGGAAAAGGGCTACAAGGGTCCCCTCGCTCTGTTTAGTTTGGCTTCTTGATGACCATCATCTTAAAGAGATTAGTCATGGCATCTCTTTATGGCCCATGATAACTATTGGTTTCCTACTTTCATTGTGTCCCAAACCTCAACGTGGAAGTGTCGGTAAATGATAATATTATGCTGTTCAGTTTCTATATGAATGAAAGAAAAAGAAAATCGGAAGGCCCATATTAACATTTACTTGGTTTCTATATGAATGAAAATTATAGACTTTAAATGACCAACCAAGTAAAGAAAATAAGACCTTTTGAAGTTTATTTTCTTCTAATTTTTTAGGTAAATCTTCCAAAATTCATATTACCCATTGCTTTTGTTCGCACACAGTTTCTCCGCAATTTCCCAGCAATCAAACAGTGTCCATGAGTGAAAAGACAAATTGAAATAATAATCTGTTTCCAAAAGAGATGGAAACCATGAATTTCTCTTTGCTGGCCAGATTGGGATGGAAGTTAATTTCTGATAATTCTCTTATTGGGTGGAAGCTTTGAAGACCAAATATCTCAGAAATGGTGTTAACTTTTTCAATGCCACCTCTTGTTCATATTTTGCTAAAGTGCTCTTTTGCAAAATTTTTTTGGAGAAGTTTACCTTGGCCATTAATTACTGATTGTTTTTGTGACTAGGATATTTCAGTTTGGATCATGGCTCTTTTAAATGATGCGAATCCACTAGTAATATAGAGGGAACTTAGNACCTTTAGATTCATAGAGAGAATCTAAATCTTTTGATAAACACAAGGTTTGAAGATAATTTTCTCAAGCATTCAACATACTTCTTCATTGATAATTTCTCCTTTAAATAGAAGAACAAAGAAATAGGAATTAAACTAGGACTCTAAATTATCTATGTGTTGTTACCGTGCACAATAGTGATGAATAATACGGAATCGAAAAGAGAGAGAGTAAGAGAAAATTGTGACAAGGATTTACGTGGTTCGGCAAGTTGTGCCTACGTCCACAGGGAGAGTGCGGCTATATTCACTATTGAATGTCTTAGAGTTACATCATACATATTTATAAGAAAACCCTAACTGTACGGACGCTCTTTGGAAAACCCCAAAATACCCCGTAATAAAACAACTCGGCCATCCATAATACTTCTTTTTATAACTAAGAGAATATGAGCCACTTGTTCCAACACTATGTGACAAACTAGAATTAAGACTGGCTCTATTAACTCTAGACATTCTAACTCTAGTTACTCCACTAAGAAGAATTGGAATCAAACTCGTTATTGAAGATCTATTCTTTATTGGACTCTAACACGAGTCTTGCAAGACCAAATATTTATGATTACATCATTAAACCTCAACTGTTACTTTCTATTCCTAGAAAGGATGCTCGTAATTTTCAGCTTCATGCAGCCAGTACCATGGACCATATTTGGTTTTCAAGAAATCAGCTAGTTCACAACGGCACTCAGCCTGTGATATCTAATTCTATTCTTCAAGTTGTGGCTACCCCATAGACTCATCTTTCGGCTTGGTCTGATGATCTTGCTTCCTCTCTTTGGCTACCTCACCTTCCAGGCACCATTAAACCTAATTTTGTTGTGGCTTTAAGGCCTGATTTTGCAGTGGCAGCCACGGTTATCAGTGATTCCAAAGGGAATATCATCAAAGCAGCAACCAAGAGATTGTCTATTCAAGATGTGGCAGCCATAGGTGAAGCACATGCAGCTCTCCTGGCCATACAAACTGCTGCCGATTGTGGAGTCTATTCTCTTATCCTTGAAGGGGATGCCCTTAATGTGATTCTTGTTATTCATAATCCGCATATGTTTGCTGACTGAAATTTTTCTAGCCTTATTTCTGACATTAGTTTTCGTTTGCTCTCTTTCTTTAGCTTGAAAGCTTTGAAAGTGTCTTGTTGTGCTAACTTTAGAGCACATAGTTTAGTTAGATGGGTAACTTCTCACCTCGTATTTGGAAGCATTTTCAACTTGTCCCCCATTCTTTCTTCCATTCGGATTAAGAGCGGGAATTATCTTCCCTTATAACCCTTTACTTATATCACTTAGAAAAAAAAAAAAAAAAGAGATGATTAAAAAAACAGAACACAATTTAACTTTAGAAAGTATAATTAAATTAAAAAGAACAAAGAAAATGAGAAGCATTGAGTTTCCATTATCAGAATATTAATTTAAATTATTAAGTCAACCATTTCTTACGAGCTTAAGCTTTTGGAACAACTAATGATTTAATATAGTATCAGAGCAGACGAACATAGTTTGAACCGTGACACGGAAGTTGACCCTCATTTCAGTTAAATATTCCTTGTGTTGGGTCTTACTTGTTGAGTGAAAGTTTGAGTCATTAAGTCAATTTTTTCTTATTAGCTTAAACTTTTGAGATAAATAGTAATTTAACATCCATTGTTGTATGCTCTTTTATAGTTTCCTCATCAACCAAACCTAACCTTGTGTCAAAATTGAGTATGAAATACAACCCAAAAGAAAAAAAAGAACAAAGATTCACAACTAAACTTCTTGCTTACTGATTAAGTTGTGCTTACATTGTCCAGGTACACTTGTTGAAACTCCTTCTCGAGCCAGCCTATGCTGAACCACCATGAGATCATGGTTCGCCTTTGTGAATTCCCTATCTGCGAGGTCAAATCCAAAGAGGGAAAAATAAAAAAAAAAACAAAAAAAACAAAATGGTAAGCATTTTTTGGACGAAGTTTCCTCCAAACTAACATTATGTCCTTAAAACATGTAATTTTCACTTGTTTTTTTAGTTTCAATTGAATAAACAAGAACAAAGTTTTCCTCGGACACAATCTATTAAACTGACATTTGTATTTAGCATGTGATTATAACATGCATTTTAATTAAATAATCTACTTGATGTGAGTGTTTAAATATTTATTAAATTGTTAAATTCATTATTCTTATTAACTTAAACTTTTAAAACAAGAAGATTTTATAATATATATTTATTTGGAGATTTATTAGAACTGAGTGTTGACGTTGGCATGTCTCTATTTGTAATAAAACACCTGTATATACATTGTTTCTAACCATATGTAATATTGTTGAAAATCTAATTAATGCTTTAGAGCATTTCTAGTAGCCTCAGCAGATTTTACTAGCCAATTTAACCAAAACATTACTTTTCTCTATTTTAACCATCAACTTTTTTAAAGCACCCATAGTAGCCTTAGCAAATTAACTACTCACTATCATTATTTCATTTAAATATTATTTTTTAAAGTTTTTTTTTCTTTTATTTATTTATTTATTTATTTCAGAAACTCATCTTCTCTCCTGAGTTTCTTCTCTCCCTCTCGTCTCCATCACAGACTAAATTCATCAAACCCAAATTCCTAGCTTATATATCATAAATTCATCAAATCCAACACAAAATCCCTCATTCAGCCTTGTCCATTTTGAGGGTTTTCATTTTGAAACCAAAACCCTCAAAATCCTCCAAAATCCCCTTTCTGTAGAACATAGCAAGCAAAACAGAGGAGACAATTGGAAGCAAAATCAACCTCAAGAACTTCATCAAATACGAGCCCTCCAAGCCCGTCCCTATCTCCGTCATCACCCAGAGGAGAGGAAGAAAGAAGAAATGGGAGAGGAAGGAAGAAGAAAAAGAAAAAGGGGGAGAGAGAACCGGTGACAGGAGAGGAAGGAAGAAGAAATGGGAGAGGAAGGAAGAAGAAAAAGAAAAAGGGGGAGAGAGAATTGGGTGTGGGAAGGAGGGAAAAGAAAAAAGAAAAGAAAAAAAAATTGGTGAGAGAAAATATAATTCTTTAAAGGTTTGATGAGTGTACAGTACTTATTAAATTCATCACAATTTTTTAGTTAAATAGATGAGTCCACTAGGAGGTTTTTTTGACACTTTTGGTTAAATTGCCTAAACAAAATAGCAAAAAATGCTCTTACGGATATGACTTTTATTATTCGATGTTCAATATTGACCTTAAAATTGCTAGACCGTAGTTTTTAGTAACCTTGTGTTGTCTCATAAAGAGAGCTAGCAAACTCAAGATTGTGAAGCAACCAAGAAACAAAAAGAGTTCAGAATGTCTATACCGAATTTGTCATGAAATTTGAACATATTGAACTTGATGTAGTGAATTATAGCCACAATCATTGATAGTTTATGTAAGGACAGATCGGTAACTGAGGCTTTAAATTTCTTCTCTGAAATGAAAAGTATAGGAAATTCAGCCAAACGTTTTCACTTACAATTATTTATTCAAGGCTATGCAATCTCGGCCGGTGGAGGAGGCAACTAGACTTTTGAATGAAATGGTGCAAAGAAAAATCATGCCAGATTTGTACACATTCAACATATTAGTGGACACACTTGGCAAAAGGGAATGGTTGACAGAAGCAAAAGAAGTTTTTGATGTGATGATTCAGAGGGGCTTAGAGCCTAATACAATCACTTATACTTCTTTGATTGATTGTTACTGTTTGCAAAATAGAATGAATGAAGCTGTCAAAGCATTTAATACGACGGTTCGAAATGGTTGTTGGCCCATCTATTGTTAGCTAATAACATATTGATTCGTGGATATTGTAAAAATAGAAGAATTGATGAGGCAATGAGTCTCTTCTGTGAAATGACTTAATAATGGCATGATTGCTGATGTTGTCACTTACACCGACTCTTATAAAGCCGGTTTTGCCGAGTTGGGAGACCTAAAGTTGCATTAGAGCTACTCCATAATATGCAAGGTTGTGGCAACCTCCAGATCTCCAACTTGTGCTATTTTGTTAGATGGCCTGTTCAAGAATCTACCTTTCAGATGCAATGGCGTTGTTTCAAGAGATGGAAGAACAAAAGATTAGACCTTGATATTGTGATTTACAACATCTTGATTGATGGTATGTGTAATGCGAAAATTTATGATTGCAAGAGAATCCTTTAATACTCTTCACATCAAAGGTGTGCATGCTAATGTTCGGACTTTACAAATAATGATCAAAGGTCCTTGCAAAGAGGGATACTAATGAAGCAAGGGAGTGCTTGAGAAAAATGGATGAAAACGGTTGTTCACCTAACCATGTCACATATAACACAATCATCCAAGGCTTCTTGCAACATAACGAGACATCATGGGCAGTAAAATATCTCCAGATGATGGGTTGACAAAGGTTTCTCGGCAAGTGCGACCATTGCGACCACTCTAATCCACTTCTTGTCTACTAATGAGGCAGATCAAACATTACAAGAATTTTTTCAAAATCTGAGAAAACTTTCTAGGTCTTCAATGTGAAGGACAAATTTCATATTCTAAACTTTTACGGAGTCAATCTGTAAGGTTCAAACATATTTGATGTAAGTCATTATGGTAATATTTTCTCAATGTCTTTGGCCTACTGTTGTGTATTGAAATTCCAATGTTGTTATCTTAAACATTTTGTTGATGCAGAGTTATTATAGGAAAATTGTTCATTTGGAGTTTTGGGGTTCTCGGTGGTTGTATGCTTATTGGTGGGCCAAGTTAAGCTTTTAATGTTTCCTCAATAAATTATTTTCATTTATGTGATAATGTTCCATAATAGGTTTATTATGATGAAACGAATTTATCAACCCTCAAGTGTATGTAACTTTTGGTTTATTGTGGTCAAACTATGTTATATGGGTTGTTTGTTTGGAGTTGCTGGCTATTTTGATTCTCTCTAGGGCTTACAAGTGGTCGTTCTTTGGTGTGGGCTTGAGATGTTTACTTTTTTGTTGTTGGGTTTGGCTGAAGTTACAGTGCAGTTGTTTTTATTATGGAGAAGATTAAACTAGAAAACTACTCATTACTTGCTTATTTATGGCCCTTAATGTGAAGCTAATGATAGTGAATGATCTAGACCTTCGTAGGACAAGGTCCCTCCGCTCTCGGTTTTTTTTCTTTTTTCGTAAATGAATGGGGAAAAGGCTACAAGGGTCCCTCGCTCTGTTTAGTTTGGCTTCTTGATGACCATCATCTTAAAGAGATTAGTCATGGCATCTCTTTATGGCCCATGATAACTATTGGTTTCCTACTTTCATTGTGTCAAAACTCAACGTGGAAGTGTCGGTAAATGAATAATTTGCTGTTCAGTTTCTATATGAATGAAAGAAAAGAAAAATCGGAAGGCCCATATTACATTTACTTTGGTTTCTATATGAATGAAATTAATAGACTTTAAATGACCAACCAAGTAACAGAAAATAAGACTTTTTGAAGTTTATTTTCTTCTAATTTTTTAGGTAAATCTTCCAAAATTCATATTACCCATTGCTTTTGTTCGCACACAGTTTCTCCGCAATTTCCAGCAATCAAACAGTGTCCATGAGTGAAAAGACAAATTGAAATAATAATCTGTTTCCAAAAGAGATGGAAACATGAATTTCTCTTTGCTGGCCAGATTGGGATGGAAGTTAAAATATTTCATCTTATTTGGGTGGAAGCTTTGAAGACCAAATATCTCAGAAATGGTGTTACTTTTTCAATGCCACCTCCTTGTTCATATTTGCTAAAGTGCTCTTTTGCAAAATTTTTTGGAGAAGTTTACCTTGGCCATTAATTACTGATTGTTTTTGTGACTAGGATATTTCAGTTTGGATCATGGCTCTTTTAATGATGCGAATCCACTAGTAATATAGAGGGAAGACCTTTAGATTCATAGAGAGAATCTAAATCTTTTGATAAACACAAGGTTTGAAGATAATTTTCTCAAGCATTCAACATACTTCTTCATTGATAATTTTCTCCTTTAAATAGAAGAAAAAGAAATAGGAATTAAACTAGGACTCTAAATTATCTATGTGACAAACTAGAATTAAGACTGGCTCTATTAACTCTAGACATTCTAACTCTAGTTACTCCACTAAGAAAAAATTGGAATCAAACTCGTTATTGAAGATCTATTCTTTATTGGACTCTAACACGAGTCTTGCAAGACCAAATATTTATGATTACATCATTAAACCTCAACTGTTACTTTCTATTCTAGAAAGGATGCTCGTAATTTTCAGCTTCATGCAGCCAGTACCATGGACCATATTTGGTTTTCAAGAAATCAGCTAGTTCACAACGGCACTCAGCTGTGATATCTAATTCTATTCTTCAAGTTGTGGCTACCCATAGACTCATCTTTCGGCTTGGTCTGATGATCTTGCTTCCTCTCTTTGGCTACCTCACCTTCCAGGCACCATTAAACCTAATTTTGTTGTGGCTTTAAGGCCTGATTTTGCAGTGGCAGCCACGGTTATCAGTGATTCCAAAGGGAATATCATCAAAGCAGCAACCAAGAGATTGTCTATTCAAGATGTGGCAGCCATAGTTGAAGCACATGCAGCTCTCCTGGCCATACAAACTGCTGCCGATTGTGGAGTCTATTCTCTTATCCTTGAAGGGGATGCCCTTAATGTGATTCTTGTTATTCATAATCCGCATATGTTTGCTGACTGAAATTTTCTAGCCTTATTTCTGACATTAGTTTTCGTTTGCTCTCTTTCTTTAGCTTGAAAGCTTTGAAAGTGTCTTGTTGTC
>FXXK01000511.1:143286-163706 GCA_900184695.1 Betula pendula | reverse complement strand
GCTTAGAGTTTTATTAAACCACACAAAAATTTCAAAAAATACAATCAAATTCAAAGATTTTTATATTAACAAAAACTAATGGATCAAATGGCAGCGTATTGAACGATGAGTTCGAAGGACCTTACAGTCAGAACTTTAAATTTTGAAACAGCAAATAAGAGAAACAACAACTTATATATGTACTAAAAATTATGTCAAATTTTGTTTAACTCCCTTGCATTATTTGCAAGTTTTTCTACAGTCACATATATAATAATCACATTACTTCAAAATGATAAGCCCCATTAAACAAGAAAACATCACAGCAAGATTGAAACAAAAACCCCCAAACAGAAACTATTATCCTTACCACAATTCTCTAGGCCAAAATCTCGATGCCTCTCGAGCCAACTTTCTGGGCTGGAGTTTATCAAAACCAGATTTGCGTACTCTCTGTAACGTCGGTCAAGCATGCAACTATGAAAGAAGCGATGGCAAATTTAGCAATTGCCAAGCTGAGGAAAGGGTACCAAAAAAAGCTAATTGATCGAGGGCAAAACTGTCCTTTCACGGTGTCCAAATAGGCATTTTGACGGGCCATCGTTAAATCGAACCCAGACCCTCTCCCATCTTCTGAACGCCTTGGCAGGTTGTGAAAGCTGAAAACGACGGCCATTTATACATCAGATCTGCTTCTTCTGCTTATTTTCTCTTGGCCAGAGCCATTTCTGCTTTTCTTCCTCAGGAAATGGGTACGACTGCGAAGTCTAGAAACTCACTTGCTTTCTTCTTCAATCATTTGCTTAACGATCCTCGTTATTGTCACGTAAGGGTTTCTTTCCATGCTCAAAATTTTTATTATTGTCGTTGTTTTAGTTCTACTTCTGCTAAAACTATCAATAGTAGTAAAGATAATGTGGAAAGCCCCAATCAGTTCTTGAAATCTGTGAGAGATCGATGCAAATCTCGAAGCTCAAGGAGTCTTGATGAAGCCTTAGGCCTGTTTGATAGAATGCTTCACATGCACTATTTGCCTTCCATCGTTGTTTTCAATCAATTGCTAAGTGAAATTGCAAGAATGAAGCATTACTCAACTGTGATTTCTCTCATTAAAGAATTGGAACTGCTAGGACATGCTCCCGATGCTTGTACTCTAGGCATTCTGATTAATTGCTACTGTCATTTGAATCGGGTGGATTTCGGCTTTTCTATCTTAGCAAGAATTTTGAAACTTGGTTTTCAACCTAACTGTATAATTCTTACTACTCTTGTCAAGGGGTTATGTGTTAAGGGTAAAATTGTTGAAGCTGTGAAGTTGGGTAACAAAATGGAGAAGATAGGCTATAAACCTGATACAGTTACCTACGGAACGATAATGAACGGTTTGTGTAAAATAGGCGAGACCAGTGAAGCTATTCAGTTGCTTCGGAAGATGGAAGAAGGAAATCTTGAACTTAATGTAGTGATGTATAGCACAATTATTGATAGTTTATGCAAGGATAGACTGGTAATTGAGGCTTTGAATTTTTTCTCTGAAATGACAAGTAAAGGAATTCAACCAAACATTTTCACTTATAATTCTTTAATTCAAGGTTTATGCAATTTCGGCTGGTGGAAGCAGGCAACTAAATTATTAAAAGAGATGGTGGAATGGAAAATCATGCCAGATGTGTCTACATTCAACATATTGGTAGACACATTTGGCAAAAAGGGGATGTTGAAAGAGGCAAAAGAAGTGTTTGATGTGATGATTCAGAGAAGCATAGAGCCTAATGCAGTCACTTATAACTCTTTAATTCATGGTTTATGTAATTTCGGCCAGTGGAAGGAGGCAACTAAACTATTGAATGAAATGGTGGAAAGGAAAATCATGCTAGATATGCGTACATTCAACATATTGGTGGACACACTTGGCAAAGAGGGGATGTTGAAAGAGGCAAAAGAAGTTATTGATGTGATGATTCAAAGAGGCTTAGATCCTGATACATTCACTTACAATTCTTTGATTGTCGGTTACTGTTTGCAAAATAGAATGGATGAAGCTGTCAAAGCATTTAATACGATGGTTGAGAAAGGTTGTTCGCCTTGTGTTGTTAGCTATAACATATTGATCCATGGATATTGTAAAAATAGAAGAATTGATGAGGCAATGAATCTCTCCCGTGAAATGTCTAACAACGGAATAATTTTCAATGTTGTCACTTACAACACTCTTATTGGAGGGTTTTGCCGAGTTAGGAGACCTAAAATTGCATTAGAGCTATTCCATGAGATGCGAGGTTGTGGCCAACCTCCAGATCGCCAAACTTATGCTATTTTGTTAGATGGCCTGTTTAAGAATTTATACTTTCCAGAGGCAATGACATTGTTTCAAGAGATGGAAGACAAAAGATTAGACCTTGATATTGTGATTTACAACATCTTGATTGATGGTATGTGTAATGTTGGGAAATTTATGATTGCAAGAGAACTCTTCAATACACTTTCTACTAAAGGCTTGCAAGCTAATGTTCAGACTTGTAATATAATGATCAAAGGGCTTTGCAAAGAGGGACTACTAAATGAAGCAATGGAGTTGCTTGAGAAAATGGATGAAAGTGGTTGTTCACCTGACCATGTCACATATAACACAATCATCCAAGGCTTCTTTCAACATAACGAGACCTCATGGGCAGTAAAATATCTCCAGATGATGGTTGACAAAGGTTTCTCGGCAAATGCGACCATTGCGACCATTATGATTGATTTGTTGTCTACTAATCAGGCAGATCAAACCTTACAAGAATTTTTACAAAATTCCGTGTGAAAGCTTTCTAGTTCTTCAGCGTGCAGGTCAAATTTCATATTCTAACCTTTACAGAGTTAATCTGTAAGGTACAAACTTATTTGATGCAAGTCATTAAGGTAATATTTCTCTCCATGTCTTTTGGATCATTGTTGTGTATTGTTATTCCTGTTTTGTTATCTTAAACTTTGTGTTGTAATTAAATTGTTTTCTGAATGATTTCTTTTAACATTTTGTTGATGCCTAGTTATTGTAGAATATTGTTCATTTGGCATTTGGGGTTTTTGATGGTTGTATGCTTACTGGCCACTAAGTTAAACTTTTAAATGTTTCATCATTTAAATTAGAGTTATGCTATATACTATACTGGATCCAACCCGTATCCCAACCATGGTGACGTGGCACACCTAATCAGTGATGCCATGTCATTGCATATAAAAAAAAAAAAAAGAATTCAAAAACAAAATCTGAAACGCCACTCAAAAGAGGATTTTGATGCCACTCATATTATTTTGTCTCCTCTTCTCGGCGTCAAAATCCTAACTCCCATTTCTCTCGGCCACCATTCTCCACCATTGACTACCACTGACCGGTGACGCAACGGATCTGGACAATCTTTGTGTTCTCTCCCTCATGCACATCCCTCTCTCTTTGCGAAGCGAAGTTGAACAACCAACATTTTTGGGATTCCAAGTCTTGCTTTGCTGCCCACCATAACCGCACACCGCCGAGGAACGTCAACATCCACAACCACCGCAAGCCACCTTTTGTAAGTTTGATTTCTCAAATTTCTCCTAACTCCTCTTTTCCTGCCCCTTCCTCATTTTGATCCTCTTTTGATTTTTCTTCTGCATGTCTAAGATCTCTCTCTACGTTTGCTTATCTTGGCGCTGGGCAGGAATATTTGGTCCTTTAAAAACTGAACTGAATTGGCTTTCATACAAAGTCTTCGACTGCTCATGCTTTTGGCTTGTGGGTTTTCACCATCTCTGACAACACATAAGTTCTAAAGTAGTTTGTTTGTTCCTTATTTTGTTGTTGAAACATACAACTGTTGTTCCTTTTGTTTGTTGCTGAAACATACACGTTCTTTTCGTGATTTAAAATTAGTTTGTTGCTTTTGTTTTATTTTTGGGTACTTTAATTATGGAATATGGGGTGAAGTTGTTTGATTCATGTTTAACTTACCTGTATATTTTCACAAGTGGTACTTTCGCTAGTGGAAATCTTTTCAAGAGATGTACAAGCCAAGGATCTAGCATCGATCTGATTCTGTGTATTCAAGTTGCACTCTTGGCATTCGTAAGTTTGTAAAGTGTGGAAAACTATTATCCGTTTGTACTCCCACTATCTATTGTGTATTCCTGATTAAAATTTGTTAGTAAAACTACTATTAAAAACTTTCTCTGTTCTAAAATTTTCAGGCTGGTGGGAGCATGCGTTCTTTTTTTTTTTACTTCACTTTATTTTATGGGACATATGTCCTTGACTGGCAATTAACTGTCCAAATTAGAAATAATACGGTTGAGATTACAGTAAGCTTCTGGTTCCTTTTAAATCAGAAACTTCTCCTTAAATGATATTACTATTATCATTGCCTTCGGTAACTGATGATCAGTATGGTCATATAATCTTATTCAAGATAGTATAATTGTTCAAGTATACACAACAATTGGTGTGACAAATGTCATGGTTTAAGTGCAATTACTCAACATGTTTTGTTCTTATTATTTATATATTTTTAAGAGTCAAATGTTTTAAATTCTTATAGGGATCTCATGAATGAAGGAACATGATGGAAGGTCTAGGAGCTTGGTGGTTATGTGTTTTTTATTTTGTTTGATGCTGCTGGATATTGGAAGTTGGATGTTGGTGGTTATGTGCTGTTCAGTTTGATGACACTGCTGGATTTTACATGTAGGAAGCTGTTGCTTTTTTGGTTGATGATGCTGCTAGTTTCAAATTATGTATTTTTGTACCAGTTTGCTATGTTAAGATGGTTTCTTAATACCAAGTCATGAGAAACAGCTCATTTAGTCTTTTTGTACCAATAAAATCTGAGATTGTTGTGCTTATTTATTCCTTGAGAAGTTGTTGTATTTGTCATGCCTTGACTTATTTTAAGTTCTCTATTTGAGTGCATGCACGTTTTTCAAAGAGTGCTCTTGCTTTGTGGGTTGGAGAGGGAATTAGCAGCTCTGGTGGTTGAGAAACTATGCTTATGCAGCTTAAAATAAGAAGATAAGACATGCACCGAAGAGATGTGCAAAAAACTGCATATTCATGAGGCAGATAACATGCTCCATTTCCATGATTAAGGAATTTCTCTCAGCTCCAAACACACAAAATTGAACACATCACAATCTAGTTTGATAAGCCGAATTATATAAACATTGTGATGCAGACGGCACATGAACACGACTGAAAATAACTGAATAAATATCTCCATTGTCATGAGGCATTAACAACCACATAAGGACCCTCCTATTACACAAACTGTAGCTTGTGTAATCCAAGTTCCAACACAAACAAGAAACAACTCTCAATCAAAATTATTGATTCATGGGGTTAGGAACATATTTGTGAAAATAGCAAAGTTCTTCGAACACAATGAATAGATGAAATTACAAACTAAATCTAAAACTCTTGCTTGTTTTGTCAGGTTTAAGTTTTTTTGTAGAAAATCTTCTCTCCACCAAAATAAAATCATTTCAATCTGATGGAGTAGAAGAATTTTCATCCAACCAATTCAAGCAATTTCTAGAAAACAATTGATAATTCATAGAATTTCATGCCCATATACTTCTCAACAAAATGTCATAGCCAATAGAAAACATAGACACTTGGTAAAAATTGAATTGACTTTGTTGGCTCATTCTCATCTTCCTACTAAATATTGGGTTGAAGTTGTACTCGCAAAAAGAAAAAGGTATTGGATTGAAGCCTTTAATATAGTCGTATACTTAATCAATCGATTACCTACAACGGTACTAAAGAACATATCACCCTTTAAAACTCTTCTTAATAGGGATCCCGAGTGTTTTATATTAAGAACATTTTTATGTGCTTGTTATCCTCTTCTTCGTCCCTACACCAATCACAAACTCATGTTTCGATCTAAGAAATGTACATTCTTAGGTTATAGTCTAATGGAAACATGGTCTTTGTGTCCGGGACCAATTGGCAAAAATGTAATTCACAATAAACGGGTTTATAAAGTGAA
This sequence comes from Betula pendula, assembly GCA_900184695.1. Lineage (NCBI taxonomy): Eukaryota > Viridiplantae > Streptophyta > Magnoliopsida > Fagales > Betulaceae > Betula > Betula pendula. The sequence continues at coordinate 157,719 of FXXK01000511.1, read as the reverse complement.
ACAAAATTTTCAAGGCTCATATTGGGGCTAAGAGATTTCAACAAGAAGATGGGTTTGATCACTATACTGAGAGAATTGTAAAATACGAAACAGCTTTACAATTTAAACAACCTTTTTTTATAAATTTTGAGGTTGCCAAAGACCCTCTAAGGAACCACCTAGGTCCGCTCCTGAATATAATGACTAAGGAATCCTAATTTTGTCACTCTTACAAAATAATCTTGCTTTTTGAAAATAAGAAAAAAAAAAAAAAACTTGAGGAAAAGGTATTTAAAAGAAAATATTATCCACATAACATTTGAGTAAAATATGGTAGTTTATTTTTAATGGAGAACTGACAATACAACATATGTACTCACTTACCTAAAAGTTATGCCCAAAGAAAAATAAAGCTAACTCAAGGAAAATTTTGACTCGTCACCTTTAATTTAAGGAATCATGATCACGTACAACAAATGTTAGGAAGAAGAATCCAAAGGGCTCATAATTTTTGTTTTGTTTTTTTTTTTTTTTTTTGTGCAGTTCGACCTTTTTAGAATATTTTGTAGCTAAACAGTTAGGCCTCGTTCGGTTTGCGGAATGACTATTTCATTAGGAAAAAGAATAGCTATTCCTTTGAATAGAAGAAGGTAGAATGAAATAGTTATTCATATTCGTTGGTTTGGTTGTAACGATAAAATAGAACACTGAATAGATATTCTTTTATTTGGTATAGTGAAATACACTAATTAATAGAATTATATTGTAATCACATTTCTTAAAACACCCTTATAATACAAATATAATTTAAGGACGTTTTCTTTTTTATTTTTTAAACAAAAACAGTTATACTATAACTTTTTTTTTAAAAAAAAAAAAAACTGTCAAGTTTTTTTAAAAAAGTTCACAGTTCTTTTTTTTTTTTTTTTGCACATCATTTTGTCTTGGCCGTAACACTACAAAATGATGTGCACAAATGATAATAAAAAAAAATTAATAAATAAATTAAAAAAAAAAACTATAAAAAAGAAAATTGATGTTGGAGTGTGATGGGCTTTTAGGAGAAGAGACTACAATAATTCTATTCCTGTAGGAAATGAATAGATATTCCTCTCATTTTTAAAAAGAATACGTATTCATCGTCGTAAGGGAATAAGTATTCCTATGAGAATAACTATTCATATGAATAGGCTCTTATCAAATAAAGGAATGACTATTCCATAGGAATAGTCATTCCATTAAGGGACCTATTCCGCAAATCAAACGGGGCCTTAAAACCCATCATAAGCTACAACAAAAACCTACCACATTTTACACTTAAAGTAGTTTCAATCTTCCTCACTTATTTGGATATAAATGAATCCCCAAATTCCTTTTATAGGAGATGGAATGCCTCTTGTGTCTTGAAGCTGAAGCAGAGGATTTGGTGTATCCAGAAACTTCTTCCTTTCAGTTTGCATCCAATATCCATTGACAGTTTCTTGACATCTATAAGTCCACACTCCACATAACTTCTTCCTTTCAACTTTTGTTAAACTAGGATGCTCCTGTAATCAGAATAATCTATCACAACTTCTGCAAGGAATGTGTTCAAATCCATAAAGGTTGGATCTTCTAAATCACAAGGTGGATGGTACACATTAAACATGTAAAGCGGAATGATTCATCATGTTGTAGTGTATACAGAAGGAAACAATAACTATTTGTTAGTCACCTAGATAATTTAGGAAGTTTTTAAAACATGGGTAAATTAAGGGACTTTCCAAGAGGAACAGAAAAGTTGCAACACCAAATATTGTTCAAGAAACAGAGTCATCGCCTTTCTTGGTACAACGCTCGCATGGCTTTTTTTGTGTATGGTACAAGATAGAAACTTAAGCTCCCTGTTCTTGACATAAGCACTACTCATAGACCACTGGCTACTTTTAAAATTGATTTTTGTTGCACTATTAATTTTGCAAATTTTTCTGATACTGTCCATTTGGTATAAATTTGTGAAAAAGTGAATTATGTGCAGAGAGACAACTCATCATCATTTCATATACCAAGTTACCAACAATAATCAAAGTTATGGGTTGCACAATAAAAAAGACAAATAATGTTGCCACTCAGCAGCTCAAATTAGTTTTTGCATGAAACAGTATAGACGGATTTCAAATCTTTTCCACAATTCAGACTCATTCAATGGACCTCAATAACTGGTGCCAACCAGTCATGAATATTTACTAAGCTCTTTTCATCCATTCTCAAAAACTACAAACTTGATATCGAACTCTTCATTACAGTAATGCTACACATTCCCCATAGAAATGTTTTCTATCTCTAAAAAACATAGAACCAACCTTCAATCCCAAATACAAGCCTAATAGATAATAATATAGATCAGCAGTACCAGACGGGCTGGTAGCAACATTGATTAGAAAACTTCACCTAGCTCTCACACGAAAAATTTGATAGCTTTGATCTAAACAGTTACAGGCACAGTGTGCAACACAATTTTCAACCACTCCTAAATCTTATAAAGCATAACAACTTAAAAGTCTTGGTTGCCAGATCCAATATATACATCTCGACAATCTGATATCCAAACTTTTTCATGCACATTCTATATATAAGTTTATATTTTTAATTTTTAATCTTGTCGAGCTTTATTTTTAGTTTTTTATTTTTATTTTTAAATGCTTACATAGTTAACTTATAGAACTGGTTAATATCAATCTTGTCCTTAATTGGTTCATATCAAACTTGAGGAAAAGGTATTGAAAAGAAAACATTATCCATGTTAGATCCAAATCGCTCTTGAAATGAAAGTCCCTTTGGCATTAAAGACGGCATGTAATCACCTTTCCCGATGGACAAAGGACGCCTCAACAGGCAGATGCAATAGGGCACCGCTCTCTCATACGAGTGAACATCGAAAGAGGGAAAAACCCTGTGCTAGCTCAACAAACGATGATCAGAATCAACTCTTACAGATGATGCGACAACCATGAACCAGACCCATGAGTTGTCTTAAGTGGGACAACAGGGAAGTTGTAGTTTAGAAAGTATGGATGTGATCCGGCAGCTAAGTCGTCAGATCATGACCACACATTTTGCGACTTTGCACAATAAATGCGTCATAGGGAATCTGACACTAAATTAGTGTGAAACAAGTGAATGGATAAATCTCAAATAAGTTTTTTGAGCCTTAACAAGTCGCCCTTCTAGGTAATTTCAACCATTAATGCACTTTGGGAGTCTAAATCTCTTTTCCATAAAATTGTGTATTTGAGAAGCAAAGACCAGGCGTAAGAAACCCAAGAGTAAAAGTCTTATTTCTCACCTACTAATCTAATAACCCATTGCACAATGTGAGAAAGGGATCTCGCACATACTGAGATCATATGGATTCTTATTTCTCATCACAGTAAAGCTTCTGCATGTTACCTTAATGAGTACATATTGTTTTCCCCTATGGATTTTTTATTCTTTTATGGATTATTGGTTGTGCATCTATTTGTCATATTATCTGATGTCTATGGTTCCCAAATCCCACATATCCAATCTTGAAAATGGAAAAGTGCTTCAATTCCGAGCTTAGAAAGCATCATAAACAAACAAATTTTCTTCTACCAAATTACACGCCAAAGCTTCCGTTGGACAATTGTAGGTAGTAAAGATAGTAAGGTGCAGGTGATCCTCATAGAAACTAATGCTAATCAACTATGAAGAAGAGGGTTAACCAAGTATAGGATTTCTTGAAAGCACCACCCAATAGAAAGGCATCCAGACTGGAATATTTATAGAAGTGCATAGCTTACATAGTTGGAGGGAGGCAAAAATTGTTAAACAATATCATCCAGACAGAATTCAAAATAGAGTTGTTGTTGCAGATAACACTGCTGAAGATAATGTTGCAGATTCTGTTTATAAGGTTGATCAAAGAAGACCATCAGTTCCAATACCAACTAAGGAGATAACTCATGATGAGAAGACTCAAAGGCTAGATACCAACTAAGGAGATAACTCATGATGAGAAAACTCAAGTGGTAAGAGTCTTGGTCTTTGTGGTAGTCACATGAGGTCTAAGGTTCGAATCCCCTTAGGTGCAAATAATTTCTTGGGGCCAGCCCGCCGGCGAAGCCAGAGTATTATCCGATCTGTGTGGAGGGGGCGCTTTACATGGGTCCGAGGTTTACTTGACAGGGGTGGACTCACGAAGTGGCCCTACCTTGGAGGGGTTCCTCGTCATAAAAAAAAAAAGAGATTAGTTTTGTGAATAACATAACAACATCAGTTATATAGGAACATCACAGATATTTGAAGTCATCTTCCAGAGAGACCAGTATTTTATTTCAAAAATTACGTCTAATCTAATCTATAAACTGAGTTTTTTTAGGACAAAAGTATGGTCATAGTATTACTTACAGAAAGAAAGGAAGTGAACATATACTTACTATTAAGCACCCACGCACACAACCATCCAAGTTTGTTCTACTGAACTCAACATTCCTCTAGATACACATTAGGATTACAGAGTGTTTTTACAAAACCATCCACAACCCAAAACACTTGATTAAACATGAAACCATTTCATCGTTAAGTTGCCGTAAAATATATTGATGACAGTGCAAGCATTGAATATTGCAAAACGAAACAGCAAGAGAGCTGTCAAAACGCAAACCCTCCAGAAGTTATATCAATAATATCAAAATTGAAATAACACATTTTTTTAAATCACAAAAAGGTCAATTCCTCTTTTGCGTCCCAAAGAAGATATACAACCCAATCTTTCTTGTAACACTGACCTCTTCCTGCGACATCATTTGCAATTCCTTTTAAAGGAGCTTAGAAGTTCTCCATTTTTCTGAAAAAGAGAAAAAATTCTATAATTAAACATTTGAGAAAAAAGTTCATAGATCTTTTAAATCAAATACGCATCAAAGAAAATCTAAGAGAATTACTTGTGAGAAATAATTGAGAAAAAAAAAATTATGGCAGAAATTTGTGAAGAAACAAATCAAAGAAACAGAGGAAATGACGGCAAAACATAACACATTTCTCCAAAAAATAGAGTACTAAAGGAAAAAAAAAAGAGTACTAAAGGAATAGTCATTTCCTTCACTTATTCCATAAACCAAACAGGCCCTCAATGTAAAGCTCATTATAGTGATATGGACCTTCTTAGGACAGAGTCAAGAATAGGTAGCCAAGCATGGGAATTTTCCAGCCCAAGATAACCAAAAGGTACCAGACTATATAAGTTTCCAGTCACAAGGTATTATTTTCCAACATATGAGTTTCGTTCCCTTTAAAAACGACAAAACAGAAATCCCCGCTCACTGCTTCATTCAATCAGTTCTTTGTTTATTGAGATCTCATTTTCCCAAAACCAGAATGAGATTTTGTGCATTCCCAGATTATAAAAATTCTTTTCTCTCCCTCCAAAGTGTTGAAAGAACAAAAAATGTACTTGTTTGGCTGCTAAAAGTTCATGACATTGTTCTTTCATTCTTCATATTCAGTAATATCCAAAAACAAACGGAAATGTCGATAAATGATAATATTATGCTGTCCAGTTTCTAAGTAACCAGATGAAAGAAAAGGAAATCGGAAGGTCCATATTAACATTTACTTGGTTTCTATATGAATGAACAATATAGACTTTAAATGACCAACCAAGTAAAGAAAATAAGACCGTTTGAAGTTTATTTTCTTACAATTTTTTAGGTAAATCTTCTAAAGTTCATATAACCCATTGTTTTTGTTTGCACACAGAATGAATCAAATATCATCTTTAGAAGCCAAATCTTGAAAAACAAAAAGTTCCCTTTTTCAACAGTTCTGGCCTCCATACCCAGTGCTCAGCCTATGCCACCCTGTCTCTGCCAGCTCTCCACCGTGTCGTACCGCTTGCCTCCTCCCCATAACTGATTGGTTTTTAGAGCTGGTTTTTTCAAAACGAGATCTACTTTCTTCTATCAGTTTCGTCCCCAACATGCATGTCCACCGTGCTCCTTGGCATCCCAGCTTCCCAATGCCGCCCACCACGCTCCGTTCCAACCACCATGCACCCGCACATGGATCTCACTCGTCGGAGCGTGTATCCCACGCACTGGCCAGTAAGTCCCAACTTCCGTACCTTGGCCGCTGCTATTGGTTTTTTTTTTTTTTTTTTTGTGTTTCTATATTTTATTTTCTTTTTGTTTTTTGTGTTGAGTTTTTGTCTCCATGTTCTTTTTAAGTTAGATCCAAATGTGGAGACTTGTGATCTCATCTCTATGTTGGTGCCTCTCTCTTTTTCGGTCCCTAATTCAGACTTTGATAGTTCATTTACCGCTTCAGCCTCCTTCCGATGGCTGTTGCAGTTTCTATGTGGGGATTCAGATAGGTTCACTTTAATTTGTGTCATTTTTGCTTTTGTAACCACTTTATATGGCTTTTTTAGAGGACTTGGTCACTTGTTTGACCCATTTCCAACCATTTGTTTGTATTTTTGCACTATGTTTTTTTTTTTCATTTTGAGACTGTTGTTGGAGTGCACACTCCTTCTTCGGTTTTAGGATCCACCACTCTTTCCTTTCAAATCAAGAGTGGAAAGAATCTTCCCTTATAATCTTTTTTCCAGTATTCAATCAGAAAAAAATAAAAAGAAAAAGAAAAAATAAAATTAAACGATTTCTCCATTATTTCCCAGCAATCAAATAATGACCATGACTACAAAGACAAATTGAAATAATAATCTGTTTCCAAAAGAGATGATTTAAAAAAGAGAACGCAACTCAACTTTAGAAAGTAAATTTTTTTTTAAAAAAAAAATAATAATTAAATAAGGAAAAAGAAATGAGAAACATTGAATTTTCATTATCAAAATATTAATTTAAATGATTAAGTCAAAAATTTCCTATTAGCTTAAGCTTAAGCTTTTGAAATAATTAGTAATTTAATATGATATCAGAGTAGAGAAACCGAGTTTGAACCTTGACTCGAAAGTTTACTTTCATTTCAGTTAAATATTATGCGTGTTGAGTCTCATTTGTTGATGGAGAGTTTAAGTGATTAAGTCAACTATTTTCTATCAACTTAAAACTTTTGGAGTAAATAGTTATTTAACCTTTGTAGTTATACTCTCTTTTACAGTTTCCTCAACAACCAAACCTAACCTTGTTTTCTATAGTTATACTCTCGTTTAGAATTTCCTCACCAACCAAACCTAACCTCGTTTGAAAATTGAATATGAAATTCAAGAAAAAACAAAAAAAGATTCACAACTTGCTGCTGATCCTCCGTTGCTTGATGGTGTTTCTCAATGTACATGTGTAAATGGGTTGAGCTTACAATGGAATTCCCTACCCACGAGCCCACACCCACGGAGAGCTTGACGTTCTCTTTAAGGCACAAATGTGAGCCAAAGAGAGAGAAAAACAAACCAACAAATAAAATGGTAAACTTTTTTTGACAAAGTTTTTCTTTAAATTGTGTTAGAATAAATCTTTTAATTGAGTCTATTAAACTAGCATATATCCCTCACATGCATATTTAGTTTCAATTAAATAAACAAGAACAAAGTTTTGCTCTAATTCAGTCTATTAAATTAATATATGTCTTTAAAGTATATGATTATAACATGCATTTTAATTAATATTTCATGTGAGGAGAGTGTTAACAATATAATTAAATAATTTGTTCATTATTTATTATTAACTTAAGCTTTTGAAATAAATGATGATTTAAGAATATAAATTTATTTAAAATTTATTAAAACGTTGAGGCTATTAAACAACAAGGCATATATGTCTCTATTTGTAATAAAACACCTGTGTATACATTATAGAAACCATATGTAATGTTGAAAATCTAAGGATACAATTTCTATTATTCAATGTTCAATATCGACCTTAAAATTGCTAGAATGTTGTTTTTTAAGATGATGGACACCGCCTTAGTAACCCTAAGTTGTCTTAGAAAGAGAGTTAAGCAACCTCAAGATGCAAGCAACCAAGAAACAAAGAGTTAAGAATTTCTATACCAAATTTATCAGGAAATTAATTTGAATATCCCTCTTTTCTTTATTTATTATTTATTTTGAAAAAGAAAAAAATCCAAATAAACATAATTTTTTTTCATTAATATGAAATTCAATCTTTATTATAAGGTCAATCTCTCGGACGATGTGATTAGACCAAAGAAAAGAAAAGGGTGCTCTCAGACGATGGAAATATGCAAGTGTACGTATGTCGAAGTGAATTGCAATTTGGGCACCCCAAGGATGTACATGATCAAACTAAAACCTAATGAGTGTTTTTATAAACATGTAAACCAAAGGGATTATTTTTGTATTAAACCCTTAAATTTAAGGGGAAAATAATGTTTCAGTCTCTAGGGTATGACCTTTTATCAAATCACTCCTTAGAGTTCAAAACCAATCAAATCTATCCTTAAAACTTAAAAGTTTAATCCATTATCAAATCATCCCCAACACATAGCACAGTCACACCTATTATCTATTGAGTGTGTGGCCTTGCAATCACTCTCTCTTACAGCAAACCCTATATAAAAGGTCAATTATCTGTTAAATCACCACTTATTTTAAAAGTTTAAACTAATAAGAAGAGGTAAATTTAATTATTTAATTAATATTTTAATATTTTCAATATCTAAAAAAGTATTATTCCCTAAATTTAAACGATTGAATTAAAAATCTGTATATATTTCAAAAAAACAAACTAGGTGTTTGTTTCTAAGTCAAAATTCTTTTCTTTCTTTTTTTAAGGGCATATGTCAGTTCAAATACTATATACAAATCACTTTCAAGTCATTAGAATTTTAAGCTTTTCTAATTCTTTTGCTCACCCACATAAAAAGACACGAAAAACAACAATCAAAGCTCTAAAACTAAACAAGAAACAATGAATTGGTGAGAGAAAAAGTTGAAATAAGTAATACAATGATTAAAGACAATCTTGAAAGTGATGGTATATAATACTTTTTAATTTAAGAGATATTATTATCTAATTCAAAAAAAAACAAAATGACATGTGTTTAATGATAAAAATACATTTTTGAATAACGAAGAGAAACTTCATTATCTTTTTGTAATTCTGTACGTATCAAGAGTGGGAAAGATCCATCTTAAATTATTTCCCCTTTTCTCTATTATCTCCAAAAAAATAAAACAAAATAAAGGAATAACAAAGAAAAACTCTGTACCCAAATTTAAGGGAAAAATCATATTTAGTCCCTAGGTTTTTATATGATTTGAATTTAGTCCTTGAGTTTCTAATTTTAAGAATATGATCCTTAAGTTTTGCCTAGATTTTAAATAAGTCCCTCTATCACTTTTTCATCAAAATAAATGGTTTGTCATATATTATTTGTGTCTCAATTTATTTTTTTTGTCATAAAGAAATGTGATTACTTAATTCTATAATTTTCTATTTAATGTTCTAGTTTATTTCACTTTTATACAAATAAAAGAATTTATCTATTCAGTGTTCTATTTTAAATCGTTACAACCTAAATCCAGTTTTACGAATTGACGATAACTATTACTCATTCTACCTCTTCTATTCAAAGGAATAGCTATTCTTTTTTCCGTACATGAATAGTCATTCGAAATTTTTGATCCGAACGAAGGCTTAACTTGTATTGTTTTATAGCTACAAAATATTCTAAAAAGGTCGAATTCTGCACAAAAAAAAATAAAAAAAAAAACAAAACGAATATGAAGTATCGTCCCTTTGTATTCTTTTATACCTAATCATTTTGTTGTACGTGATATGATTCCTTTAAATATAAAGTGGACGAGTCAAAATTTTCCTTGAGTAGCTTTATTTTTCTTTGGGCATACTTTAGGTAAGTGAGTACATATGTTGTATTGTCAGTTCTCCATTAAAATAAAACTACCATATTTTACTCAAACATGTATGTGATAATATTTTCTTTTAATACTTTCCTCAAGTTTTTTTTTTTTTTCTATTTTCAAAAAGCAAGATTATTTTGTAAGGAGTGACATAATTAGGGATTCCTTAGTCCATTATTATTCAGTGAGCGGACCTTTAGGTGTGTTCCTTCTAGAGGGTCTTTGCAACCTTCGAATAATTTTATAAAAAAAGTTTTGTTTTAAATTGTAAAGCTGTTTCGTATTTTACAATTCTCCTCCAGTATATGGATCATAACCCATCTTCTTGTTGAAATCTCTTAGGGCCCCAATATGAAGCCTGAAAATTTTGTTTCAACTTTATAAACCCGTTTACTTGTGATATTACTTTTGCCAATTGGTCCCGGACAAAAGACCATGTTTCCATTAGACTATAACCTAAGAATGTACATTTCCTATAGATCGAAAATGAGTTTGTGATTTGGTGTAGGGACGAAGAAGAGGATAACCCAACACATAAAATGTTCCTAATATAAAACACTCGGGATCCCTATTACAGAAGGCAGTTGAAAGGGTGATAGTTGTTCTGTTTCAAGTACCGTTGTATAGGTAATCGATTGATTAAGTATACGGACTATATTAAAAGGCTGCAATCCAATACCTTTTTTTCTTCTTTCTTGCGAGTATAACTTCACCCCAATATTTATAGGTAGAAGATGAGAATGAGTCCAACAAAGTCCAATTCATTTTTACCGAAGTGTCTATGTTCTATTGGCTATGACATTTTGTTGAGAAGTATATGTTGCATGAAATTCTATGAATTAATCCATATTTGCTTTCTAAGAAATTGCTTGAATTGGTTGGATGAAAATTCTCTACTCATCAGATTGAAATGGATTTTCATTTTGGGTGGAGAGAAGATTTTTCTACAAAAAAAACTTAAAACCTGACAATAACAGCAAGAGTTTTTAGATTTTAGTTTAATTTCATCTATTCATTGTGTTCGAAGAACTTTGCTATTTCACCAAATACTGTTCCCTAACCCCATGAATCAATAATTTTGAGTGAGAGTTGTTTCTTGTTTGTTTGGAACTTGGATTACACAAGCTCAGTTAATGTGTAATAGGAGGTCCTTATTGGTTGTTATATGACTCATGACAATGGAGATATTATTCGTATTTTTCAGTCGTGTCATGTGCCGTCTGCATCACAATGTTTATATAATTCGGCTTATCAATACTAGATTTGTGCATGTGTATCAATTTTGTGTGTTTGGAGCTGAGAGAAAATTCCTTAATCATGGAAAGAGCATGTTAATCTGCCCTCATGGAATATGCAGTTTTGTTGCACATCTTTCGGTGCATGTCTATCTTCTTATTTTAAGCTGGCATAAGCATAGTTTTCTCAACCCACCAGAGCTGCTAATTTCCCTCTCCAACCCACAAATTGCATAGAGCACTTCTTTGATATAAAAGCCGATGCATTGCACATCAAATAGAGAACTTTAAAATAAGTCAAGGCATGCAAATATCAACACTTCTCAAGGAATTTAAATAAGCACAACAATCTTCAGATTTTATTGGTACAAAAAGACTAAAATGAGCTGTTTCTCATGACTTGGTATTAAGAAACCATCTTGTTAACATAGCTAAACTGGTAGCAAACAATACATAATTTGAAACTAGCAGCATCATCAACCAAAAAAGCAACAGCTTCCTAACATGTAAAATCCAGCAGTTGTCCATCAAATGAACAGCACATAAACCACAACATCCCAACTTCCAATATCCAGCAGCATCAAAAACAAAATAAAAAAAATTTTCGACATCATATATACACTACTATTTGTGTCGTCGAATCTCCTACAGACCTTCCATCATGTTCTTCATTCATTGAGATACTTAGCCTACTGATAGAATATTCATAATCAAACACTTAACAATAATACTATGACTCTTAATAGTATATTAAATTAAGTTCAATTCATCCATAAAAACAAAACATAAATCAAAATAAAAAATAAAAAATCTCAAAGAACAACAAAAGACACCACACTATATACATAGATTAGAATAATCTTCATTGCACATTTGTCATCTTAATCTACTCCTAAATTTATAACATTAAAGATAGACATTTGTCAACTATTAAACTCTCTTGTTTGTTTGATATAGGACTTTATAACCTGGTGTGACAACAATGAGAACCTACTCACATGTGTACACATATAGATATCAATCTTGAAGTTATATAATTTTGAACAGGTTAATAGTAGTTATCTAGTACTGGACCAATTCCAAACTTGCGATCATCAAGGTTTATAAAAACTTAAGGCCGTTAAATTCTTAAAATTGAAAACTTAAGGACTGAACTTTCAAATCATGGATAAAAAACTTAAGAAATAGTATATAAATTTATTCGCAATTTTTTATTCACCAAGAAAGTTTTTAACCACATAAGATGATTTCTATATAATTCAGTGGAGAACCCAAGACAGAAGAGAGAACACTTTTGACGTATGCTTTCAGTTATATTCTCTTCCAATAAAACTTGTTATAAGCACTTATATTATTCCTAATATTGATAAGGATCACGAGACTTAATGGTCTCTCCGACCAACAAATGATGAAAAGTAACTGATCTCCACTCTCCACTATTGAGCCCTATGAAGTAGAATGATCACTCAGAGAGTCGAAGATTGAAAATATATAAGTGAAGGAACATAGAAGTTTACCGCTCTTCCGACTGGTTTCACCTAGTTTTAAGCTCCACCAGGGCCTGATATTTCAAATTGTTTATGTACCGCAGGCAGATAGACAATGTAGAGCTTTTTTAATAGTAGTTTTATAACAAATTTTAATCAGGAATACACAAGGATAGTGGAGTACAAACGCAGCTAGGTCATATCGTAATAGTATAACCACACCACTTTGTAACGGAACAATGTACAAAAGCGTATTTGAAAAAAAAAAACAGAAAAAATGCCAAAGAAGTGACAAACTTAGAAATAATCTCAGAAATCATGTTACTCGTCATTATTTAAGACGTATCGATCCTTGGCTATTATAGTATGTAGATACATCGTGCTCTCTCGAAAAGGAGATTTTTCTATGTCACTAGCGATTGAGAAGCTTTGCTATTTCAAACTGTAAAATGCATAATCTCGGTTCTTTGAGAGTAGTAATATAATTTAGAACCCTCCCCCACTGAAGTTACCACCCCAAACCAACTCCCTCCACCCTCTCTCTCCCTCCTCTCACACCCCAAAAAAGTGGACCCAAAATAAACAAAAGCAACAAAGTAATACGTGTATCAAACTTTTATTGACACATCACGAAATTTTATGGGATGATTTTTATGTTTGCGTAATTCTTCCCACTAACTGATGAAGAGTATCATTTTGTCAAAGGTGTTATGTGCAATGGTGAGGGAAACACATCTATTTCTTATATAATCCGATGTTTATGGTTCCCAAATCCCATGGATCCTATCTTGGAAATGAAGAAGTGCTTCAATTCTGATCTTATTAGAGCATTATAAACAAACAAATTTTTCTTCTATTTAATTACTTGCAAACTCTTCCGTTAGTCAATTGTTTTTTTTTTCTTTTTTTTGTAGTATGAATTTGTCATATTCTATTGATAAGAAATCCAGAACATAAAACTCTTACATCAAAGCATAAAATGCAGATAAACATAGCACAAAGCTATAAAATATATGACTTCAACTTTCGCTAACCCATGAGCAGATCTCTACCAAGCAGACTAGATCTAAAACTAGATATGAGATATGGGTAGTCCAAATTCTCACCCCCTTATTTTTCGGCCGTGAGAGATAGTCTCTCATACCGATCTATGCCTCTTTAACCTCAAAGGTCAAGAGAGAAACACTTGCATGCACATACGACGGGATAAACAAAAACAGGAAGGAAAAAAAAAAAAACATAAAGTAAAGGCACCAAGTAGATCTACCGACGGGAGGCAATACGAACGAGTAGGCTAACCAGCAGAGATAGATCCAGGGCTGAGAGTGGCGAGAGGTGGAGGAGGCCGGCCATCATTGGATAGATGAGAAGTCGATAAAGCTGCTGTGCCGGAATAGGACCTCCAAAGAGGTTAAAAGTGCCTCTTAAGAGGCGGGAAGGGGAGGGAGAAGAAGGAAATAAGGAGTAGAGGGGGAGGAGGAGGGATTTTCCCTCCTCCCAAGGTAATTGAAAAGAGTTTATCTATAAGAAAGAGGATGTAATGCTAGGGTTTAAGAAAAAGTAAGTGTCCAACTGTAGTTAGTGAAAATAACAAGATGTGGTTAATCCTTATATCAACTAATGCTAATCATTGAAGAAATTACCTCTAATCAATCAACTATTTTGTTTAGGACAAAAATATGGTCTTAATATTAGTTATAAAAAGAAGGGCAGTGAACATATACTTGCTATTAAGCACTTACACATATATGGGTGGAACCACTTTATTGGGTGGGGGTCTTCAATCACCCCAAATTTCTTTAAAAAATCTCAAAAAAAATATATGTTTTTATGAGTATTTTCCCGTGCAAAATTTATTTTTTACCCGCCCAAATTATATTTTATTCTA
>FXXK01000511.1:93790-141896 GCA_900184695.1 Betula pendula | reverse complement strand
TTTTCTAAATTTTTAACTAAACACTCAAAAATCTCCATTTAACAAGCTCTATATTCAAAGTTAAATATAACATTGGTTAGATTTCATCTTTAAATATAAAGATCCAAAATTCAAATGTTAAACTTTTTTTTAATATTACTTTTCAGTTTTTGCTCCACAAAATTGTTTTCATCTACTTTGTTTCTCTCTCACAGTAATTAATATTATCAATAAAAAATAATATTTATTTAAAGTAGAGAAATATTTAGAGAGTTTGTTATTTAGTGGTTTGAAAAAATGGTTTTCTAAATCTTTTAAAGTAAATTTTTAGAATTAAATATAAAAAAAAAACTTTAAAAAATTCACTAGAAATACTCTCAGAATCTAAAAATGAGAAAATTCCTGGTTTCGAAAATTCTTACAACAAAATTGACAAAACAAGTAAAAAAAAAAAATAAAAAAAAAAATTCAAGTACATCAAATCGAGAACAATACGAAACATCAATAGTATTTTTTTCTTTTTTGTTCTTTTTTTTCTTATAATGCATACTAAAACAAGAGCCTTTTTTTATTCCTTTTTTTCATTTCAATCGTAAGATCCAGAAGGCCAAAATTGTCCTTCCAGTGTGTAAAACAAAAATCACGGATTCACGATATCATGGGAATTGACACGTGTGCTTTGCATCATCCAAAGAGACATTTTGAAGGGCCATCGTTTCAACTTTCAACAACTCAGTGCATCGCGTAAAAGAAACGATGTCGTGTTATCCCGTGTATAAGAACCGAGACCTCCCCTATCTTCAGAACGTTTCGGGAGATTGCTACTACATACATCTTTCTTCCTCAGGAAATGGGTACGACTGCTAAGTCTACAAACTCTCTTGCTTTCTTCTTCAATCATTATTCTCATGTAAGGCTTTCTTTCCATCCTCAAATTTTTTATTATTATCGTTGTTTTACTGCTACTTCTGCTCAAACTACCAATAGTCGTAGAGATTATGTGGAAACCCCCAATCAGTTCTTGAAATCTGTTAGAGATCGGTGCAGATCTCGAAGCTTAAGGAATCTTGATGATGCCTTAGGCCTGTTTAATAGAATGCTTCACATGCACCCTTTGCCTTCCCGCGTGGATTTTACTCAATTGCTGACTGCAATTGCACGAATGAAGCATCACTCAACTGTGATTTCTCTCATTAAAGCAATGGAACTGTCGGGAATTGCTCCCAATGCTTATATTCTGAACGTTTTTGACTAATNTGTAAGGCTTTCTTTCCATCCTCAAATTTTTTATTATTATCGTTGTTTTACTGCTACTTCTGCTCAAACTACCAATAGTCGTAGAGATTATGTGGAAACCCCCAATCAGTTCTTGAAATCTGTTAGAGATCGGTGCAGATCTCGAAGCTTAAGGAATCTTGATGATGCCTTAGGCCTGTTTAATAGAATGCTTCACATGCACCCTTTGCCTTCCCGCGTGGATTTTACTCAATTGCTGACTGCAATTGCACGAATGAAGCATCACTCAACTGTGATTTCTCTCATTAAAGCAATGGAACTGTCGGGAATTGCTCCCAATGCTTATATTCTGAACGTTTTGACTAATTGCTTCTGCCATTTGAACCGGGTGGATTTGGGCTTCTCTATCTTAGCAAGAATTTTGAAACTTGGTTTTCAACCAGACTCCATATTTCTTAATACTCTTGTCAAGGGGCTCTGTCTTCAAGTTAAAATTGCTGAAGCTGTGAAGTTGGTTAACAAAATGGAGAAGATAGGCTACAAACCTGATACAGTTACCTATGGAACAATAATGAACGGTTTGTGTAAAATAGGTGAGACCAGTGAAGCTATTCGGTTGCTTCGGAAGATGGAAGAAGGAAATCTTGAACTTGATGTAGTGAAGTATAGCACAATCATTGATAGTTTATGTAAGGACAGATCAATAACTGAAGCTTTGACTCTTTTCTCCGAAATGACAAATAAAGGAATTCAGCCAGACGTTTTCGCTTACAGTTCTTTAATTCAAGGCCTATGCAATTTCGGTCGGTGGAAGGAGGCAACTAAACTTTTGAATGAGATGGTGCAAAGAAAAATCATGCCAAATGTGTGTACATTCAGCATATTGGTGGACACACTTGGCAAAGAGGGGATGTTGACCGAGGCAAAAGAAGTATTTGATGTGATGATTCAGAGAGGCATAGAGCCTAATGCAGTGACTTACAATTCTTTGATTGACGGTTACTGTTTGCAAAATAGGATGGATGAAGCTGTTAAAACATTTAATACGATGGTTCGAAAGGGTTGTTCGCCTTCTGTTGTTAGCTATAGCATATTGATCCATGGATTTTGTAAAAATAAAAGAATTGACGAGGCGATGAGTCTTTTTCGTAAAATGTCTAACAACGGAATTTTTCCCAATGTTGTCACTTACAACACTCTTATAGGCGGGTTTTGCAGAGTTGGGAAACCTAAAATTGCATTAAAGCTACTCCATGAGATGCAAGGTTGTGGTCAACTTCCAAATCTTCGAACTTGTGCTATTTTGTTAGATGGCTTGTGTAAGAATCTACACTTTCCAGAGGCAATGGCATTGTTTCAAGAGATGGAACACAAAAAGTTAGACCTTAATATTGTGATTTATACCATCTTGATTGATGGTATGAGTAATGCTGGGAAACTTTCGACAGCAAGAGAACTCTTTAATACTCTTCCTACCAAAGGTGTGCAAGCTAATGTTCGGACTTACAATATAATGATCAAAGGGCTTTGCAAAGAGGGACTACTAAATGAAGCAAGGGAGTTGCTTGAGAAAATGGATGAAAACAGTTGTTCACCGACATTCACATATAACACAATCATCCAAGGCTTCTTGCAACATAACGAGACATCATGGGCAGTAAAATATCTCCAGATGATGGTTGACAAAGGTTTCTCGGCAAATGCGACCATTGCAACCATTTTGATCGACTTATTATCTACTAATCAGGCAGATCAAACATTACAAGATTTTTTTCAAAACTCTGTGTGAAAGCTTTATAGTTCTTCAGCATGCAGGTCAAATTTCATATTCTTACCTTTACAGTGTTAATCTGTAAGGTACAAACTTATTTGCTGCAAGTCATTAAGCTAATATTTCTCTCCATGTCTTTTGGACCACTGTTGTGTATTGCTATTCCTGGTTTGTCATCTTAAACTTTGTTTTGTAATTACAATTGTTTTCTTAATGATGTATTTAAACATTTTGTTGATGCAAAGTTATTGTAGATTATTGTTCATTTGGAGTTTGGGTTTCTTGATGGTGGTATGCTTATTGGCCACCAAGTTAAACTTGTTTAGTGTGTCATCAATCCATAATAGGGATATTACGATGAAACGAATGTATCACTATTATGATATAGTTTAGCGAACCCTCGTGTATGTAACTTTGGTTTACTGTAGTCACACTACCTCGTGTAGTGGGTATTTGGTTGAAGATGCTGGCGTATCCCGTTTTGTCTAGGGCTTACAAGTGGGTCGGCCTTTGGTGTGGGATTAAGATATTTACGTTTTATTGTTGGGTTTGGCCGAAGTTACTATGAAGATGTTTCAGTACGGAGAAGATTTGAAACTCGCTTCTTCTTTTTTCCCCCTTCTTGTGTTGGGGCATTAATAGCTTTTCAGAACTTTTTAAAGCAAGATGTAACCAAAAAAGAATCTGACCTTTGAAGATATTCATGTTCAGCTTTCCAGATGGAAAGTCTAGTAATGCTTGTCTTCATGCACATGAGCATGGAAAATCTCATGATGAACGAACCTCTTAAAAGAAAAAACCAACGAGAAAATTGAAATGAATAAATAAATGAGCTTTCCGTATATATTTTACCAAACATCAAACCAGAAACAGATAAAAGGAAGAAGCAAAGCTTTGGAAGTTGTGGCTATAGGTGTGCTTTCTAAAGAAGATAGTCGCAGTGAAAATTGTTGTGCTTAAATATGAACTCATGCACCATTGAACAATCTCTTAACTGCTTCAAACCCTTTGCGACAAAAGAAGCAAATATGTAAATATTTCTCATATTTTTATACGGCACTAAAAGTGTCGCTATTCCTACTTCAATTGTTCTTTCAAGTGCTTCGAAGCCCCTGTGCAGTGATGCAATTATTTGCATTCCATTATGCATGATTATGTCAACTCGTCTTCTCACATATCAAACTTGAAGAAAATGTACTGAACATAAATGGTGGTTTATTTCCAATGGAAAACTGAAGGTACAGCATATGCACTTCACCTAAAGTTCTGAACAGAGGCTCAAGCAAAATTTTGAATCGTCAACTTTAATGTAAGAAATCAAAATCCTGTACAAGGAAAACATCAAGCATCAATAAAGCATAAAGAGCCCTACTCGAGTGACCTACATGGACTTTTAAAGGATAGATAAATCTTACAGTTTTGAGCCAACAAAAGTTAGAAAGTAGAACAAAAGGGCTCATTACTTGTTTTTTTTTTTTTTTCCCTGCAGTACACCATATTGCACCTAAACAGTTAAACCCATCATAAGCTATAACAAAAACCTACAACTTTTTACACTTTTTTGGATCTAAATGAATCCCCAAATTCCATACTAGGAGATGGAATGCCTCCTGTGTCTTGAAGCTGAAACAGAGGATTTGGTGTCTCCAGGAACCAATGAAGTCGGGCTCTGAGAACTCCCAGATGTCTCAGAGCTTCGGTTGTCTCCATGTCCTTTACCCACTGCCCACAATTTATCGAATATTCGCCTAGACCGGGATGGCAGCAACTGCAAGCCACTTCGGCTGTTTTTACTGTTCTTCTTAGCCAATTTCCCATTCTTCCGAAGCTCATCGTCTTTTATTCTCATTTGACTCATCTGCTTCTTGAGGGTTCTACAGTTTTCAGCTACTGTCATCTCACATTCTTCATCCGTATTTGTCGTGGAACGTGAAGCGTCGCCAGAATTGTTGTTAAGGGGCCGAACACCAGCAGATGCTCTAACCTGCTCAAAAAAGAGAACTTGGACAACAACCCGAAGTGGGAGGCGCTCATTCTGTGCAGCATGCATGGATGCATCCATTGACAGTTTCTTAACATCCATAAGTCCACAAAACTTCTTCGTTTCAGCTTTTGTTAAACTAGGATGCTCCTGTAATCAGAATAATCTATCAGAACTTCTATAAGGATTGTGTTCAAATCCATAAAGGCTGGATCCTCTAAATCACAAGTTGGCTGGTATGCATTCACATAGAAAGAGCAAAGCGTTACAGTGACCTCATTCGATGACTTATGTATCAATAGTACTGAATGCGGGAACAGAGATAACATAAGAAATTAACATGAACATAAAAAATAACAACAATGCTCAGTAAGCATAAACAAAAGGAACTCCAAGGGTTGGTTTGAGTGGCTCTTCGACTGGAAATCAGGACACCTCAGTAAGCATTGGCCCAAAGTTCACACCCAAATCTTAAAAGTGGGTATCCCGAGGGATTAAACCCTGGAATTACCTAAGATGTGTAAGGTAGGGGGACTTGACATGCATGGGGGGATCAGTTACCTGCTAAAGGATTCTGGAACACCTCATTGGCCAAAAAATTAAAAAATAAATAAAAGTTACAGCACAATAATTTTAATCTCAGCATTACAATATTATAATAAAATTTCTTGTGTTGTAAACATGATAGCAAAGTAGTGAAAACCCTTTGATGCAGGAAGCTATGAGAAAAATTACACTGCATACCGCAGCAGAGCTCAGATAAGTCACATGCCACAACTACAAAATGTCAGACTTGACTGGTCAGAGTCCTAAGAATTGAAGCCTATGAAATGATGGCTTCTTCGGTAATCTGATTGTATCATAAAACATGAGAAAGTGCCACTTTGTTGATAACGAGAAAGCATCCTGAATGAAGCCAGTTTGAGCACATATGATTCAAGGGCTTAACTAGTAGAATTAAGAAGATACAGAAAATTGGCATGCACAGCAAAGTAAAAGCCTACCTTCAGGTAGATGTCAATAGCCTTGTATAATCCATCATGAATTGGTCTCGCCGACTCAGGAATCATCTGTGATAAGTCAATGAAGCTAGAGAGTGTGAGGTTTCGATCACGTGCAATTTCCGCAAGATATCCATCAATCAGTTTACCAACATTCAACAAGGATCCAAGTTCCAAGACAAAATTATCAGTCCCCTTCTCATTCTTCTCAACATCCATATCCCTATTAGACTTTTCATTAATCAAAAATCGATTCACAATGCATTGCACCAACTCAACATCATATATAGTAATTTGGGGAGACCTAGCTGGGATCAGTAAATCTTTTACAGAAGCTTCATGCAGCTTCAGGCTGATCTTATTAACCAAATCTTTCCTTGATGACTCGTCTGCTCCAACTAAAATTGCAACTTTCAACAGTTTCAGCAAGAAACTACACGAACAACCCAAACCTTTGTCGGATGGCAATAAGCAAACAATTGTTTCAACCAAAGACTTGTTCCTCCAGGCATGAGCTTCAGAAACCAATGCATCAACAGAATCTGGCAACCATCTAATTGCATAAGTTTTTAGTGCCTCCCCAATCACAGTACCATCCATTCTTCCTTTTGATTTGACAGTGATCATTACTCGCTTGTAAAGATCGATCTCCAGCTCACATATGTCTTCAACCCACCAATCCTTTGGAACAGATTCCATTTTCTCCGGGAACTTTACTCCATCCTCAATAATCCTATCAGGCTCTGCTAATTTCCGGTTATATGTGTAGGACCAAGTGATGTTCATAGGATCCACAGAAGTTTTAGATGCAATGGAATCTATGCATCTTCCAACAATTTTCAGATCCTCAGACCATGGCAGAAGAGATTTGGTGGTTTGGAGAACAATAATGGAATCTTTCCAGCTGCGGAAGATACTCGAGTTGAGAAATACCTCAATTTTAAATATTAGGTTTCCTCGATCAACATCCTCAGTCATCTCAAGGTACTCAGCTGCGCAACGAGCAGCCACAACATTATATGCATTGAGAGTAACAGTCATTCCATAGCAGAACTTTGCACAAATTTCAAAGGCTTTTGGCCCACCAGGAAAATCAACAATATGAATTTCATCATCATTCTCCTCATTGGCCTTCAACACAAGTTTCTGCAGACAATTGCTCTTGGACAAGAGAGGGAACTGCAAAGACATAAAGTTAACGTATTAGAAACCATCGCAAACCAACTAGCTGGGGGAAAAAGCAGTCATTGTAAAAGTTTTTTAAACATGTAAAGCGGAATGATTCATATTCATGGGACATAGTGTATAAGGAAGGAAACTATAACTATTTGTTAGTCACCTAGATTACTTAGGAATTTTTTAAAACATGGGTAAACCAAGGGGCTTTACAAGAGGAACAGAAAATTTGCAACACCAAAGATTGTACAAGAAACAGTGTCACCACCTTTCTTGGTACAACGCATGGCTATTTTTTGTATGGTACAAGAGAGGAACCTCAACCAACCGTGACAACAATATAAAGTCTGAAGCTTGAAACTTAAGCTCCCTGTTCTTGACAGAAGCATAACTCATATACCACTGATTTTTGTTTCTCTATTAATTTTGCAATTTGTCTGATATTGTCCATTTGGTATAAATTTTGAACTAAAAAATGGTTTATCTCCATCTAAAAACACAACATAAAATAGATCCCAAAAGGAATAAATAAAAAGATGTTTCAATGAGTTTCTACTTTCATAATAATGGTTATATATTCCAGAGTGAGGTAGGAAATAGATGCTTTAATTGTCAATCTTGCATGAGCTCTTAATAACCTCAGTCTTGCAAATGATCTATTTATTAATCTATTTTTCGTTTTTCAAAAATAAACAGTAACATGTCAAGTTTGTGAAAAAGTAAAACAGAGCCATTCATGCACAAATCTTCTAATATCATGATGGAGTTGGAATTGTTCCACTTTCCACTTTCTTCACATCCTTGTATGCATAATGGATAGCATTAGCACTTATCTCATTTGAATATTAGCTACATGTAAATCTTAATAGTTTTGCATATTTTTATGGTGGCCATCAAAGCTTGAAAGCATGACCAATCCATATAAATAGGACAACATAAGAATTCAAACAGTCAAGATAATGTAAAAATTCAACTCACTTGATGGGAAAGCATAACAAGGGGAACATACCTTGTGAAGGTAAAACTTCACTTCACCAACATTTATGATGACATCCGTTGCCAATTCAGATGAGACATATCTGCGTAAGATGGACATGATATGCTAAGCCGATAAAGAGGTCACAATAAAGTCGAACATGCAATAAAATATCTATATGCAGATGACCATCTCATGGAAAGATAATTATGTGTAGAGAGACTCACTCATCATCATTTCATAAACCAACAATATATCAGACATTTGAAACACCCAAGTAAACCCAACAATAATCAAAGTTATGGGTTGCACAATAAACAAGATAAATAATCTTGCCACTTAGCACCTCAAACTAGTTTTTGCATGGAACAGCATAGACGGATTTCAAGTCTTTCCCACAATTCAGACTCATTTAATGGACCTCAATAACTGGTGCCAACAAGTCATATGAATATTTACTAAGCTCTTTTCTTCCATTCTCAAAAACTACAAACTTGATGCCAAACTCTTCATCACAGTAATGCAACACATTCTCCATTGAAATGTTTTCTAACTCCGTAGAACATAGAACCAACTTTCAATCCCAAAAACAAGCCTAATAATATAAGGCACCAATACCAGAAGGGCTGGGAGCAACATTGATTAGAAAACTTCACCAAGCTCTCACACCAAAATTTGATAGCTTTGATCTAAACAGTAAACAGTTACAGTCACAGTGCAGAACAATTTTCCACCACTCCTAAATCTTAAAAATGCAAACAACTTAAAAGTGAAATGAATGTCAGTTGATGCATGTATGATCATCCAACGTATCCTAGTTCAAAGATAGTTGTCTTAAAAGGAAAATGAAAGGATGTTGAGTACCAAGAGTCCCTAACCCAAATAACAAGCCCTGCAGGTAACATAAGAGCTATTTTCAAAGTTCCATGTGACCTATTGTGCTCAGAAAGAAGAAAAAAAACAAAGATAATGCTTAAATAGATGAACAAGTTATCTTGTGTTCACACACACGAATGTCAAGAAAACCTCTCCAATGTCCAAAATCCAAAATCTGAACCAAAATTAATGTCCAAGACACAGACCACACTGGAAAGATGACATATGATAGCATATGCAAAATCATCTCCCTCAGCATTTGCGTATGTTAGGAATCAAAGGGTTCTGAAACCTCATCTTATAGGCACAGGAACACTACAAATCTCTAATTATCTATAACTGTGTCACGCTCTGCAAAGCTCTGTTTCTATAAGTAGAACTTGTCCTCAGTTAACATAGAAATTGCCCACAGTTAACACACCAATAGAGTCAAAGAAACATGCAACTTGCATCATAACATGTGCTCACATAATTAAATGAATTAACCACCAATCCAGCTCTGTTTTTTACACCCGATATCTCATTATGCAACTAGACAAAGCGCACATGCAAGAATATGATATTTCATAATCAAGTATAATGTTACAGCAACAGAGCTGGATTAGTGATCGTCAAACCATCCATCCACTGGTCAACTTTTCCTCTGACCCGTTTGACACATTCTATAATAAATCCAAATCTGCATGTAGGATCACAATTTTAGAACTTTTTTGGAGGTAGAAACCTGAAATGGTTTCGTGGAATTAATGTCATTGTATACAGAAAGAACTTGCGCAAATTGATGACGACTAAAGAACTTGGGTACCCTTTACCATATCTGGACTACACAGAAAGGCATAGATAATTTGAGAATTTGCAACCAAGATATGAAATGTCCACCTAACAGTATTACATACAAATCTCAAAATTAAACAAAGTGTAGGCTTTCGCTAAAACCTGCCAGAGCATAACAAAGAAACATTATTCATCAAAAAAAATAACAAAGAAACACAATCAAATATACAAATCCCACAAAGAAAACCTTAAATTCAGGAACAAAAACTATTCTTAAATATATTACTGTTAGCATTTAAGATAAACAGAAAAGAGAACAAAAAAGCACAAACAAATAAAGGAAAAGACTCTCACCTGACTGCTTTCCCTTCCGCTTGAAATGCATCAGGCTTCGAACCCAATTTCATAAACTTCATTTTGCTCACCACAATATACCTCTCGGAAGTGCGACAAATCACAAGAAAACCTGCTCCGCAACCACGCAAAACCAACCCCTCTGTTTCCAGCGAAGCTGCCCACACCCAACCCCCCCAACTTTCTCTCTCTAAAATGGCGGATTCTGAGAAAAAACCCAGATGAAGAAACCAAAATCCCAGTCCAGAAATGGCGTTCTTGCGGGACTTCCTCTACCTAAAAACTTAATGCTTTCCACTAGACCATGACAAACACCGGACCGAGACAGACTCTCCCATTATACCCCCGCCTCGATCTTCGAGCTGCACCCATTGACTCCGAGGCTCTACGATGACGTAGATGACGCTTGTACAGAGAGAAACCGAAAACTTCGAGCACGAAAAACCCTACGGAGAAATGGTTTACAGAACACACACAAGAAGGAAAATGCGTCAGAGAGACAAAAAATAAAGCGCTGGTAAAGAGAGAGTAAGAGAGAGATTAATTGGCGTCAGAGAGAGAAAATAGCATGGAACAGAGAGTACCTCTTTTTCTCTCTCTCTCTCTCTCTGTATAAATTCTCGCCGCCTTTGCTTTAAATCATCCTGATCCGCTCAAGATCTCTTTTGGCGCAAATCTCAATGCCCCTTCGACCCTCTTCTGAGCCTCTGGCACAGTTGTCTCTCCTAGCCCTGAATCTTGCAGAAGGCCAAAGACCCAAACCACAAAGACAACCAAAAAAAGTAACCCAAAAAAAAAAAATGGAAAAAACAGGGTGTACTGAGGTTTGTGTATAGGAAGTAGGGGACTGTGCTTCACAGGGTGGCTCAGAGTCAGAGTCACTCTTAAAAGGAGCTTTTTCTCTGCCGCTAAAGCACGCCACCCTCTCTTCTCTCACCCTTTTGCCCCCGATCTCTCCCCTGTATTTTCATGCCTGCCATTTTCAAGTTCTTCCAGAACCATTTGATCCCCTGGCTAGTCACATTTTGGACCACAAAGCCTGAGAATTTTGGTTTCATCATAATGGAGGATTGAATATACATGGGTTTTGGGACTGACAAATCATGTGGTTGAAATGATGCCCTGGGAATTTCAGTTTTAATAAGAAAGGAGGAGTCCCTTTCTTCGGAGCTTTGAACAAAACAAGAAATATACTCTTACCAAGAACGTTGCGACAAAGGTGTATTTATATGGGGTCCAAAATCCATATAGGGATTGGTTTCATTCTAAACGAACCCCCCACTCTTTTCTTCCCCAACTTGCACGTTTTGAGAACCTAACTAAAAACTAACATCAAAACCCAATTTATTTCCAAACACCAAATCATATCTAAAGAGTTTTTATTTTATTTAAATCCTATAATGTTTTTATCTAATTATTTCATCTAAATTAGATTTAAGGATTTTTTTTTTTAAGTGTATTAAATTGATATATATTTAAAAATAAATGTGAATGTAATATGTATTTTTAATAAATAATACTATTTAGTATACTGTTATACGATTGTCATACAACTGGAATGACTCGACCATGAAAATTAGCCTTTTTTTAAAAAAAAAAATGTTGATCCAATAATTGATTTTCAGTATTATATTATCAAGTTGTATGACAATTATATAACTGTTTCATAAATAGCATTACTCATTTCTAATAAAGTATGTGATTCTCATATGCATGTTAGACACATGTCACTTTAATAGACTAAAAATCATTTGTTAATGCTTTTTAGATAGTACTTTTTATTTGAAAATTTGTTATGATATACATAAATGTGAAAGTAGTTTTGAGTGTTTTATATTTTATATCATTTTTTTATTTTTTGTTTTAAAAAGAGAAAACAAAAAGAATAGAGTTGTGCTAGGCGTCCGTCATAGCTCTATTCAAAGGAATAAGGAAAAATAAAAAAGTTTTATCAAACAAAGCCGAAAATTCCTCCAACCCATTTTATGAAATTGTTATGTCTCTCTTGAGCATGTGAAAAGCACAAACTATTTTAATAGCATTAATATGGTATGAAAAAAAAAATTATTAGAAAATTATGTATTTTTCACATGTTATGAGATAATTTTATAGATTGAATTTGACTCAATTCCTTCAACCTAATTAAATTTGAAGGAAAATTTAGGTTATATTTTATGGTAAATATATGATAAATTTCTTAGTAAACGCTTGATTTGAAATCGATCTCTCACTTTTTAATTGCAAAAATTAGATGCCTGAGTTTTTGCTTATTCTAAATAAATAGCTCCGTTAATTTTTTATCTAAATTTACTGTAGACCGTTATCGTTAGTCATTAAAAAAAATTATTATTATTATTATTTTTAATTGTAGTTTTAGTTTTTTAAAAAAAGTTTAATTTATTAAAAAAAAATTAATGACTAACAGTAATTGTCTAAAATAAATTTAGACACAAAATTAACATATAGATGTATTTTGAATAAAAAATTCAGGCATTTTATTTTTACAATTAAAAAGTAAGAAATCGATTTTAAACCATGCGTTTACTCATAGATGTATTATACATTTACCCTATATTTTAAAAATAGAACAAATATTAATTTAGGTCTCGTTTGGTTTGCGGAATGACTATTCCATTAGGAAAAGGAATAGCTATTCCTTGAAATAGAAGAAGGTGGAATGAAATAGTTATTCTATTCCTTAGTTTGGTTGTAACGATTGAATAGAACACTAAATAGATATTCTTTTATTTGGTATAGTGGAATATGCTAGTGAATAGAATTATATTGTAATCAAATTTCTTAAAATACCCTTATAATACAAATATGATTTAAGGACGTTTTCTTCTTTATTTTTTAAACAAAAACTGTTATACTATAATTTAAAAATAAAAAAATAAAAAAATAAAAAAAAAAATCTGTCAAGTTTTTTTATAAAAAGTTCGTTGTTTTTTTTTTTTTTTTTTTGTAAAACAAAAAAAAAAAGCATATCAACAAAATCATCATATTCACAAATCAATTTTTATTTTATTTTTTTAAAAAAACAAAAACAAAAAGTACATCACCAAATGTTTCATAATACTAAAAAAAAAAAAAAAAATTGATGTTGGAGTGTAAGTGCTTTTATGAGAAGATGCTGCAATAATTCTATTCATGTAGGAAAGGAATAGGTATTCCTCTCATTTTTAAAAGGAATACATATTCCTCTTCGTAAGGGAATAAGTATTCCTATGGGAATAATTATTCCTATGATTAGGCTCTTACCAAATAAAGAAATGACTATTCCATAGGAATAGTCATTCTATTTCAGGACCTATTCCACAAACCAAACGGGACCTTAGTAGTCTTTGTCAAAGGAATTTTAAGACTTTTTTTTTTATATAAGCATAAATGATTACATTACATAGCAGACATTTTTTTTTTTTTTTTTCTATCCAACATCAAGAAAGAGGAGAAAACAGAAAAATTACAAAGGAATGTCTTTACCATCAAACATAGTAGACATTTAAGGGTAGGGTATTAAGCTTTATACTAAATTAAATATAATAATCGCTAAAGTATACTAATGGTAGCTAAACTCGCGGCTTTTAACCATTTCTTCCTTCCTCGGAACTTGTTTCTCCAATATAAATGAGGATCTACCATATGTAGTAGCCTACTAGTGCTTCTTTTATCAGACCCGGACCCGGTAGCTTTTCTCATTTGACTTTTCTGTTTTGACGTGAGCAAGAGCATTCTCACATCGCTCATTCAATTTTTTTTTTCTCTATTTTTATTATAAAAAATCAAAAAAAAAACAACATTTATTTTAGTTTTAAAAAATTACTTTTTATTATTTTAATTATCTCCTTTTGAAAAATAATTGTTTTATTCTTTGCACATCTTTTACCATTTTTTTATAAATTTACTATTAAATATGCGAGATCCACATGTGAATTTCACAAATTTAATGATGAATTAAAAAAATAGATGACAAGAGATATGTAAGAGAATGATTCTTAATTTAGTATATCAAATTTTAAAAATTTGTAATGTCACCATCTCTGTTAGGATTTTATGTTAAATCCGAATTAAATAAGCCAAACTACCTAAAATGCCACTGTTTTAAACTAAAATTAAAAATTAAGAGAAAAAAAAAATTGTTGTCGTGCTGACCCACGTGGGTTCTTTTTTTTCTTTTTCTTTTTGTAGAATTTTTAAATAAAAGAGTATAATAGACAATTCACCTATACTCCAATTAATTTAACCCTAAACTTAATGGCATGACCGTATGAGTAACATTGTAAATCCTCACTACTATTCAACCGACAAAAGCGATGAAAGCTAGATCATTCTAATTATATAGTATACGTATAACAGTTTATAAAATAATATTATTTATTTACTTTTACCATTTCATTGAAATATTATTTATTTTTTAAAGTGCTTGCTTCTCAAAATCATGAACATATCTTTTCAGAGTAAAAAAATATTATATAAAAAAAAAAAGTATAATTTTTATATTCTAAGTTTAGTGAACAGCTCACAAATTTTTTTTTAACTAAAATAGCCTGCCAAAATACAAGTGCTTAAATTTGTACAAGAGAAATGATTGGTGTACAAAAGTTTTTGTACAAAAAACTCTTACAAAATGAGGTGGCACTAAATGATTGGATAATTCAAAATTTGAATTTCTCTTATACTCAATCATTTAGTGCCACCTCATTTTGTAAGAAATTTTTGTACAAAAACCTTTGTACACCTAGCATTCCTCTTTGTACAATGAGTAAGTAAAATAACCTTTGAATAATGGGGTGCATGGGATTCGGCAGGAGAGTAGGTGGGTTATTTATTAAGGCACAGTCATAAATAATGCACAGCGTTTAAATTGAGTTCAGAAAACTACTGGATTTCTCATTCATGTGTGGCCTGCTTTCAATGGGCGCACTGCGACAATACAATCAATGGGATTGGGACACTGTGAGACATGCTTTTATTTATATGACCCCTTATAATGGACTGCCTATAATTTATTAGTTTGTCCAAGATTGAGGTACATGGCAGTAATATGTTATATAAGGTTATAATTGACTGACAAACATTTATTATTATTATTTTTTATTTTTTCTAGTCAATACCAAGCCTAAGATTGAGTCCCCGTAATTGTAAGATTCAAACCGTTTATTTTTAATTAATAGTCTATATCTTGTTACATAAGTGTTTTTTTAAAAAAAAAAAATTAAAAAGTAGAGCAACTAAAAGGTGATCGGACAACCCTTGAATTGGGATTGCAGGGCCGAACGAGTATGTGAACCTATTCTATGCGCACCTGACCGAGTTTCCTTGGGATTGCAAGGCCGAACGAGCATGTGAACCTATTCTATGCGCACCTGACCGAGTTTCTTTGGGATTGCAAGGCCAAACGAGCATGTAAACCTATTCTATGCGCACCTGGCCGAGTTTCCTTGGGATTGCAGGGCCGAACAAGTATGTAAACCTATTATATGCGCACCTGGCCGAGTTTTCTTGGGATTGTAGGACTGAGCATTTGTTTGGATATGTGGGTTTCATTAGCTTCAATCGAAGCAAGAGGATTGTAGGAGATCCCAATTCATATGCACCAAATAATTATCCTTACATCTTAAGATGATCTCAAGGAAATTATTACGCAAATTGAGTTTTGAGTTCTCAACCACCGACACCATGTGAGGTGCTTATTCGCACTGAACTTCTTGTCACTTGAACTCTTGTGTTGAGTTTACCTACAGGCTACATGCATTACTTATTAACATAATTTGGGAGATAAGATTGAATTTTGTAATTAGGTTACGACCAAAAAATTACGGATATGTTTTATATATACAGCCAAAAATATTTGAGATTTTTTAATTATCAGACCAAACAAATTAGCAATAAATCACAATTAATTGGTTCATTGATAAGTAAGGAGCAACATAGTCGAGTGAGGAATCAAAATGAAATAGAGATGATTCATTTTATTATTAATATTTTATTTTGTTGCCTCTAATAATGATACTTTGTCATTTACAATTTTAAATAAGTTTTCCTTTTATAACTTGGCTAACTAAAACAATTTTCAGATTACACAAATAAAAACACATTTCTCCAATTAATTTAGCCACAGGTAGGTGAGACCGACCATAAAAATAGTCCACATTAATTACACCTCGTCTGTCCTGAATCAGATCTATATATCATTAACAAGTTGCATAAAAAAATTAAATAAATAAATAAATAAAAATCTCCTTAAACAAGTTAAAGCCTGCAGTGATTAGTCAAACGACCTTGACTTTCAAGCCTTACTTCTGTTCTCTTTGCCAGGAGCGACATGTAAAGGAATCTATGGGTGACTACAATTAAGACTTAGCACTTGATTGGAAGAGATTGTTCATGTGGAAAAATTGGTGTGACTTATATCAAATTGCAAATTTAAAATGCTTCCACTTTAGACTAAAGTCGAGCGATCCAGATACCTGTTCGAACATGTGAGCTCCATCGGGGCCTTCTCTTACTAAGGCTCAAGATTAACCGAATTTCAACCAAGTTCGATCTTCAATTGTGTGTCATAAAATATGTTGTCCAACAAAACCATTTCTCCCCTTACCCAATCCCTCGGTATTGCATAGAATATATATATTTTCCAAAGTGAGATAGAGAAATTTTTATTTTTTAATTGGGCGTAAATGTAACATAATTACTGTTAAATCAACAATTATTTTATTAGTTTAAACTGATAAAAAATGATGAATTTAATTATTTAATTAATACTTTAGCACACTTCTCATGTGTAGACTCAAACTCTCTCTTAATAAATAATGTTTAATATGTGAAATATTTAATTAAAATAAGAATCAAGGTTCAAATTCAAAATCTTTGATCGGATACCATTTCAAATAACTAGTTATCTCAAAAGTTAAACTAATATAATAAATTGGTGATTAACAATTATTGTTGTTGTCCAATCAAATTCAGTGTGCCTAATTGACCACTTTTCCCTCTTTATAAAACATAAGAGTGGGACTGAGTCTAGGATTATCCTACCCAAATTCCTAAGACATAATGTATGCATCATTGATAATTTTAGTGATAAATAATGCATATGGTTGATGGATGTAATGAATGAGATGTACCAAATCACCATAAGGTGTTGGTGCTTCAATTTTAATTTAGTTTCACCTATCATCTATGAGGGACCAAGCTTGGTGCACATGGGGATGCTCTCTACTCTCCTTTTGGTGTTGACATTGTCTCAACCATCTCCCATTTATATCACAAAATTACAATTTAATCTATACTTTTTTCCCAAGCAAGTGGGATTAAATTATGTTAGATGTAAATATCCAACAAACAGGCTCGATTTGTAAAAACTTGGGTTTTTTATTGTTGGTTTTTTATTTTCAAAATAAAAATATTAATAAATAACTTAAACACAAAACAGTCTTGAAAACATAAAAACAGTTTTCACTTTTATATCACATAAAAACTCTCAAACCACATTAACAAACGTAGTATATAATTGTTTTCAAAGCTCTCTATTAACTTCTTAAGTACATCAAATAATCATGTAGTCACAAAATTTATATTTAGTATTAGCACGCTCATCATTATTCACTTCTCATATATATATAGCAAATTTTCCAATATCACCTTGCTCCTTAACCTGTGCTTACATCAAGTAGGTCCAGGGAATTCCATTTTCAAGAGATTTATTATATGAAAAAAAAAAACTCTAATGAAGTATTCGTTTTTTCTTTTTTTTTTTTGAAGATTGCTAAGTTATTTATCAGTAGGCATGTATGCTAATAGAACCAAATGCATTTACTGTAAGTCCACTCAATGGTATATTTTTCTTCCTAATGGATGAGCTATATTATGGATATGTTCGTCCGCCGTCAATAAGGCATTATTGGACATAAATTAGAAGAAGAAAAAAAAAAAAGGCTCTCTCTAACATTTTTATGCTTCAAATTAAGAGCAAACTTGAACAAACATAGTTAGAAGTATATCAAATTATTTTCTGCTGCGCATTTTTTATGAATTTTTATTTTTTACATTTTTATGTGTACCCAAATTAGGTTCCAAATTTTGGAAGTTGAGGATCTCACTCAGTCTTGGTGATTGGGTGGTTAGCGTGACGAAAAAAAAAAAACAGAAGAAGAAAGAGAAATCTAGGAACTTTAGTTTTAAGTCATAACTCAATCGGCAAAATTTAATGATAATGGTTGGTTGATGTCTTCTTTTATCCAATTATATCATCTTGGACCACAAAAACCCATCATTATTCATTAAAAATAACATCATATGTGTGGGATATGCGATCATTTTTGATAATTAATATAGTTGAAATATGGCCTTCATAAAGTCAGGACCACAAACTAAAAAGATGTGTTTGCAAAAGATCAACTTAACAGCAATGCAAAAGCTGTATGTAGGACATCATTCCCAAGACCTCCATGCAAATTTTATATATGTATGTTTGTTACTACTTTTTAGATGGAGTTTTTTTATGTTTGGTTTGGAAAAAGAGTTCTGTTGTTGCATAAAAATGAATAATTAGTTTTTTTTTTTTTTTTTTTTTTTTTTTTTTTTTTTTGTGTTTTAGGTTGTTTATTAGTGTTTTTGTTTTGAAAACATGAAATAAAATGGAGAACGAAAAGAGGTTAACAAACAAAGTCACATGTTTCTATGAACATCGAAAACCACATTGCATAAATTTACCAACTCAAGACCCAGAGTAATGCAATACGTCACCCTCACATCCTCCTCCTATCTTCCCTAATTCCATGGGGCGTGGTCCTCATAGTATTTGATGCAGGAAGATTGGTTCAATTCTATGTATGGACCACACTACATGAAATTGGAGGATGGGGTGGGTGATATATAAAATTACTCCAAGTCTCCATTATCCAAGCGTGAATTGGCCTATCCTAAACTAAAAAATATATATATGTTTGGCTTAACTACTTATTAAAAATGTATATGAGAATTACGTACTTTAAAAACAAATATCAGTATCTACTCATAAAAAATCAAAATAAAATTTAACTGTAACATCAAAAGTCTCATGCTCAAGGGTTAATTTGGGATTTTTGTTTGGAACATAATACCGCTAAAATTGTTGAGTAAACATGTGTAGGTTTAAAAATATTGAGCCCCACATTAGAAATATGTCACAAGTATGAATGGTTAATATATCATAATTGAATTAAAACTCATCAAATTAAATTTTTGGATTAAAAGGTGTCTCAATATGTTATATTATAATCTCACCGAACCACACCCAAAAATATATATTTCAAAAACCCAAAATTTACAAGCTAAGCTATACTTCTTCTCCTTGCCTCTCCATTGTCATACGGCTGGACTGTAAGCGATGCATGCATGGTCCCAAAGCTACAGATGTGGGGGTAGGAGTAGAGTAGGGGACCTTAGCTTGTCCATCAGTCCATGCATTACTCACATCGCTTCATGGCTGCTTGATTTCTTAGACCAATGTCCCTTTCATATTCAGACGCCAAGCACCTTTATGCATTACAGCTGCCTCATAATAGTGCCTTCAATGTAGCTA
Organism: Betula pendula; assembly: GCA_900184695.1. NCBI lineage: Eukaryota > Viridiplantae > Streptophyta > Magnoliopsida > Fagales > Betulaceae > Betula > Betula pendula. Next base: position 122,207 of record FXXK01000511.1, on the reverse strand, counting down.
AAAAGAAAAGTATTGGCTATGTTGGTTAATACTTTTTTAGATGCTACTTTTTATTATAATAATTTTGAGTATTTTGTGTATTTGGTTGTTTGTTAATGTTTTTGACTTTGTTTGTTATTGTGTTTTGGACGATGTTTTTAATTTATAATTTGAAAAAGTGTTTTTATGTTACATAAAGATAAAAATAGGTAAAAGTGTTTTTAGGTTTAGATTGTTTGTTAATATTTTTATGTTGAAAAGAAAAAACAAAATAGAGAAGGAAAAAGTGTTATCATCAAAGCCGTTCTTTATGCAAAATGGCCCAAAAAATAAAAAACCTATTTATGTACTTTTTACTAAAATCTTGTGGGTATATATGTGCATTGCCCATATTAAGTGAGTGAATTATAATAATGTTTATGAATGTTAAGTTTTATATTGACTCTTATTAGAGGATACTGAACTTTAGAGCATCTACAATGACTAATACATTTTGGATTTCTATATAAATTGGCTAACCAAACCCTTAAAAAAATCTCCATCATACTCTCTAAACCAAATGTATTTTATGTAGATGTAAAGAAGCACGGTAGCTCAATGAATAAGTTTTTAATTACCTTCTCTCACTCTATCCCTATATTTCTTTATTCATTTATTTCTCACTTTCTCTCACCCAAATGAATAAAAAATTATTAAAAATATTATTCAAATACAATAGAAAAAGAATTTAAATAAGCGAATGTATGATGTTTTTGAAAAGCAACTAGTTAAAATATAAAAAGTAACTTTTGGTTAGCCATTTTAAATATAAATTTAGATAAGTCATTTGTGATGCTCTAAGTGATTTAAAAGAGTTTAAATTGTAATTTGACTAGTCATTTTAAAATATATAAACATTTATGTACGTTAAAAAAAAAGGGTAAGGAAAATTGCTATGCACATGAACTGTTGGAAAGTGGTGCTTTACCAACGATCAAAATAGTGTTTTATTTATTTATTTTTTTTTATGCTTCACAAAAAGGCACTTTGTTAGACAAATGATATCACCATGTGTGGGTGTATGTATAGGAGAAATTGGTGGTGAAATTAGGCGTGGGAATAAAAGTGTCATAAATTAATGATGATGGAAAGATGGGAGGGTCCCAATCCTATAATGGTTGGGGGTGTGGATGGGCTTTTCATTGGCAAAAGGTCAATGTTGGGGGGACCAAATGGCTCCCTTTATGCCCAACCTCTTTGTGTTTTCTTAGAATAACTTCCACATTTTGAGTAATTGGTTTGTGCTCTCCAGGTTTTATGCTCCAAAAGCTCAGCATGATTGTACTAACTTCTCACCTACATATCAAACTCTGCCCCCTTGCCCCTATAACTCCCTCTCTCTTTCGAATGTTCATACCTAGTTTGCCCCCTTTTTCATAGCCCGCTCACTCTTAAATTAAAGTAAGAAATCAATGTGAGACTTACTGTTAAGAAACCGACTCGACTTGGATCGAAACTCAAAATCTCGAATATCCATGAATTTTTACTTCTACAAACTCAATTGATTTGTTTTTATTTTAAATAATAAAAAAAAATCATCGGTTTAAAATCAAGAAAAATAAAAATAAAAACAAAATAAAGTTGGCTTCCAAACAAGGCTCACATAGTATTATTATATTGCTCTGATACTACTAGTAAGAAACTAATTCAGTCCTAAATAACTAGTTAAGTTACAATTAGAACTTCATATAATCACTTATAAAACACAATATCACCTAATAAGAAATTAATGTAAGACTTAACACTCATGAACATTTTTATAATACATAAATTCAATGTGAGCAATTCATTTTTCCTATTTGTGACTAACTTGATGATATGTCACAGATGTATTTGAGGCATTTTATTTAATTTTTTTCCAAACCAAGTTATCTTAAAAAAAAAAAAAAAAGGGTGTATGAGGCAGGTGAATCAAATAAGGAAGATTATACCGGGTTATTTACTGCAATTTGTTGCATACTTGTCGAGGTTTTATGGAAAAGTGCAAGGATTAATTGTAAAATATTTTTTTATAAAAAAAAAGAAAAAAAAGGATAGTTGACTTAGATTAAGTTTGGTTTTACAAAAAATTATGGGCATCCAATCGAGCAAATGTGGTACCATTAGGATACGTATGATATTGTAATTTTGCAAAAAAATTAGTGCTCTTAAATAAAATCGCAAAAGACAAGCGTTTGGAATTGAGTTTTAAAAAATGCAAGTTCTAAAAACGTGAAAACGATACGTGATTTGTTGAAGCAAGGTAAGGGGTGCTTATTTAAAAACACATAATTTTAAACCAAAATCATATTTTCGTGATGCAAATATTTGGAGTGTCTGTTACCAAAATTTCAAATAGGAAACAAAAATTTTTTTCAATACACACCCAAATTATGTTTAAATCTTTATTTTCACTTTTATTTCTTATTCCTCTCTACGCTTCTCTGAACTCTCTCATTGGTATTGGACTCCTCCTTACTGCGTCCCGATAGTACGAGCCTCCAAATCTCAAGTAAGCATCTCCTTGTATTTCTCAAGCACGAACTGCAAAGCATTATAAACTTTGATTCTTCTTCCTCCACTAACATTTCTCTTTTTTCTCTAGAGGGTTAAGACTCTTTTTCTTCGTAGAACTCTTTGTGTTAAGTGCGGTTTTAAAATTTGCGTTTTTGTTGAAATCGCAATTTCAAACAGGCACTTAAACTCTTAGAGGACGTTAAAAATGCATGCTTTAAAGATAAATATTAATTTTATAAATTAAATATAAAAAATTTCTACAATCTATCCTACATAATAAAGAAAAGTGATTAATATTTAATATTTTTTCAATAAATTTGACTTGGTTTGATCGAGATCAAAATCTGGTTAAACGATGTCTGAGTAATCAAGGATGGGCTCGAGCCTAGTACAAGCCCAATAAGTTCAATCAACCCAAGTCCCCTCCTTCTTCCTTTAGGTTTGGGCTTTTCAACTGAAGTACTAGTGTTCATTCTACACACTTTCGAAAAAAAAAAAAAAGACAAAAAAAAATGATAATAATGAGGGGAAAAATTAAATAGAAAACAAAAATATTATTTGCACAAGGAATGCTATATACCACATTTTTATTTTATAACCGTCCCACAATGTTGACGTGACAATCCTAATCAGCCATTGAACTTTTTTTTTAAAAATGTGTTTAATGTCATTCTCTTGCACATATCTTGTCTATCTTATTTGTAAATTCACTATTGAATCTATGAGACCCATATGTAGATCCATAGATTTAATGGTGGATTACACATCTCTTATACATAAATGCACAAGAGATGCACAAGAGAATAAAAATAAATATTTTACTTTCTTTAAACAAAGACTAATCAAAAAGTTAAATAAGACTGTAATGTTAAGATTGTACAAAAATTGTAGCATAAAAATGTACATAGATGAATAATAAATGCGCAAGAAAATAAAAGTAAATATTTTACTTTTTTTTTTTTAAAAAAAAACAAAGACTAATAAAAAAGTAGATAAGACTGTCATGTTAGGATCGTACAAAAGTTATAACATAAAAATATAATTTTTAACATTACTTTATTTGCATACTTTTTGTTCATTTTTTCTTTTTTGAGGGTACTTATTTTTTATTCGTACCATTGATTTTGAATTACAGTTAGGATATACGATAACTATGTGACATGCATTAATGATACGGATGAGAGGTACATAAAAATTGTACAAACAAGACTATACAAAATAAAATGATTACAAAGTGTTTACCGAAAATATTTATTCAGAATCTCTCACCTAACTTATAAAATGGTGTACTTCCTTATATATTTTATATTTTATCTACCTTAAATCACATAAAGCACGAGAGTGTAATTCGGGGTTATTACAATTTTTATTATAAGTTTCATACAAATTAATGTAGCAATTCATGTAATACATATAATGTGAATCATTAAAATATGAGTTGTCACGTGAACAATTTGCACGATATTTACCATATTTACATAATTTACAAAACACTTATCACGTTAATCACTAAGGTTGGTTTTGATTAGGTGTAAATACGTTCAGGTTCAGAAAACTTGTATTTTATGTGTTGGTTGCAACTTAAAAACTGATTTGGAAAACATTTTAGTGTTTGGAAATGCTCTAAAAAAAACCATCAGAAATCATCACGACCTTCGAATTGAAGCAACCCTCCCCAAAGCCAAAGGGGTTTTTGGTAGTTTGGATCCACTCCTATCCAATTCTCCTCTGAATCCTGAGAATCTCAGCGCAACCTCTTGTCGAGGATTCGACGGTCGAGAGCCCTCTCTGATTCTGCGCATCTTGCTTGCTTCACGATCCTTTATTTCTTGTGCAAACCTTGCGAGCTAATCAGACTGGAGGCAGTGAAGCTCGAAACGTCAATTGTTTAACGGCGGTCGAGAATTGGATTCGAGGAAGAGGAAGTGGAGAGCGAGGATGAAGAGGGAAGGGTCCAAAAATTGGGAAAATATTTTGAGAAAGAATTTTACGGATTTTTTAAATTTTTTTTTTTTTTATTTAGTGTTTTAGTGCGACAGAAAATAATGATCAACTGAAACATTTTCGGTTAAATCATAATTTTTTTTATTTTTCGTAAATGATTTATTTTTTTATAATTGTAAATATTTTTCGAGTTTAAGTTTTTTTATTCTCAAATTATCCGAGTTCATTGGACCACTACCGAAAATTACGGACCATTTTCTTTCGTCCCTCATTTTTTGTATAAACTAATGCCGAAAATTTATTTTAAAAAATTATTTTTTTTCGGAGGCTAAATGTGAATTGTTACCGTCTACACTCATATTAAACGTGACACTCATATTCATAGGTTATAGAATGTGACGTGAGTTTGTAAACAAAATTATATAGAGCAAAAATATATTTTTCAAGCAAGCGTAATGGGGGCTTTCCGATGTTGAGCCTCAACTTTCAAGGTTCTAAAATTTGAGTGGCCTTATGTTGAGTTGGGCTTTATGTTCTTTCATCAAATTTAAAACTTCCAATGACCCGAACCTAATTTGATAGCCTTTTGGTACCCGCACAACAACACTACAGTACTAGTTGACTCTTTTTTTTAAAAAAAAAAAAAATTAATTAAGGAAAAGATCAGAAGAAATGATCTTTCTCACTCTTGATCCGAAAAAAAATGAGAATAAAAGATTATAAGAAAAAACAAAACACCATAAAAGTGATGGACTTTCCAACAATAGACTCAACACAAAAACAAAACTTTTGTAACCAATATATAAAATTTACTTGTAAATCTAACTTGTACACATATTTTAGAAAATAAGTGAGCATATTTATGCATAAAATCACAGTAAATTTAAATTTTTACAAAAAGCCTTTTTTTTTTTAGGTCAAAGGAAAAGTTCAAAAATCAAAATTTGGGATAGATCACTGGACACTTATTTCAGTAAAGCTGTTTTTTTCACCCATAATTTATTTTTTAAATACCAAAAAGTGAAAACAAACATCTAAGATCACTTAAATCACCATGTAAATAGTATTTGAGCTTTTCAAGAAATGGGTGAACTTCTTTTATTTTTTTATTTTTTAATACAAATGGAAAAATAATACAAATGGAAAAAGGGTAACATGGGAGGATCCTTAACGCTCTGGATTCTTAGAGAAGATAAAATAGAGAAACCTTTGAAAATGCTTCAAAAAAACAATATTGAACTTATTAATACGAACAGTGCATTAAACTAAAACAACATTTGGGTTTTGGCTTTATACTAGAACTGGACCGAGCATAATCTGCAACCATGGATCGACCCATGTATTGCCCAAGGGAGGCTAGGGCTCGCCTTGGTTTTTAATTTTTCATTTAGAATTTTTTTATTAAGTTAAATATTATGTATTTGTAAGCTTTAAAATTAAGTTTGCCCCTACTAACAATAAATTTTACCCCTAAACCACTCCTCAAATGGTGAGGGGTGGCTGAAACAACCTCCTTATTTTTTAGAAATATGGATAAATGCATTTTTAGTTCACGTGGTTTGTGGTTTAAACAAATAGCTTCTTGAATTTTAAAAAATAATTAATAATCCAGAGTAAGTAAAAAAGAATAAATTAGTCCATGTCATTATAAAAGTTGATCAAATTTATTAATATGCCACGTCAGCATAAATAAGGCCGGTCATTGTGGGTGGTTCGGTCAACCTAAATATGCTCATAGGAGGTGGCTGAACCATCTCGAATGAATATATTAACGGATTATGTCAACTTCTCTAATGGTCTGGACTGATTTAAATTTTTACATCGCTTTTGAAATGTAAAAATTTAGAAAATTTGTTTTTAAATTTCCCGCGCCTTGAGTCTCCTTTTTTCTAAATTTCCCTCATCTCTCAGTCTCCTTATTTTTTCTTCCCGCAACCCTCGTCTCTCAGTCTCTCCGGCCAGTATGTCTCTCGCTCTCGGTCAATCTCCACCAGTCTCTCTCTCGCTCTCTCGCTCTCCGATCCGTTCTCCTCATTTCCTGATCCTCATTTTCTGCATTTAGCCAAGAAAAGCCAAGAACGAGCAACCGCCGGGTAACCCATTTCATGGTTGGTTTCATTATTTATTTATTTATTTTTGGGATCATTATTATTCTCTGAATCGCAAAATCAGAGACAATAATCCATCATCCTATTTACAGAGCAAAGAAAGGAAGCGAGAAAGCAAAAAGACAAGTGTCTTTCACTTTCAGATTTGCTGTAATTAACCACAAAAATCAAAAGCACTTCTCTTTGGGCAAGTCACCCCTCTGAAAAAAAACCCTAAACCTTTTTGATTCACTGTTTCTTCCACCAATCTGATTCCTCTCGGCAGGTATTTCTTCTTTGATTCTGTTTCTTTTTTCTTTTCTTTTTTGAATTTTGATTTTTGATTTTTATGTTTCAGTTTGGTTGTGAAGAAACTGTTGGATAAAGAAATGGAAGTAATTTGAATTTGATTTACCAAAACATTTTGAAAATTTCGGAGCTTTGGCTGTAAACCAAAAACCCTTCCTTTTTTCCTTTCTTATTATTGCTCGTATTTGATGTGTAAATTAGGGGTTTCTGATATTCATTGAAGTAGGGGCTTAATGTTAAAGCCTACTAGATTTTGGGCTTGAGAACCGAAACCCTCTTGGTTGTTTAACAAAGATTTTTTGATGGTTGCTGAGTTTAAATTGATTAATTTGAGAATGAGTTTAACAGTATTTGATTCTAGTGATTATCTTTTTAGTTCATTTGCTGGAAATTGGTAGTTTTGTAGAGAAACCAAATCCCTCGAGCAACAAGAGAGATTATTAGCTGTTAATTTGGAATAATATTGTAACTCTATTTGGGGTCTAGTAGCCATGTAGTTTGTAGAAGAGCACTTGGCATTTCACTCATGCATGGGGCGATTTGACCAAGATATCATTTTAATTCTTGGGTACTCGTAAATTAAATTGGAGAATCTTAGGAGAGTTTTAGTTTTGTTTGATGTCCCTAAACACATCTCTGAAACAATTTTCAGAAGGTTAGTTGGGTGAGTGGTTAGTAGTATGGGGCTTTTGTTAAATATGGGAATACAAGGTAAGGTGTCTTGAGTAGCTGAATCTTATTAAGGGGTTTGGCATTCTTCTACAAGACGGTTTCTTTGGGTAGCAGACCCCCTGGCTCGGTGGAAGATGGGGAAGAGGTTTATCAGGCTGCTGGAAGCCCAAGGATTTATAGTCGGAGCCCTGTTAGAGCTCCTCTTGGCATCCCACTGAATACGAAAGGGACAAGAAAAGTATTATGTAATGGATTGGCGTCTGCATTTTTCACTGCATGTGAAGGTAGAGACTATTGCATGCTTGTATAGAGAAGATAAGCAAGCCACGCAGTATAGAGAAGCCTTTTAGGTCGACGAGCTTCAAAAGGTGGATAAAGAATAACGGTTTGATCACATGAGTTTCTTTTCCATACATCTCAGCTTACTTCACAAGCCAAGCTGATGAGGATTTTATCATCTTGCAAAGACAATAGCAACTACTCGGACCAAGAATATTACAACCAAAAGCTCATGAAAACTCTCCAAATCAATCGTAGACCAACAGAAAACCCCATTATAACTCTAACCCTGTTTTCTTTTACTCTTTAATTTCCCGATTCTTCATGAAATAAACATGCAGGTATGAAGTAGAAATAGAGGCAAAAGAGTAAGAAACATTAATCAGCAATACAGTGTTCTCAAGCTATCCTTACACCTGACCCTCATTGACTCATTTTAACAGTGAAATTTGCTTTTAAAAAAATATTTGAAGTGCATTTAGCTTGGAAAATGACAGAAAAGTTATTCATTTCAGATGTTTGATTAGTAGCTAATTACAATATCAACTTTCCTTGCAGTGGCTTCCCTTAGGTCAATGGGTTCATGAATTACTAACCAGCCAGCCAACAAAGAAGAAAGAGGAGACACCCATCGGTACCAAATCATGAGCATTGATTCTCTTATACAATACTCTGTGGCACTTTCATTGCAGTCAAGTTTTGGTCTTTTCTACAGTCTCAAATGGATTATGCTCAGAAAAGCCCCTTCCTTGTGTGTCTTGGTAAATAAGCGTGGTAAACTGCAAATAAATTGCAATGGTAAATTTTTTAGATCGCTTTTGCCCAAAGCGTGGCAAAAAAAAGTTTTACCACGCTTTGGACAAAAAGTGTGGTAAAATTTTTTTTACAACCCCAACTTTTATATAATCTTTAAAGAGATGTAAAAATTTTAACATTGCTTTAGAGCTTTAAAGTGAAGTTAAAAAAGTGTGGCTAAAGCCCGATTTTTTATTTTATTTTATTTTATTTATTTTTTTTTGTAGTGTTTGTTCTTTTTTTATTACCCAATAAGTGATTAATTACTTTTTCAAACTCAAAAAGCTATTTACCAAAACTCTAAACCATATAGACCAAAAAATATATTTATCACCCTCATTGTTGACTTTGCAGCCGGCAAGTGTACCCAACAGTTACCCATGCAGTTGAGGCTCGCTCAACCCAGATGGCTCAAAGCTGTGACTAAGCGTTCTGATATCTGCAATATTCGTAGAAGATGACAAATTTTGAGCCGGAATGCCGTCTCCTTTGGGGTGACGAAATTCATTTGGTAAGTAGAAGAACTCATCCACATCAAAGAATCTCAACCATTTGCATTCATATTTTGCTCTCAAATTAAGCACAAAAGTAACATTGTAGTTTCCCAACTGGAGCTCTTGAATCACCTTGTCAATACCATCATCGCTATTATTGTCACAGATATTAGATAAAACCACCGCTCAAGGCGTGCTATTCCTTAGTCCAGGGGTAGCCGAGAACTTCTTATTCTTTTTCTTCTAGTTTTCAGTATTTAGTATTTAGTTTTAAATTTTTATTTTCAAATTTATAAAGATATTTTTGTCTTATTAACAAATTTTAAAGGTCGGTTTTGTCTTTTTCACTGGCCTTAGGGACATTGGCAATTGATAGTTTTGGGCGACATTGAGGAATGCTTTATTTGTTTTGACATAAAATGTTTTCCATCGGAAAATATTTTTAGAAAAATTATTTTTTAAGAAAATATTTTCAGTGGAAAACATTTTCTGGCGCTTGGCGCTTACGAAAAATCACAAATTTTTTTTTAATATTTTCATTCAATCTTATTAACCTAATAAAAATCAATTTTCATTCACAACATAAAAATATTAATATAAAAAAATAAACCTAAAAGTTTGAGTTTCAGCGAAGTTCGGGTGGCGGATGTTCGGCTGTGATCTGGCAATTTGAGAATAAGAAGTTCAAACTCGAAAAATAATTTACGGTTTTAAAAAAAAAGAAACCATTTTACGAAAATTAATGAAGCTTTTTTGGTCAAACCAAAAATGTTTTCCGTTGACTATTATTTTTCGTCACACAAAACACCGGAAAATACAAAAAATATTTTTTAGAAAATCATTTTACGCCGAAACAAACTGAGCATAAATCAATAGTTTGAGTGAAAATTGACAATGAAATAATAGTTTGAGAAAGTATGTGTACTCTTTCCCATTAAAATCAAATTCATTCGAATTGAGACACGCATTTCATAACACAATACAACACAAGTATTCTAATTGAGAAAGATAAATGCTATATTCTACACTCTTAGTCATTGGATGTTTTTTTTTTTTTGTTTTTTAAACAAAGGTTGATTGGCACTGCTAGTCAGTCCATTGAGATGAGTAGTATATAACATTATTTATTGAGAAATGTCATACACCACACTTTTATGAGTAATGCTATATACTATCATTTTATCCTAATGTGGTTTTTAAAATTACCATTAGATCAAAATCCAATAATGATTCATCTTAAATCTAATGATACTTTTAAAAATCACATCAACTTTGGAGATAAAAGATGATAAAAGGATGGTACATAGCATTATTCCACTTTTATCAAACTCTACTCTTTTTTTTTTTTTTTTTTTTTTGAGTGTGAATTTTTCAAAATTCATTGAGAACAAGTCATGAGCAAAAAGTTCTTACAAATCATGAGCTTTAGCTACCATCAGTAGCATAAAGCGCAGATAATCATAGCACAACACTATGAACTTACATAGTCATAAAAAAAGATAACATATCTATAACATCATCTTCTGCTCACCCATGTAGAACACCGGTTAAAGAATAGATCTGCTTCGAGCAGACTAAATCTAAGACATGGGTAGCCCAAAATCACACAAACTTTATTTATTCAATCGTGAGAGATAGCCTCTCACACCGATCTACTTTTCCCCGACCCTAAAGGTCAATAAACAAAACCGTCGTCAACCCAAGGGTCAGGACAACAAGAAAAAAAATAACACAAATAGTAAAAAATTAAAAAGAAACAAAAAAACTCTAAAACATAGCAGTGCCGACGGTCAGGGAGGCAGCGGAAGGCAGCAGGAAGTCACAGCCCCAGCATGTGAGGAAGGTGAAGGGGAGGATGAAAGAGGGAAGAGATCCCTCCTCCCCAGGAGGACGATTTTTTTGGTTTATCTCTCTGGAATGGCTAGAGTAAAGTTAGTATGTTATACAAGTGTTTATCACACTTTACTAATGTGGCACCATCAATCAGCCACTAAATTAGTTATTGTTTTTATAAAAAATAGATTTAGCTTAGGTGCTGTAAAAAAACTACAACATGTGTGCCGTAGTTCTCTCAATGATTAATATTTAATTTTATTTTCTTTCTATTTCTTATAAAAACATCAAATTAAATTTCAGCCATTAAAAAAAAAAAAAACTATAACACACATGCTGTAATTTTTTTACAGCACCTAAGCCAAATCTCAAAAAAATAGTTCAAAAACTAAATAATAGTGCCACATCAACAAGATACGATAAAAGTGAAATAAAAATATGGCTTATAATATTACTCCTTCCAATTTCCCTAAGCCGAATCCCTCATTGGTCATAACATAGCATAGAACAACCATTGACTTTGTTGTAAGCTCTTCTTTCTCCCTAGAAGAGAAGTTTCTGCCTCTTTTGTGAGGCTTTCGACCACTTCTTGCGGCTATTCCGGGGGAGGAGGGATGGAGTTTTCTTCCTCTATACTCCCTTCCCCCTTTTCCTCTTTACCTTTCTCTAGTTTTTCTCCATTTTCACATGTTGTTTTGGTGTCTTCCCTCCCTTTGAAGTAGTGCCGCCACTTCAACCATGTTCCTTCGCGCCTTCATCATTGTCGAGCCGTGCCATTACCCCGGACATCTGCTTAGCATTGTCGTTTCCATAGGAGACCTTTGCCCAGCGTCATCCCTTCCTTCCAAGCCAGATTTGTTCGTCTTCGTAGCTCCCACCCACCAACGTGCCACTCCACCACCTTCCTCAGCCTCTCTGCTTTCCATTGCTGGTTTCCATGCCTCCAGCTGTCGCATACGTGCCACCCACGCATGGCACATCGTCCCTTCCTTCCAAGCTAGATTTGTTCATCTACGCCACTCCCGTTCACCAACATGCCACTCCACTTCCTTCGTCAGCCTCTCCGCTCTCCACTGTTGGTCTCCGTGCCTCCACCCGATGTCCACGCACTGACAAGTGCATCTCACACATCCGACAATGTTCCCCTTCCTCATCGTGCCTTTAACCTGTGCTGTTGTAGTTTGGGTTTTTGGTTGCTTTCTTGGATTTTTTTTTGTTTAAAATGTTTTTCTATTTTAGTTTTGTGTTTTATTTAGTCTCTCTGTTCTATTTTGATATTATCTTGTTGCAGAGACTTTTACATCCAGAGATTGTTACTCCTTGACGACGGATCCTGTTTTGATTTCGGGGATTGTTTTTGTTACCAAGCAAAGATGTGGATAGGGTTAAAAGGTATTACGAAGGTCATGTCCCTACTCTCGTCTCTTGCATTGGGGGTTCAGATGTGGTTAAAGGATCTCATGACGGTAATGTCCCTGCTTACACCCTCTGCTTATACTGCTTTAAGCGAGCAATTTCTTGGCATTTGTCCAAAATATAAAAGATCTAGTCGTTTATTGTTATTTTATAATCATTTATGGACTCATTTCTTTATTTCCTAGTTTATGTTTTCAGTTTTGGCACTTTCACTCTCGCTTGAGTTTGTTATTAGGAGCTCACCTCCAATTTTGTTTTATTATAATCATTCTTTTTTGTAATGTCATGAATTTACAAAAATAATAATAATAATAATAATAATAATAATAACAATAACATACAATAGAGAACAGTATTCAGTTTTCTAAATGATGACGTGGCAGAAGTGACGGTAACCTCAAGTCACCGTACCCAGCCAAACCGGAGAGTAGATCCAGTCCCTCCCAGCTTTCCCTTCTCATTCCTTAATTGTCTTTTAAAACAACCACGAAGACCATCTTTAGATCTCTCTCTCTCTCGCTCGCTCGCTCTCCTCGCTCTCTGTGAAACGAAACGCCATGGCGTTTCGGAGATCTGTTGCCGGCCGTACGCTCGCGATCTCTGTGCTCCTTCTGGTTCTGATCCATGGTGGCCACTGCTTCTATCTCCCCGGCGTAGCTCCTGAGGACTTCCAGAAGGTCACCTCTCTCTCTCTCTCTCACACACACACACACGCACACACACACACACCAACACACACATCTCATGTATGTAAGTGTAAAGTGCTTGATCTGAATGCATACCTCGGATCTGAGAGGGGAATAGCGTGGTATTGTTTTGAATTTGTTTGGATGCTGAGAAAATAGAGGAAATGGAAAGAGGTAGAAGTTTAAAGCATAGGTTTGTATTATCTTATTGAATTGTGAGCACATGAAGCCTCATTTGAGATAATTTTATTGTAACTGTATTAGGCTCCGGTGAATGGAGGTAATTCTATCACAGGATCTCAAATTTGTTGGATTTTTGAGATGTAGAGGGAGAACATATCTTCCTCAGCAACCAAACACGTAATTTGTGGAAGTAGTTTTGTCATTTCCAGCTCAGTGCGTTAGAGGTTGTAAGAACTTTGACGGACTTTTGCAATTAGAGGTCTTGGCATGACTGAGCGGATTAGTGATGGTGGTAGAGGATAATCTGTGGATTATTGTGAATGCAAGAGCATTTAGGATAGAATTTGGAGCTCTTTGAATAGATTCTTCAAAAAAAAAAAATCTTTAAAGATTTGAGTAATTAGGACATTCAAACATTCCTTTATAGCTTTTAAGTGAAATTTGTGGCAAATAAGTTAAATGAACTTGTCATGTATAGGGATTAACTTGTAGGTAATTGTTAAGGCTCATAACTTTCCAGCTCTTGCAGTTACTATCTATCTATTACTCACTATTTCTAAGTAATAGAAGCTAGCATGAAGCTTTGAATTCATCATATTAGCTTTATTTCAGTACTTAAGTTCTCTTAATTAACCCTCAATAAAAAAAAGTTTCTGTAGTTTATTATTTGTTGTTTCTTGTTATTGTCATCACAACTAGTATTTTCCCGTGCAGTGTGACGTGTATCACTGTTCCAAGTGGGAGGAATTTTGGGGGAAAGGTCTGGGATTCATCCATTCAATTTGCTATTAACTTCTAGGGGAATAAAGAAAAGAGAAAATTGAAAAGTGTTACAGAAAATAGAAAATTGAAGTGTTCCAGAAAATTAGAATATTAGAAAGTAAAATATGGATCCATGGCAAGACTTGCTCATAAGTTCATATATTTCCCCTCCCCTTGGGGCCAATTACTTATAAAAAAAAAGTTCATATATTTTGAACCATGCTATTGGGTCCATGACATTGGTCATTAGTCAAATGTCAAATATTGGACTGTGCCAGACTTGTTAATGTTATGACACATGACTTTCTCGAGTGGGGCTCTTGATTGTTAATATGTGCCAAGATATGGGTCTTCGTCAGAAAATATAAGCCTGCATTGATACATGCTTAGTAATTCATGTTGTCTAAACTATGTTACTCGCTCAATCATGTTTGCCATTATTCAATAATTTCAAATGCCTGAATCTCTCTATGGTGCTTGGAGTTTTTCTCTGTGCCAACACGCGTGAGAAATCATTTGAAAATAATCATGAAAAAGTTTTTCTGGGGGGTCTCTGGATGCAGGGTGATCCTCTGAAAGTGAAAGTGAACAAATTGACCTCTACAAAGACTCAGCTTCCTTACTCATATTATTCTCTTCCTTATCCTCCGCCTGAAAAGATAGTGGACAGTGCAGAGAATCTTGGGGAAGTACTTCGAGGTGATCGTATTGAAAACTCTCCCTTTGTGGTGAGTTTTTATTATATTTGTGTGAGGTTAAACCTGCTTAATAATTCCATGATTATTGATTTTTTCTAGTTGACTGATCTTTTTTTGGTGGCAGTTCAAAATGCGAGAACCACAAATGTGCAATGTTGTTGGCCGGGTTACACTTGATGCCAAATCGGCAAAGGAGTTTAAAGAGAAGATCAATGATGAATATCGGGTCAACATGTATGGGATTAATTCATATCAAGTATATATTTGCTTATATCTGTTTGATCTGCTTTGAAGTTGCATTCTGTTAATGGATCTTCCATGCATGTGACAGGATCCTTGATAATCTTCCGCTGGTTTTTCCCACACGAAGGCTGGATCAGGAATCTCCTACTATTTATCAGCTCGGCTTTTTGGTTGGGCTCAAAGGCCAAATTCCTGGGGTATATACTTTATTTATTAGCATTAATGTATTTTCTTGTGAATGTGCAAGTTTTTTCTTTTTCTTACTTTAAATGATTGTGAACAGAGCAAGGGTGAAAGGTATTTTATCCACAACCATTTGGCATTTACTGTGAAGTATCATAGAGATTTGCAAACCGACTCTGCAAGAATTGTGGGTTTTGAGGTTAAACCATTTAGGTAAATTTTTTTCTGGGTCCCTTCTTTCTTACTAAATGATACCTCTCGGATTCTTGGATCCCGTAGTATCTGGTGGTGATGTTACTTGGTTGCTGGATAAATACAGTGTGAAACATGAATATGAAGGAAAGTGGGATGAGAAGACTCGTTTAACAACCTGTGATCCTCATGCAAAACACACAGTTGCTAATTCCAACTCCCCTCACGAGGTTGAAGAGAAAAAAGAGATTATATTCACTTATGATGTTGATTTCCAGGTAAGCTCCTATTTTGAATTATAGCTTACTTTTAACACTTTCTATTGAGCATTAAATTTCTTTTATCATCATCATCATCATCATCATCTTTTTTAGTCTCTCTTATTAGCTGAACAGTAATGGGTACTGTTGAACTTACTTGATCCTTTTTTATGACTCGGGTGCTATCTTTATTTATAATTTTCTCTCTCATCTCTACTTTCAGGAGAGTGATGTGAAGTGGGCATCTAGATGGGATGCCTATCTTCTAATGAGCGATGACCAAATTCACTGGTTCTCAATTGTCAATTCTTTGATGATTGTTCTCTTTCTCTCGGGCATGGTGGCAATGATAATGCTACGAACACTTTACCGTGACATCTCCAAGTACAATGAACTTGAGACCCAAGAAGAAGCCCAAGAAGAGACGGGATGGAAGCTCGTGCATGGGGATGTCTTCAGGACCCCAAATAATTCAGACCTGCTCTGTGTCTATGTTGGAACTGGTGTTCAGTTTTTCGGGATGATACTGGTAACTATGATCTTTGCCATCCTTGGCTTCCTTTCCCCCTCTAACCGGGGTGGTCTCATGACAGCCATGCTCTTGCTTTGGGTCTTCATGGGCCTTTTTGCCGGTTACACCTCTGCCCGTTTATACAAGATGTTTAAAGGAACAGAATGGAAGAGAATTGCTTTCAGGACTGCAGTAATGTTCCCAGCGATCGTCTCTGCCATTTTCTTCGTCTTAAATGCTCTCATATGGGGACAGAAGTCATCTGGGGCTGTGCCATTTGGTACTATGTTTGCTCTGATCTTCTTATGGTTTGGGATTTCAGTCCCACTTGTGTTTGTAGGTGGCTATGTTGGGTTCAAGAAACCAGCAATCGAGGATCCTGTGAAGACAAATAAAATCCCGAGGCAGATTCCTGAGCAGGCATGGTATATGAACCCAGCCTTTTCGATTCTGATTGGAGGAATACTCCCATTTGGAGCAGTTTTCATCGAACTTTTCTTCATCCTTACCTCGATCTGGCTGAATCAGTTCTACTATATCTTCGGTTTTCTCTTCTTGGTCTTCATCATCCTCATCGTCACTTGTGCTGAAATAACTGTCGTGCTCTGCTACTTCCAACTGTGCAGTGAGGACTATCTGTGGTGGTGGAGGTCATACCTTACATCAGGCTCTTCTGCACTGTACCTCTTCCTCTATGCAACATTCTACTTCTTCACTAAGCTTGAAATCACAAAGCTGGTCTCCGGGATATTTTACTTTGGATACATGCTAATTGCCTCGTATGCATTTTTTGTTCTAACTGGTACCATCGGATTTTATGCATGCTTTTGGTTCACAAGGCTCATCTACTCATCAGTGAAGATTGACTAATAAAGTGTGATCAGGTTTGTTCGATGGTCATTTTCTTTAAAAGGCTGAAAAAAAAAAAAACTTCATCTTTGTAAGATTTACAATTAAGTTACCATTATCCTTTTCAGATGTAACACTGTACTCAATTTTGAATTGTGAGAAGGAAGGGCATGACTTGGCTGTTACAGTTAGCTTTTATTCTCATAGATTTTTTTGTTTTGTTCGGTAGCTGGACTTCTTGTGTAGATTTTTGAGTAAGATTGACATTATATATTTGCTGTTTTTTCTTGGTAGTCCTGCTGCGCATCCCAGAAGATTGGCAAGCAAAATATTTTAATCAGAAAAACAAGTCCAAAGCAGAGAAACGCGGGAAGGTAACCTTGCAGGGTGAGTGGTAAATTCTGGAGCATTTGGTAGCAATTAATAAGCTTACAATGAAATACACCTAGGCAACCTATTATGTTTACTTATTTTGAATGATACATGAGGATGATTATGTGATCTTGTTACTGTGTTACATAGAATTTAGGGCTAGGGTAATTTCAACTTTTGTCATTCTGTTCATGAAGATAGTATTGGGTTGGTCTTTGGACTTATTTTGTCAGTCTAGAAATGAATAAAAGTTCGACGAATAAAAATGTTAAGGGAGTGTGATGACTATATATATATATATATATATTATTGACCTTGAGAATGATTTTTTTTTGAGCAAGATAATCATTGCATTAACATGAAATAGAAAGAGGAGGGGGGTAGGGCAGTTGTTACAGTGCAAGAAATTAAAACTAAAAATAAATTGGGAAATGAATCTAAATAAATTCGGTTCTATAATTACTGAGGAGAGGGTTGCCGTGAAGGTCGTATATGATGTACGATAATTGGACAGCTAGAAAAAAGGTGTATTGCCGATGACTACGATGAGGCATGCTCCGCGGCCTCGAGAACTATCCCCCCTTTGTTGAGGAAGGCAAGTGTAATTATTGTTGCGAAATTATCATTGTGGGAGATCTTTGTTTCTGTGAGGGTTTGGTTCGTAAAAGCATGCAGCCTGGAGTGTGCCCCCTTTTCGAAATTTCCTTTTTTACCTCATAAACTGATTGAGATTGTGGACATAAATTGAACACAATTGATAGCATCCTTCTCCATTCTCATAAACTTCTCCAAAGGGATTCAATCTGTAATATGATATAAGCTAAACCTCCATTCCCCTAAATCCCCATTCTCCCGTTGTAGCGGACAGGATTTGATATTAGGTCTTGTAGGATAGCAAAGACTCGTTCTCCTGTAGTAGACGAGATTCGATTCTAGGATCTTACTTGACGTTAATTTCTAGGATTTAATTACTATTATTTAAAAAAAAAAAACAAAAAACAAAAAGATCGGAATTGAAGGAAATTTTATTCTAGTGCCCAAGTGATTTACTTGAAAAGCAAATATATATATATATATAATCAGATCATATCCAGAGTATGGAACAGGTAGGCATTTGGTCCATCTCAATATACCCAAGAAAAACCTGCAAAGAGTAGGTCAACAAAATAAACATTTTTACAAGCAAACCGTCACACACACTGCTAGGTCCCAGTAGCTCAGTAGTAGCTCTACTTCCTTGGGTGAGTGTCCTCAGGTTTGGCGACTCCTACAGCCACCTTGGCAACGTCTCCGGCGGTGGCTTGGGGTTTTTTCTTGACGTATAAGGTGAAGTACCCGACGGCAGCAGTGATAAGGAGGCCCCCAATGGCCATGGTGGTATAGCTGTAAGGAAAAGTGCGCCTCTGGTGCAGTACTCCGCCCGGGTGCTGACCGGGGGACCTTTTGGAGCCCTCCACTCCCGCACCTTTTACTTCCTCTGGACTCATTTTGTGGGTGTCTGCATTTTTCCTCCACTCCTCGTCTCCTCCCATGATCTCTCTCTCTCTCTTGCCTTTTGTGGGTGTGTCATGTTTTGCTTTAAAGAGGCAGAATTGCCAGGTTGTTGTTCTTGGACACGTAGCTGTGTACGTGGCTTTAGCATGTTTCTGTAGCTGGACAAGTGTGTGTGTTTCCAGCAAACGGTTGTTTTTATTTTTATTTTATTTTTTTTATAAGCAAAAGTGGGAAGTTTCCAGCAAACGGTTGGTTTTGTTTTTTGAACACTTTATTTGTAATGATTGTTGAATAATAATGAGGAATCTCGATTTTTATAATACAAGGTGGTCTTTGGCTCCATATCCAACAGTCCAATTTTTTGTTTTTGTTTTTTGAACCACATGATATATAGAAAAAATTCAGATATGTTAGAAATAGAAATGAGTGTGACATTGAGACTGGGGTTTTAAATAATAAAACAATATAAACTTTAGCTTAAACATAAGTATTCAAAGGTGTAATCGTCGTTGACATATGAACACATACTATTTTGAAGCAACATTGACATTCAAGAGAAACATCCTTCCCGTTAATATCATGCATCAACAAACTCCACACGCATAAGCACAACATACAGTTCTTGACCAAATTCTATTAACCAAACCACTTAGGATAGAGATAAAGTTCCATGATAGGTAGTAAACTCTGAAATCTCCGTGCCTTAGTAGAGTCTAAGGCTATGCTGCTTGGCTTTCTTTAATCATCACTACGATGTGAAAGTTTTTCAAGACCTAATGTATGAATATTTTCCTAAAACACATTCGGAATGAGCTGGAAAGTCACATTTTGCACAATAATAAAACCAGAGTTTTGGATCTCTTCTTTCTTCGCAAATTAGACAATAGTATTCTTCACAATGAGCTTCAGCACTGTAGGTGAGCTTGAGGACATGATCGTCATATTTGTGCATAGCTACGAGTGGAAGAGTTGCACATTCGAAACCCAGGGCAAAATCGCAATTAGTGCATACAAATATGCCGGATTTCTTGTTAGAAGTGCAATTACAAACTCGACATCTTCTATTAGAATTAACAGCAAGGAAGAGGGAGTGTTGGTGACCTTCATGTTTCAGGATTTCTGGAATTGAACAACATTGAAGGTGAATGTAGAAACCGCAAATGTAACAATAATAGGCGAAGCCAATTTTGTGGCGTTCACAAGCATAACAAAAGAGGTTTTTACCAACATCGAGTGGATGTTGGAAGAGGGTGAGTTGGTGTTGTTGGTGAAGTAGGTGTTGCTTCTTTGTTGGTAGTAGAGCACACCTACTGTGGAGAAAAAAGTCGCATTGCGTGCAGCTGTAAAACGGGGTGGAAATTAATCCCGTACAACCATCACAAAGCTTATCTTCCACGAGCTCTTCATTGCTAAGAATTAAATCATGTTCATGGCTAAAATGTCGCATCTTCCCAGCCCCTTCAACCTCCGTATCATCAGTTGCTAAATCAACGGATTCCTTAGGCAGCCACGTGAGAGATACACTTTCTTCAAATTTAAATGCACATGCCAAGTGGGCCACGTAATTGCATTTTTGACAATAATAGGCCGCATACTTTGTCTTCACCTGTTGATAGCAGAGGTTGCAAAATATATTGTTGTGCTCTTTGAGTTGATCACGAAGAGAATAGGTGAGAGCGAGGGAGTGACCATGTCCTGTAATCCTGATGATGCGTGGAAATCCAGCACATTTGCTGTGAATCAAGAGTTGACAGATGCTACATAGGGAGGCGAACTCCTGGCCTTCCTCACCACAAGCTTCGCAAGTGAATTGGTTCTCCTTTACGAAGGAGATGAATGAGTGTTGGCAGTTTTCAGTATTTATATTAATTCGCGAGCGGGTAGCACATGCGAAATCAAGATTGAAATCGCAGTCACTGCAACGGTAGAAGGGGTATGCATTGCAGTTTCTACCACAAGCATTACAATGTTTTTTCTGTGGCTTCACAAGAAGAAGGGTGTGTTTTGGGTGGAAAGGGTGTTGTATTTGGGGAGGCAACTCGAAGCATGATTTATGGATGAGTATATTGCATTGGGAGGTGGAGCATTTGTATCTGGGACCCAATACTGGCTTCTCACACCCGAAGCAAACAACGTCCTCCTTGCCATCATTGTTCACTTCTTCTGTGAAGATCAAGCGACCATGCCACGGGTAGCCGAAGTGTATCAAAAGGGCTTTCTCATGGGTGGGTGCATTGAGGCATGATGAGTGAAAGAACAGGTATCCACCCTCGTATTTAAAAGCGGTACCCGATATCGGTTTCCGGCACGTGCTACAAACTGTATTTTCCACCGTTGTTGCGTACACGTCTGCATCCCAATAATAGATCTTTCTTAGAAACTCTTCCATGTCCTCCATCTCTCTTAGGATCCCTCTCTTACAGGCCCACACAAAGGAAAAGTGTTTAGTATTATTGGGATTTGTGAAAGGAAATGCCAACAAATATAAGTTTGGTGGGTGACAGCTGTTTGGTGTTAGTTATGGAGGGAAATTAGGTGGCTGAGGCTCATAAATATAAGAGTATAAGACCAAGTCGGCTAAGCCCTCATTCCCAAGTCGATGGCATTCGGTTGCCTACAACCAGTGGCGGAGCCAGAATTTTAGTTTAGGGGGGTCAACAAAAATTTTTTTTGATGAATGAATAAAAATAAAAATTAAATAAAAATTGATTAAAAATATTAAATAAAAAATAAATAAACAATTTAACATAATTTAATTATTGTTTCAAACATATAAATAGAACTTAAAATTTATTTTGTCATGTCTAGAGCTTTAATGATATATATATATATATATACAATTAATATAAAAACAATTATAAAGAGCAATCTAATTTATATATAAAAAAAAAGAGCAATTTAAATTTTTTTTTTTTATATTTTGCCAATATGAAGGTCGAAGAAGAGCAATTTAAAACAATGAAGGTTTTTTTCATTGAATTACCAGACATGTTTAAATTATAATTCAATTAAGATTGGAAATTCACAAATAAGAGGTGAAGTCGAAATTCCAAAAAAAAACAAAAATACACGGTTCTCCAAGTGGTTGCAGATTTAAGAAAAAAAAAAAAAAAAAAAGCTTTAAAGTTGCAGAGTGGCAAGTGGCAACAATAATTAAACTGTACGTTTGGAAATAAAGTTAAACGATGCGTTTGGATTATTTAAACAATTGTTTTTGGCAAAGAAAGCTTAAACTATGCGTTTTGGATAAAAAAAAAAAATTAAAGATTCTGTCGTCTTCAAACCTCTTCTTCTTCAACTTCATAGTTTAGCCTAACCTAATTACCAGATGAACAATGGCAGAAATAAATTCAGGCGGCGTGAGTCATGAATATCGGTCCTCTTGGAAGATATTTGCCCCATAATCAGTGATTGAGGGTGGGCAACCAAAGCATTCATAGAAATTTTACTAAAGGTAAAGAGATTTTTGGGAGGTGAGGGGGGGCATTTGACCCCTCTCGACCCCCCTCCCTCCGCCCCTGCCTACAACACAAGCAAATTATCTCTTTAGGATCGCCCTTGTAAGTAGTTATTCTGCCACCTCTTTCATATTTGTGATAGATTCCAATCCTTTGTGCCAAGTAACTTCCCATGTGAATAAAGCAAAAGATTGGCATGACCCACTATTTTGTGCCAAGTAATTCTTTTCCTGTTGAAGAAGAAAAAAACAAAAAAAAAAAACTTGTATATGCAGGAAGTAATAAATTCGGACTTCTAACTTCTAAGCTACGTAATTAAGCATATCTTGTGAGGAGGTAAAAGTATATTCTAATTTTCATTGCTTATTTCTTTTCACAATTCTAAGTTTTACTTTTGCGAGGATTTTAATTTTTGATTGCTTATTAAATTCACAATACTTTCATTTTTATAGAATGATGGAGATATGATTTGAACTTAAGACTTCTGTTTTGATACTATGTTAAATCACTACTTTTCTCAAAAACTTAAGTTTATAGAAATGAGTAAATTTAATCATTTAATTAATAGTTCAACAAAACTTACACACAAAGGAGAATGTTGAAGTATTAATTCTTTATAATTTCTTATTTCCTTTTAGCTTAAGCTTTTTGAAAAAGTGATAATTCAACACCTTTCAAGTTTTATTTTTTATTTTCTTCAACTTCTTCTTCCTTTTTTTTTTTTAAAAAAAAATAATCGGTTTTATTTTTAAGGGAACTTCAGATAGCTTCTCTGAACTTCCAGACATTTTGATATGCCCCCTTAATCTTTAAAAACTTTCATTTAAATATCCTGAACTTATAATGCCTATCACTCATTTTTTAAACATTTAGTTGAGAAAAATACCACTCTTTTTTTAGAAAAAAAAATGAAAAAAATTGCAAGGATTTAAGCGTTGGTTAGGATTTAATGGAATTTGCAAAAATACTTATGCGCGTCTAAATATTTGAGAATTTTTTAAAATACAGAGATATTTTAAAAATTTTGACAAGATTTAATAAAAAATCCTGATAGAAGAGGGTACGTAAGTGATAAATATTAAAAGGGTTTTCATATAATTTACATGTTGAACCATGAATTCTAGTTTATTCTACACTTTCAGACAATCGGGTACATTACAGATTTTAAAAATTCCAACACCTTTATTAAATATGCACCATTATTCCCAATAGCTTGGGTGGCTCATGATTTCTACTAGATATAACCCTTCGAATAAGACCAAGTCTTTATTCCCAAGTTGAGGGCAAAAGCAAAAGATTTGCATTCGCAGAATTCCAATCCTTTGTGCCAAGTAACTTCGAGGTGAAAAAATGCAAAATATTTCATGGCCCACTGAAGAAGAAGAATAAAGAAAGAACTTGTATATGCAGCAAGTAATAAATTCTAACTTCTAACTTTTAAAAGCATATCTTGTGAAGAGGTAAAAGTATATTCTAATTTTCATTGCTTATTTCTTTTCACAATTCTAAGTTTTACTTTTGCCAATATATTAAATTTTGATTTCTTATTAAATTCACAATTCTTTTTATGGGTTTCTTGAACTGAACAATTAATAGCTTCTTGTTCTTTTCTTGGAGTAAGAATATCTTGTTATTGGATGGCCTTGAAATGGGATGATGACATTCTTTTTATGGGTTTTCTTGAACTGAATTTGACATAAGATCTGCAATTACTTTATATATCATTCTAGGACTACTTAGACTAACTAAATAAGCAATAAAACTGGCCACTTGGAGAGAACAAATCCTCCTACACAACAACTTTTGGTGCAATTTGACAGATTGACTTTTCATTGGTATTCTGCAACTTAAATAATACATGGACTCAACTCAACTGAAGTACCGAGTTAATCACACTGTAAGCCTTACAACCAGTTTTGTTAACAGCATTCACACTCGGTTGTGTGTTCTATCAAGACAATTTCCTCGGACTGTGAAATGGATTTGTTTTGGATTGTTGTTAAGAATAGTATTTTCTATTTATTGGTCTGTTTTGTATTTGTTTCTTGTTTCCATGTAATTTTCTTGTTATTGTTAATCTTTACTTGTTTCATCTCATTAAAAAGAGAGAGAGAGAGAGATCATGACCGACAATATTGGACTTTAACTCAAAAACATGACTTATTTTAATGGAATGAACCTGACTAAAATTCATGGACTCAACCCAACTTGATTGAAATAAAAGAGACAAAGATAGAATGAGAGTGGTCCAAACGTGATCTAAATTGGGAGGACTGTACGTGTAAGCGGGCATCAAAAGTTGCAATTGGGACTTTGAGATTGAGCAAACGGAAACTTTTTTTCGTTCTTTTTCTTTTTATTATTATTATTATTGGTAACTTCACTTTCATTCTCCTAAATTTTTATCACTTAATTTGCAATTACCTTTCAAAATTTAAAGTTTTAAATAACATGACACTGTCTAAATAACGTAATATTATATACACCAATAAATACA
This sequence comes from Betula pendula, assembly GCA_900184695.1. Classification (NCBI taxonomy): domain Eukaryota; kingdom Viridiplantae; phylum Streptophyta; class Magnoliopsida; order Fagales; family Betulaceae; genus Betula; species Betula pendula. Next base: position 97,476 of record FXXK01000511.1, on the reverse strand, counting down.
AAAAAAAAACAAAATTTAGATCATGAAATAAATTCCCAGCATTTTATTTGAGACTTGGGAGGATCCTAGTCGATTTAACCCAGCCAACCCAGACTACTAACGTGACCCAAATTAAACATGACCGTCACTTTGGTCAAAACACCCTCAGACATGATAGAAGATAGCATTTGTCGACGTGGAAGCCATATGATTTAGCGCAGCCATGCTTTTCTATATAATTGGGAACAGCAATGGCGATCCCGACCCCACCTTCGATCAACGTTCATAAGCTTCTAGATAGAAGATAGCATTTTTTTATTTTTTTTAACGATCTTACACTTCATTCTTTAAACTATTTTTTAATTATTTTTATTATGAATTTATCATTAAATTGGTGAAATCTAGATATAGATCCTACAAATTCAATAGTTGATTCACTCCTTCATTGTATATAGATGAATGGATAATGAGATGGAGAATAAATTTTCTGTTTTTTTTTTTTTTTTTTTTTAAAGCAACAAATAAAGAAGTGATTGATAGAGAGAAGAACGATAAGGATAAGGAGACGAGATGAAGCACTGTAGCAAGATGTGGGGTTTAGATCAGAATTTGGAGAAATCTATTGGAGTAGATTTTAGGGCCTTATTATTAGTTAAATTTACAAAATTTGCTTAGCAATGTAGTTAAAGATGCTCTTATGTAGGGGGTGTACAAGTGGGATATCAATTCCTTCATCTCATTTTATGAATAACTCGACTACAGGCATGAAGAAAACAATCAACAAACAGCAGAGATTATGGTGAATTGAGCTTAATTAACAACTTTGCAAGGTTTGTCACAATTCAACACGCAGATTCATTTATCAAGTTTAACAAATAAACATCCTTAAACTAATTAACATATGATCAGTACTATCAACATGCAGCAGGCCAAAGGAAATCCTTTATGCTACCGTGAGTTAAATGGGGTTCTCAAATGTTCAAAAGCACAAACTATTCATTCTCTCTTTGAATGTATATACTAATTAGCATACGAATCTCTAAAAAAATTAATTAACCAACTACAACTCCTTTCTGTCCAAGGGCGGACCTACTTGTTAGGGTGGGTGATGAATGTCCTCCCAAAATTTTTAAAATTCTTTTTGAAGTATATAGTTTTTATAAATTTGTCTTCCAAATTTATAAATTCGTCATCCCAAAATTATATTTGTGCCCCCTTTTAAAATTTTTCTTTTAAATTTACCTCATCTTCCAATATAGAAAACCAAAAATACCCCATTCATTTTAGTTTCCCGCCAGATTTTAGACTCAAGTTCGCTTCTAACCAACAAACTCTAAACTTTTGTATATAATAATGACTTACGATTTAATATAAAATTAAATTTAAGATTTTTTTGCTTTTATTTTACATAAACATACACAAACACACATGGAAAGACTATATATATCTTTGTGCTTATATATTTATACAAGTTCGTCTTCCCCCCTATACTATAAATCTTGGTTCTGCCTTTGTCGTCATGTCAAATTTTTTCAGGAGACCTTATTTATTTTGCACTGAGGTGGGTTCATGTAACAAACCAAAAAAAAAAACGCTAGTCACATCTATGTTATCATCTCAAAGAACTAGCTAGTCAATTTGAAATTTTCTTAAAATTTTTTATAAAGCCCAATTTCACATTTTCAACCCGCTGGTACTTCATTCGTGAAACAAGAACAGTTAACCCATAAAATTGCAGGGGTTTTATTAATGTCTAAAACAGTAGAAAGAGAGGGTGTTCATATAATTCACATGTTGAACCATGAATTATAGTTTATTCTTCACTTTCAGACAATCGGGGACATTACAGATTTTAAAAATTCCAACACCTTTATCAAATATGCACCTTTAATATTCCCAATAGCTTGGCTGGCTCATGATTCTTACTCACAAAAAAAAAAAAAAAAAAAAAACACTCTAGTCTTTATTCCCAAGTTGAGTGGCGTACGTTCACGTGCCTGGGCAAAAGCAAAAGATTTGCATCGGTAGAATTCCAATTCGTTGTGCCAAGTAACTTCGAGGTGAAGAAGCAAAAGATCGATTTCATGGCCCACTGAAGAAGAAGAAGAATAAAGAAATAACTTGTATACGCAGCAAGTAACAAATTCTAACTTCTAACTTTTAAGATCATTCACATTAAGCTTTTCAAAATTTTTCTAAATCTAACTCTAAAAATTTATTTTTGTTAATTTAGCTAGTCACTTTTTTCAAAATCACTAAACATCAAACTCGTGTATTTTGTGAGTTTTACTAAAAAATTGACAAGAGTTAAATTTAAAGCTTTGTAAAGAGTTTGTTAAATTTAAAGTTTTTATTATAATTATTTACAAACTTACTGGTAGTTCATATGTAATAAATGTCACCTGTCATGTCAATTTATAAGTTATTTATAGTAAAAGTTATAACAATCTAACAAAACTTTATAATAATTAAGCTTTATTGTTGTTGCTGCTTCATTTTGACCAAGCATAAATGAAAACCAATCTCGAATAACGCCAGCAAAAACTTGGTTAGATTGAAATTCTTTTTCCAATTTTTGGGGATTTTTATTTTATTATTTTTCTATGTATGAGATCAATTTTTCGCTTTTATTTTAGATCCATTGAAGATTCATCGGACCAATGATTGGAGGTAATATTCTTTAATATTCATTCTCTTCGTCTCTCCTCAATTGATACAAACATGGCATTAATTCTTTCTTCTATGACAAAATACTTTTTTTTTTTTGTTTCTTTTTTTGATAAGGTAACAAAAGACTTTATTAGTTTATTTAATTGACAAATCTGTAATATGAAATATAGATTGCATAATCAAAGAGTCTAATTAATTAACAAGATCCAAAATCCAATATTGATTTAAAATTAAATGGGTATTATTTGATCATCACCTAAAAAAAGTTGCTTCTGTCTTCCCCTCTCGTGGAAGCAACACTTTTTGGGTGCTCAATTCTCAAATAGTATTTAAACCTGCAAATAATATGTCCACAAAATAAAACATTTTTACAAGCAAACCATCACACACACTGCCAGGGGCCAGTAGCTCAGTAGCTTTCAAGAGGCAGAATTGCCAGGTTGTTCTTGGACACGTAACTGGACAAGTGTACGTGTTTCGAGCAAACGGTTGGTTTTGTGTTTTGAACACTTATTTGTAATGATTGTTGAATAATAATAAGGAATCTCTATTTTTTGTTTTTTTTGAACCACATGATACATATAGAAAAAAATCAGATAGAAATGAGTGTGACATTGAGACTGGGCTTTTAAATAATAAAACAAACATTAGTATTCAAACGTGTAAATCATCGTTGACGTGTGAACACTATTTTGAAGCAACATTCACAAGAGAACGATCCAATAGAGTAAGAAGATAGTGGTGTGATCAAGGTGAGTTGGTGAGTTGGTGTTGGTGAAGTAGGTGTTGCTTCTTTGTTGGTAGTAATATGTGGCGGAGCTAGGATTTTATTTAAGCGGGGGTGGGATTTTTTTTTTTTGTTGGATGAATTGGGGCGTGATGAATAATGAATTAATATAAAATAATATTATATTTTAATACAGTTTACCCACAAGCCAATATAAATATATTTTTTTATTCTAAACACCCTAAAGAAAGTACTATATGTCCAATTAATTGAGTCTAATATTAAAATATCTATCAATAGTATGCAATTA